>SJYA01001479.1:294100-513048 GCA_006410615.1 Neotragus moschatus | reverse complement strand
CTAGGGAACTCCTGAAGAGATTCTTATATTGAGCAACATCAATTGCCAGTGCTAATTGCTAGGACTAGCAATTTAGTCCTAGTGACCTCAAAATATATTTTTTGTCTTTTTATGGTTTGTATTGAATTTCTATAATACTAAATTACTATGTAGTCAAGGCTAAGGTTTTTCCAGTAGTCATATATGGATGTGAGAGTTGGACTATGAAGAAAGCTGAGCACTGAAGAATTGATGCTTTTGAACTGTGGTGTTGGAGAAGACTCTTGAGAGTCCCTTGGACTGCAGAGAGATCCAACCAGTCCATTCTGAAGGAGATCGGCCCTGGGATTTCTTTGGAAGGAATGATGCTAAAGCTGAAACTCCAGTACTTTGGCCACCTCATGCCAAGAGTTGACTCATTGGAAAAGACTCTGATGCTGGGAGGGATTGAGGGCAGGAGGAGAAGGGGATGACCAAGGATGAGATGGCTTGATGGCATCACTGACTCGATGGGCATGGGTCTGGGTGAACTCCAGGAGTTGGTGATGGACAGGGAGGCCTGGCGTGCTGCGATTCATGGGGTCGCAAAGAGTCAGACACGACTGAGCAGCTGGACTGAACTGAACTGAACAGATGTAGATTTTATAGGAATGGCATACCCCTGTCATTCTTTTTCTAATCACCTCTCTTGAAAAATCCACAGAAGTAAGATAGCAGGCAAATGGTACATCCTTGACCCCTTGACACAAACAGGTTATTCACAATATCCCGGGGTAGGTGAACACAAACACCCAGCACACACATGACTTCCACATTTGGCGTTAGTTCAAACCTGTTTCTGCTCCTCCTCTCTGACCCCCTGTGTGCTGCCTCTCATCTTCCATGACTCTCCAACCCTGTCTTCGTTCCAATAACTTGGATCCTCATGTTTGCTCTCATTGCTTGATGGTTATTAGACATGCTTTTTTGGCTCATTGGTGGTACTCCTTGAACACAGGCTCTTTTGTTTACCTCTATATTAATATTCTTGCCTGGGAAATTGCATGGACAGAGGAACCTACCTGGTTACAGTCTATGGGGTTGCAAAGAGTCAGACATGACTGAGCAACTGAGCATGCATCCACGCTGTATGGCNGGCTCATTGGTGGTACTCCTTGAACACAGGCTCTTTTGTTTACCTCTATATTAATATTCTTGCCTGGGAAATTGCATGGACAGAGGAACCTACCTGGTTACAGTCTATGGGGTTGCAAAGAGTCAGACATGACTGAGCAACTGAGCATGCATCCACGCTGTATGGCATATATGAACACTGCTAAGGAAGTCAATCCTCAGAAGTCACATCAAAAGGAAAAAAAGGCTGTTTTTTTATTATATTTATATGAGATGATGGATGCTAATTAAATTTATTGAAGTATTAATTTCACAATATATGTTAATCAGACTATTATGCTGTACACCTTACACTTAGAGAGTGATGCATAACACTTATATCTTTTTAAAATAATTTTTTTCTTTTTCAATTATATCATGAAAAATGGTTTGTTCCAGTGCAGTACAGGTGGGATACTGCCAGTATCTGCTAAAACAGCTTATCACTTCTAGTAATAATTTCTATAGGGTAATACTAGTTTCTAGATGGTGGAGCCTGGTGGGCTGCCGTCTATGGGGTCGCACAGAGTCAGACACGCTGAAGCAACTTAGCAGCAGCAGCATATAAGCTACAAATTTTCAGAGGCTCAATGTAATGAAGCTTATTCACACTCACATGAAAGAGCAATATAGTGCTTCTAGTTGGTGGGTAGTTTTCTCCTATTTGTTATTTTCTGAGAGTGACATTTCCACCATCTATTGACATAGCTGTCTAATAGTGCTTCATGTACCCAAGTAGTTGAAAATGAAAGAAAATGAGAGAGAAAATCTACTAGGTTCAGAAGACACCCACATCATTTTTGCTCACATTGCATTGTCAGATACAGTCATCTGACACCATTTAGAAATAATAGGGGCTTAGAAATGTGGTTTGAGGCTGGCAAGTTTTTTTCCAGCCAAGACTCAAAGCTATGTGACTCCAAGCTTTGAAATCACATGTAAAACTTCAATCCACTTTGAACTCTGTAATGAGGGGCCATCAGAAAAGCCCTCATAGAACTGAACTGGATCCAAATTTGCCCTGAGCTCTTTGAGCACAGCGACCTTGAACTCAGCACACAGTAATGCTTGATACAACTGGGACTCTTCCATAAGAGAAACTGAAATAGCTAAGCAAACACATTTTTCAAAGTTGTGTGAATGAACACTGCTCTGCATACTTGTTCTAAACCTTGAAGCAGAATATTATACACAGAACTGAATTTCCATATGTAGAAACTGTAAAATTGCTATTTGCAAGTCATGTTCATTTGTATACCAGAAACCTGCCAGCGATGCACCCAAAATTCATTTGTAGCAGCTATTTATAGCAATATCAGCATTCAAGTTTTTATGTAAAAATAGCAAAGTGGAGCTACTGGTATAATAGTAGCTAACATATTTATTCATTCATACATGAATGTTTATTTGCCGCTTGTAGAAAAATATATTAGGACCTATATTTAATATTAGAAGAAAACTGTGAGGGTTAAGAGAAAAGTTAAGGTCAAATATCTAGATATAAACTGGAGAAACATATTAATTCGTATTTAGACTTTTTTCAAATATCTGTCTCTTTAACATTGGTGGTGGTTTAGTCGCTGTCATGTCTGACTCTTATGACCCCATGGACTATATCCCTCCAGGTTTCCCTGTCCAGGTAAGAATACTGGAGTGGGTTGCCATTTCCTTCTCCAGGAAGTCTTCCCAACCCAGGAATCGAACCTGGGTCTCCTATATTGCAGGCAGATTCTTTACCGACAGCTACAGGTGAAGCCACCATTGTGGCAACAAAAATAAAGAGACTCACATGCTCAGAGGCCATACTTCCTTTCTAACTACATCCAGAACCATGACCATCACCACTCAGTAAGATAAGGTCTAGCTGAGAAATGGTCCACTGGGCACAACCTGGGAACTCAGTGTATGCAGATGTTAACAAACAATTCCCAGAGTGCTATGGTGAAGTGGCAAAGGATTACTCACCTACATAATCAGTGAGTAAATTATCAGTAATTTTTTTCTTGTCTGGATATTGCCTCTCTTAATCACACAATACTTTTATAATTAGAGATTGAGTTGAGAGAGGCTTCCACTTTCACTTCCAACATAATGAAGAGTTGTTACTTTCATCCTTATAGCAACACAAAAGTTAGACAATCTGAAAGTCAATAACTTTTAGTGGGTCCATTAGAGAACTGAAATCCCAGGGCAAATTGTGCATCAAAATCTGGAGAGACGGGTACATCCTGAGAAATACGGAACTGAGATCTGCTTACCTGCGAGAGGAGAGCCGGAGTCATAATCCAGTAGGAATGTTTAGGGGAATCTTCCCGAATTGCTGAAGGTTGACTGCGGACTGGGGTAAAAGTGAGAAATTCCTGTGTTCCAGTCTTAATGGAGCTCTATACTTTCCTAAGCTTTCCCTTCAGGAACTCCTCCAGGATCTCACAGGGGAGATCTGAGTAAGACTATACCCAGAACTTTCTCTGTAACAAAAGCCTGCTCTCCAGGAAAAGAGCTTAGCCATAACACAATTCTGAAACTTTATCCCAGCTGAGGAATAATGATATCTGGGTAGTAGGTTTATGGATGGGTTGCTAATTATTGTGAGTATATGGTTTTGCTTCTGCTTATCTGTATTTTCGTATAGTCTCAATGAACAGATACTATTACTTTAATAGAAAACATTATAAATAAAAGATTTTTTAATTTAATTTTTAGTTTTTAATGTCCAAAACATTTTTTATTGGCGTATAGCTCATTAGCAATGTTGTGTCAGTTTCAGGTGAACAATGAAGGGCCTCTGCCATACATATGCATGTATATCCATTCTCCCCCAAACCCCTCCCATCTAGACTGGCACATAACATTGAGCAAAGTTCCATGTGCTATACAATAGGTCCTTGTCTGTTATCCATTTTAAATATACCAGAGTGTACATGACCTTCCCAAACTTTAAAAAGAACAAACTGAGGAATAATTAGTGCAAGAGGGAAACTGTGATAAATAGGATAGATTAAGTCCTCTGGGAAATAGAGACAGAAAGAGACAGAAATATCAGATATGAATCTAAGAAGAATGTGAGTGAGTCTAGTGTCCAGAATTAACAAAAGATGATATTCCTACATCATCTCCTTGGATGCCCTGAGTGGATGTTCTGTATTATAATCGCTGTATTACATGAACTGAGTCCAGTAGAGAATTTTTTCTATTAAATAGTCCTCTTTTCAGGAGTTCTGCTCTAATTTCCTCTCCCTGAATGAAATTCTTGGCAGAGCAACTGAGTTATATTTGTATTTTTAAATCGTGTGGTTACCATTCTTCTTTGCTACAACAGTTAGACACTTCTGAAAGAAGTTCTTCCATGCCCTGGGCTTGCTAAGTAAGCTTCTTCTGCCATAAACCCTGGAGTTGGATACATTAAGACTCAAATTCTGTCAGTAGAAGAATGCTATGGCTCATACAATGGAAGCTTAAAGGGATCCAGGTTAAAAGCATAAACATATATCCACACAAACTATCAGAGATTAATTCAAAAGAAAATAAAGTAAATGTTCTTCTAGGCTCATTGAATCAGATTGCACTTCACAATAAAGTTTAGAAGTTCTTTGTTGGCTAACAAATTTGTAGGTAATATGATACAAATGAGAGCCGAACTATAAAGAAAACTGAGCGCCAAAGAATTGATGCTTTAGAACTGTGGTGTTGGAGGAGACTCTTGAGAGTTCTTTGGACAGCAAGGAGATCCAACCAGTCCATCCTAAAGGAAATCAGTTTTAAATATTCTTTGGAAGGACTGATGTTGAAGCTGAAACTCCAATACTTGGGCCACCTGATGAGAAGAATTGATTAATTTGAAAAGACCCTGATGCTTGGAAAGATTGAAGGTGGGAGGAGAAGGGGACAGCAGAGGATGAGATGGTTGGATGGCATCACCAACTCAATAGACATGAGTTTGGGTAAACTCCGGGAGTTGGTGATGGACAGGGAGGCCTGGTGTGCTACAATCCATGGGATCACAAAGAGCTGGACATGACTGAGCAATTGAACTGAACTGAACTGATACAAATTAAGGTTTCCTCAGTGGCTCAGCAGTAAAGAATCCACCTACAATGCAGAAAACGCAGGAGACTTGAGTTCAATCCCTGGGTCAGGAAGATCCCTTGGCGTAGGATATGGCAGTGTACTCTAGTTTTCTTGTCTGGAAAACTCTATGGACAGAGGAGCCTAGAAGGCTATAGTCTACAGGATCACAAAGAGTTGGACATGACTGAAGCAAATTAACATGCATGTACATGATACAAATTAACATGTTGGGATAGAGTGATTTTCTTTGAAAATGGAAAAGTCCAAAATTCTAAAATTTTATAGTTTAATGTCAAAGGACCTGTGAGAGCAATAGTTGAAAGAGAGGAAGTATATGGAGACACCTGGCAGAGTACCTGTCTCATAGAAGATGCTTAAATAATTTTTTATTAAATCTGAATGTTGTCCAGTTCTTTCATTCCAAGTGGAGGAAACAAAGGCTTCCCCGATGGCTTAGTGGTAAAGAAACTGCCTGCAATGCAGGAGCCACAGGAGACTTGAGATCAGTCCCTGAGTGGGGAAGATCCCCTGGAGAAGGACATGACAACCCACTCCAGTATTCTTACCTGGAGAATCCCATGGACAGAGGAGTCTGGTGGGCTACAGTAAAGATCTGGCAAAGTTAACTGACTTGTCAAAGAAATAAACTGTAAGACCAGGACAAGAGCCTGCATTTAGAATCTAATTTATAAAACAAACATAAAAACCCCAAATCATGATTTTAGCAGTTAAAATTCAAATTATGATTTTTTTTTTCTCAAGAGAAAGACTGTCTGCCATCTGTGATTACACATGCAACTGGTTTCACAATGAATAGNAGACAGAAATATCAGATATGAATCTAAGAAGAATGTGAGTGAGTCTAGTGTCCAGAATTAACAAAAGATGATATTCCTACATCATCTCCTTGGATGCCCTGAGTGGATGTTCTGTATTATAATCGCTGTATTACATGAACTGAGTCCAGTAGAGAATTTTTTCTATTAAATAGTCCTCTTTTCAGGAGTTCTGCTCTAATTTCCTCTCCCTGAATGAAATTCTTGGCAGAGCAACTGAGTTATATTTGTATTTTTAAATCGTGTGGTTACCATTCTTCTTTGCTACAACAGTTAGACACTTCTGAAAGAAGTTCTTCCATGCCCTGGGCTTGCTAAGTAAGCTTCTTCTGCCATAAACCCTGGAGTTGGATACATTAAGACTCAAATTCTGTCAGTAGAAGAATGCTATGGCTCATACAATGGAAGCTTAAAGGGATCCAGGTTAAAAGCATAAACATATATCCACACAAACTATCAGAGATTAATTCAAAAGAAAATAAAGTAAATGTTCTTCTAGGCTCATTGAATCAGATTGCACTTCACAATAAAGTTTAGAAGTTCTTTGTTGGCTAACAAATTTGTAGGTAATATGATACAAATGAGAGCCGAACTATAAAGAAAACTGAGCACCAAAGAATTGATGCTTTAGAACTGTGGTGTTGGAGGAGACTCTTGAGAGTTCTTTGGACAGCAAGGAGATCCAACCAGTCCATCCTAAAGGAAATCAGTTTTAAATATTCTTTGGAAGGACTGATGTTGAAGCTGAAACTCCAATACTTGGGCCACCTGATGAGAAGAATTGATTAATTTGAAAAGACCCTGATGCTTGGAAAGATTGAAGGTGGGAGGAGAAGGGGACAGCAGAGGATGAGATGGTTGGATGGCATCACCAACTCAATAGACATGAGTTTGGGTAAACTCCGGGAGTTGGTGATGGACAGGGAGGCCTGGTGTGCTACAATCCATGGGATCACAAAGAGCTGGACATGACTGAGCAATTGAACTGAACTGAACTGATACAAATTAAGGTTTCCTCAGTGGCTCAGCAGTAAAGAATCCACCTACAATGCAGAAAACGCAGGAGACTTGAGTTCAATCCCTGGGTCAGGAAGATCCCTTGGCGTAGGATATGGCAGTGTACTCTAGTTTTCTTGTCTGGAAAACTCTATGGACAGAGGAGCCTAGAAGGCTATAGTCTACAGGATCACAAAGAGTTGGACATGACTGAAGCAAATTAACATGCATGTACATGATACAAATTAACATGTTGGGATAGAGTGATTTTCTTTGAAAATGGAAAAGTCCAAAATTCTAAAATTTTATAGTTTAATGTCAAAGGACCTGTGAGAGCAATAGTTGAAAGAGAGGAAGTATATGGAGACACCTGGCAGAGTACCTGTCTCATAGAAGATGCTTAAATAATTTTTTATTAAATCTGAATGTTGTCCAGTTCTTTCATTCCAAGTGGAGGAAACAAAGGCTTCCCCGATGGCTTAGTGGTAAAGAAACTGCCTGCAATGCAGGAGCCACAGGAGACTTGAGATCAGTCCCTGAGTGGGGAAGATCCCCTGGAGAAGGACATGACAACCCACTCCAGTATTCTTACCTGGAGAATCCCATGGACAGAGGAGTCTGGTGGGCTACAGTAAAGATCTGGCAAAGTTAACTGACTTGTCAAAGAAATAAACTGTAAGACCAGGACAAGAGCCTGCATTTAGAATCTAATTTATAAAACAAACATAAAAACCCCAAATCATGATTTTAGCAGTTAAAATTCAAATTATGATTTTTTTTTTCTCAAGAGAAAGACTGTCTGCCATCTGTGATTACACATGCAACTGGTTTCACAATGAATAGTATTATAGTAATAGCCCAACAGTCCAATGTAACTTGCATTTAAATACTAACTACTTAAAAACAATCAGCTTTTTGAAGTATTATTTGCATGGAATAAGATGTACCCTCTTCAGTTATGAAATTTAATATTTTAGAAAGGTATACACATGTGTAATCACCACCCCAAAGAAGATTTAAACATTTCCATCATGATCCAAAATTGCCTCTTGCCTCTTTATTGTCAATTCCCCCTCTCTCAGCCCAGCCCCAAGCTTTCCATCACATAGATTAGTGTTGCCTATTCTGGAATTTCTTATTCATGGAATCGTATGATATTTTATGTGCCATCTTTTGCTAAAATAATATTGTTGAAATTCACCCATGTTTGTTTCTTTTTCTTGCCAAGTAGTATTTTGTTGTATGGATATACCAAATTGGTATATCCATTCACATGTAAATGGACATTTAAAGCAATTTCAGATTTGGGTGATTATGGTTAAAGCTCTTATCTTTGTATATGGACACTGTTCTCATTTCTCTAAGCAAGTTGTTGTTTTTATTGGCTAAGTCGTGTCCAGCTCTTTGCGATCGCATGGACTACAGTCCATCAGCCTTCCCTCTCCCTTCAGTATCTCCTGGAGTTTGCTCAAATTCATGTTCACTGAATTGGTGGCGCCATCCAACCGTCTCATCCTTGGTTGCCCCCTTCTCCTCCTGCCCTCAATCTTTATAAGCATCAGAGTCTTTTCCAGTGAGTAAGTTATTTGCATCAGATGGCAAAAGTATTGAGCTTCAGCTTCAGCATCAGTCTTTCCACTGAATACTCAGGCTCAATTTCCTTTTGGATTGACTGGTTTGATGTTCTCACTAAGGGACTCTCAAGAGTCTTCTCTAGTGCCACAGTTTGAAGGTATCAGTTCTTCAGTGCTCAGTTTTCTTTATTGTCTAATTCTCATGGATGTACATGGCCACTGGAAAAACCATATGCTTTTTAATATGCTATCTAGATTCGTCATTGTTTTCTTCCAAGGAGCAGGTGTCTTTTAATTTCATGGCTATAGTTACTGGTAGCAAAATTGCAGCATCATATTTACTAAGTGCACTTTTAACTTGTTTAATTGCCACTGTCTTCAAAGTGATGCCTTTTTACATTCCCAGCAGTGGCATATACAAACGTTCCAGGTGCTCTATAACTTTACCAGTGTTTAGCATTTTAGATTTTTTTTTAATTTTAGTCATTTTAATGAGTGTAGTGGTTTCTCACTGTGCTTTTAATCATTTCCCTGATAACTATTGATATTGAGCATCTTTTCACATGCCAACTGGTCATCTGTATATCTTCCTTTGTGAAAACTGTCAAACCTTTTGCCCATTTTCTAGTTGGGTTGTTCATCTTCTTCTTACTGAGTTGTAGGCATATTTCTTATAAAACAATAAACTCTTTTATCAAATATATGTACTGCAAATATAAGGATTGCAGAGCCTAGTTCATGCTTTGCCTTTTTATTTTCTAAATTTTTGTATTTGGAAAAGCAGAGCATATAATGAAACACAAGTTGACCCTTGTACAACACAGGGTTGGGAAATCCAACCCCACCTCTCCAGACAAAGTCCAAACTCTTGTCTATAACTTTATAATCAGTCCTCTGTATCTGGGTTTCACACATACAGGTACAACCAACCATGTATTTTGTAGTATGTATTAAAAAAAAAAAAAACTGCATGTAAGTGGGTCCATGAGATTCAACCCATGCTATTCAAAAGTCAACTGTACGTGCTTGTTTAGTTTATGGTTTGTGCTTTTTATGTCATCTCTAGGAAATCTTTCTCCCAAACACACACAGATTTTCTATCTTTTCTTCTAAAAGTTTTATCATTTTAATCCTTACATGTATGTCTGTAATCATTTACGAGTTAAGCTTATATACAGTGTGAAGTCAAGATTCATTTTTTTCCCCATAAGAATATCCAGCTACGACAGTACAATACATTGCAAAAGCCGCTTTTTCCTCTGTTGAATTGCTTTGGCATCTTTGTCAAAATTCAACTGACCATATATATATGGTTCTATTTCTGGACTCTTTCATTATTCTATATATCCACCTTCACACCAAACACACTGTCTCTTTTTATTGAAGTATAGTTGAGCTACAATGTTGTGTTAGTTTGTGGTGCACAGCAAAGTGATTCAGTTATATATTATACATGTATCTTTTTAATCTTTTTTGGATCCTTTTCCATTATTGGCTATTATAAGATACGGAATATAATTTTCCCTGTGGCATACAGTCCTTGTTGTTCATCTCTTGTATGTATGTATGTATCTTGTATGTATGTGTGTATCTTATATGTATGTATCTGTTAATACCAAACTCCTCACCACACTGTCTTGATCACTGCATTTTTACAGGACAGTGTGAAGGAAGGAGAGAGGCTGCATACAAGGAAGGCAGGAAAGAGGAAAAGGGACTTTTCTGACAGAAAATGGTGGTAGTTTCCACATGGTAAAAGTAAAAATAGCCATAATTTGGAACAACTATTACTGTTTTTAATTAATCAGTTATATATTGATGAGCACTATGTAAGCAGCATATATACTGGACACAGTATGAATGCCTTTACTTACTCCTATTGTCTTACAAGTAACTAGATCCTATTGCTGACTTCTTTTGTGGCCTTTTATTGATACATTTTAGGATTGATTAAATCAATTAGTTAGCATTTTCATGATGAGATAAAATATTTTTTCTAATATGAAGCACTGTTTAGAATGTGAAGTTTTTTGATGAAGTAATTTATACTATAAATTTAAAGCACTACTGAAATTAAAAATATATATATTTTGGTTAAACTGAGTAAGATATGGATGACTGGAACTTTATTGATCCTATACTATTTACCAGGTGCTAAACTATGTGTTTTACATAATAATCAAATACAGTTGATCCTTAGCTTTGTGCACCATAGGTTTGTACTGTGGGGGTCTACTTACAGGCAGATTTTTTCAATACAATACTACACAATCCAAGCTTGGCTGAGGGACCATGTATACTGAAAACCAACTATAAGTTACATGCAGAATTTTGACTGTTCAGAGGAACAGCAGCCCTAACACCCATGTTATTCAAGAATTAACTGTATCTAATTGCTGCAGTTTATTGAGTGGCTATTATGTTATGAAATTATCCCACTTAATTCCTGTAACAATCCTGCAAGATAAATACTATTCCCATTGTACATGTAAGGCCACTTGAGCCAAGTAACTTGCCCTAAGAGGTAGCTGTGGAAAATGCCCTAACTTGTTTAATCTGGCCTCTAAACCAAGGATCTTCCCACGTGCTATGTTATACTCACATGTCCTATGAAAACATCTGTATGTTACATGAATGACAAGGCAAAATCTAAAGTTCAACTGGTAGTTTGAGTACTTTAAACAAACACATCAGCTTTCTCCCAAGTCCTCTCAATCAATGTCAGTTTCCTCTTCCTCAGAATCAGAAGAAAAAGAATGAGCTGAGGGCTAATAGAATGTAGTCTAAGAAAGTATGCCTTCATGTTTCCTAGGCTAATGATCTTCATCTAACTTATCAAGCATGAGACACAGGAGAGAATCTGAGGGGAGATGAGAAGATGAGCAAGGAAATAGTAGCGCAATATAGCGCTCACAGGAGATAATCTTGTAATTTAAGAAAATCCATGAAAGGCAGGTATTATTACTTCAGAGATAGAGAAAGCAAAGATCTGAGAAGCTAATGCATTTAGCCAAAATCTTACAAGTTGCAGAGAAAGGACTAGAAGGCTAAACTGGACACTTGGCACGGATAGTAGGAAGCTGTGGGGCACAGAGGTAACCTCGGAGAACAAGAGAGTGATTTGTGAGGTGAGGGAGCAAGGAGCAGAGAGAGGAGGTGTGAGATCACTTAATTGTTCTTTTTGAAGCTGAACTCAGTTCACTGATCTTATATCCCAGCCCTTGCTGCTCTGGCACGTACTTACAACTAATTCATTTTCTTTTATCTAAGATTTTAAAGTACCTCTGAGAAAGACTGGGGTATACAAATCAAATGAGACTCACAATAGGTTGGGAACTGATCCAAGGACTTAATATAAGACCTAAATGATAGAAAACAAAAATAGCAGAAAACTGAGGTAGTTTGCATCCCTGTGTCTTATGAATAAAACTACAATAATGACATCATCTCTTGTTCTTTAAAAGAATAACACTGCTAACATTTTGACTTGAAGATGTAGATAATGGTCTTTCAAAGCAGGACATCAGTATGATCTACAGAACTTGGGTCTTCTCATAGGATGGTACCCACTTTCCCCACCTCTATCTGTCCCATGGGTGCCTGCATGCTAAGTGTCTCTTTGCAACACTATGGACTGTAGCCCATCAGGCTCCTCTGTCTACGGGATTCTTTAGGCAAGAATACTGAAGTGGGTTGTCATTTCTTCTTCCAGGGGATCTTTCTGACCCAGAAATCGAACCTGCTTCTCCTGTGTCACTTGCATTGTCAGGTGGGTTCTTTACCACTAAGATCACCTGGGAAGCCCATCTGTCTGTCCTGTAGCAGGTTCTAAAGGCAGATTAAATGAAATTGTAAATACACACACACACACACACACACACACACACACACACTGTTGTGTAGCTTTCAGAGTTAAATTTTGTTTATATTGAGAAACCTCCATGTCTTGATTTTACTTTTTATACCCTTATCTCAGATACTTGCATAGTATATGTTATTTTAATATAAGTGACTAATCAGGCAGTCTGGATCAGAGGTTCTCCAATAAAAGTGCTTTCAGAGGTCAGACATGGGCTAGTTATAAGAAGAATGGTAGGGAAATGCAGCTGTTGTGCCATATATAATTTTACTTCTTTTAAAGAGTGTTTTTTCTAAATAAAACACACTTAGAGACCCAATTTGAGACCTTTGGGCAAAGTTAACTGTTTTGATCAACTGTCTGTCATATTTCAAAGAAAATGTCTAATTTGAAAGATTTACTGTAAGGAGACCTTTACCAAATGATTCGATTACATAATTGTAGATGTGTTTTGTATTAGAAACTCAGATTGAATCTGCATAACTAGGAAAAAGGAGGAGATGTATGTCGATCATATTTACTTATCTATTCAAGAGCAGTGAGATGAAATGATCTTTGGGGCCAATTGACAAGTTGCTGAACCAAATTGATAAGGGGACATGTGTCTAAGTGACCCAATAGCTACACAGATAAACCCATGCTTAGAGACAGATCTTTTCCAACTTGTCATTCAGACATTTGGTCAGTATTAAGTGAAGCTTACTCAAGCCATATAGAATTAACTACTTCTTAACAATCAGATAAAACCTTCCTCAATATATAAATGTTTGACATACTCTTCCTCCCAAAGGATGAGATTATGTTTGTGATGGATTAGGCACAACTCAGTTGGTAAAGAATCTGCCTGCAGTGCAGGAAACCTGGGTTTGATCCCTGGGTCAGGAAGATCCCCTGGAGAAGGAAATGGCAACCCACTCCAGTATCCTTGCCTGGAAAATCCCATGAACAGAGAAGCCTGGTGGGCTGCAGTCCATGGAGTTCCAAAGAGATGGGCACGACTGGGCGACTAACACTTTACTTTTTACTTTAGGCAGTGATGGAAAGGGCTTTTGATCCCCAAAGACCATGATTTTGTGAATTCAAGTATTCTAACTGATTTATACATTTTAAAAAGCTGTGGGCAAAAAGTTATCCTGGATTCTAAATTTCAAAACTGAGAAGTCGGTAAACTTGTTCTTCAGATGAAAGTTTTAGTGGCACATAGCCTCTGCTGATCTTCGGGTGATAAAGCAATAGGAATATATATCATCTTGATACTAACTTAAGCTGCTGAATTTAAATGGTCATTGACCAGATACCTGATTTAAGAGATTCCATATTTACAGATGTATGTGTCTTCTCTTCTGCAGAGAAATAGACTTTAAAAAGCCAAGAGATATCAAGTGAGTAACACTCCATAAACCAATATTCTTAATAGACTAATCTGATTGTCAATCAGCTTTTGCACCTATCTGAAGAAACGTTTGACATTTTGCCTATATTCATTTATCAAGGGTCTAAAAATAGACTTAATTTAATAACATTAGTGTTCAACTTGTCCAACGCTCAGATCTTATTCCAGGGGGAGCAATGCTTGTAGCAATGGTAAAATTAGGAAAGTTGTTTTATGTCGCATTAGTTAACATATGCAAGCTTACTTAACATGTGGACGGCAAATAAGTGTAATTACATTAAAACAAGGAGCTGTAGCGCAGAAGCAATAAAAATAGACTAGGTTGTATTATTAATTCTTGTGTTAAGGGTTTTGAGCCATGTTGATTGGCCTGAATTTTTTGATTTTGTTATGGTACAAAGGGATTGTTTGAAGTAATTTGTCCCCGAGAGAGGCTCACAATCCCAAGCGGGTTTCAATTCAGCAAAGCAAATCTAATTTTGTTTGCTTTATGCAAACCAGAAGGGGCTGTGGTTCATTCTGTTTTCACTGGAGGGGAAAGGCGCACTAATGGGACCTGCTGAAATGCATGCATTGCAAACATCATACCCCTGCATATATTAAATTTAGCTATGTGATGCTCTGTGTTCATCATCTCATTGTGTACACAGATACGCTTTAGAACAAAGCCTTTTAATAGCCAGGGAACCTTACTACATTATGTCAATACTCTATTGTATTTATATTTAATGCCACCATTGGAATACCTGCCCTTAGCTAGAGTATGTTCATATTTGTGATCATTTTGCATTTCAGCTGCTCCTTATGTGAAAGTGGGCTATATACTGAAGCTATTATGCTGGAGCTTAAAGTCAATGTCTGAAGATTAATTATATGTAGATCGATAAAGGTTTCTAATTTTCCCAATCTCTACCCCAACAGATATACCCCTTGGATACCTGAGTTAAATTAGGGAGATACTTAGTATCTTGTTGAAAGAATGTGTCACACATCCCAGTCTGAATATTCAAACTGGAAGATAAATGGAGGATAATACTATCTGCACAACAGGTAATGCTAAAGACAATCTCCATTTCTGTGACAAATCACCATCCTCCTACTGGCCCCTCCCCTCCCCCAACACACTATGGTCTTTTCTTGACTTGCCAGATTCAGCTATACTGCCAGATACATTTGATCAAATTCATCAAAATTAGAGGGTGCCTGAGATGGGAAGGAACACCAGTACATGATAGATGGTAATGCAGCTATTGGCTAGGTGAATTTATTCACATAAAAATGGAATTATTTGTCAATTAAAATTGCATAATGACAGCATCTCCTGTCATGCCAGCACCGTTTTCAGTGTGTTTTTGTTTTGAAAACAGTTCCAGTACTGCAAATAGACAGACACATCTCCAAACCCTTCAATTTGTCATTAGACATTTGGCGGCATGCCTATTTTGCTGTTAATTTTCCAAAACTACATTAATTTGCTGAATGACTTCTGTGAATCAGTTCACATAAAATTCAAGATGATACTTGTCATGTATCAAAGAGTGACTATTAAATGCATAGGTAACGTGTGAAAACTCAGTGTGTGAATCAGTTTGAATTTTGTGTTTTAAGTTCAAACATGGGTTAACATTAATGATTTTTTTTTCTTTCCTAATGGAAGTTGCTTAATGAAACATTACAAAGATAATCTTCCTATTGGTTTTTTTTTTCCCTGTGTCTGTTTATCTGTTTCTTCAATTTACTAGTGTATACATTCTTAATTTGACTTGATTTGGAACACAAGAGACACCTCAGGCAGTAGAAATTCAATGGTATGGCCAGAAATAATATTGTGACATAAGGGATTTGATCCTAAAGGTATACAGTATCTGACAGTTGTGCAGTTTAAACATTGAGAGAGATTACTCTGTGCATAGAACCAAATAGCAAGATCACGTGACATTCTTAGTAGAATTTGCTTGAATGTTAAAAGAGAGCATTTGGTTGAGAAACATTATGCTAGCTACTTGTCTCTTAAAGCATACAATCATGAAGCAGTAGTATGGTAACTGTTAGAAATGCTTATTTGTTTATATATATAATTGCTTGGTTTACAAAATACGTTTACTCTAAAGAAAAATGCTACCTTGGTCCTACATATTATCCAAGATGTTCTAGCTAGATATTCCAGGTTACAACACATTTTTATTTAAATATGTATTTAAATATATATATATCTTGTATTTTATTTGAATAAAATAAAATATTATGTTCTATATTTTGTATATATATGATTTATATATGTATATATAGTATATATGTATGCATATTGAGTATACATGCACAAATATAGGTGTGTATGTATATATTGTATAATACTCTGTATAACCCTGGACATCATGTGGAATATTTTATTATAATTATTCAAGTAAATTATAAATTATTATAATTTGTCTTGATGTGCCATGGAGGTTGAATTAAAAGTCAAATAATCATAGAACCCCTAATGAGTTCAAATTTGCTACAAAGACCATAAGAAATTATGTCACTTTTAGTCTTTATCCTCGAGAGGTATATGTGACATAAAAGTCCCAGTGTGGAAAGATTCCTAATTCATTACCACTTCTGAACTCTATCTCTTTATCTTCCAACCTTGATCACGTTTTCCCAGTTCATCTCCTCAGTTTAACTTGAACAGGAAGCTTGGAAAGGGTGAGGAAAGTAAAAAAAGTACTGGCTGTTGGGAGAATGGCACTGAAACATGTATACTATCATGTAAGAAACAAATCGTCAGTCTATATTCAATACAGGATACTGGATGCTTGGGACTGGTGCACGGGGATGATCCAGAGAGTTGATACGGGGTGGGAGGTGCGGGGGGTGGTTCAAGATTGGGAACTCATGTACACCTGAGATGGAACAAAATAAAAAATTAAAATTAAAAAAAAAAAGTACTGGCTGACAGGCCCACTGTCATGCTATTCTGATGTTCAATTACTGCCAGTTTGGGCTAAACTGATATCACATTTGCTAAGACTGGCAAAATGTTACACTTGGTGAGAATGAACATACACTTTTCTTAATAAACCAACTTATCTTAATAATAAATATCTTCCCAGATTGAGGTCTAGTGTTCAAAAAGCAATTGGAGATGTCAGATTGGAGGAAGTGACTTTAATCCCTCAAACTCCTCACTCACACACCTACACAGACATGCCTCTTAACCTTAAGGGAGTAAAGGCAGAGTCCTAGCTGAAATTACTCTTCACTTCAGCAGCTAAGATCACATGGCAAGTTAGGTCTGTTCTCAAAGAATTTCTACTCAATGGTGAGCTGATTAACAGTGAGCTCTCTGGAAAACGAAAACAAAAAAGCAGTCACTCAAACCTGTAATGTGAGTCAATTTCAAGCTACCAGTGCATCTTGGGAACAAACACAAAACATCACACCATACCGTACAGTTTACATCAGATACCACATATATATAACCTCAAGAGCACAGAGCATAGTAAAATGTAGTAAAATAAGCAGTTATACATTTGGGGTATTATCTTTCCTCTTGATATAATGTATTGATTTTTAAGTTTTCATACTTTTCTATCAGTTTTCCATGACTGTGTGTCATAAAAAGCTTCCAAAATCCTGAAAATTGAACCGGCCCTTTTGAGTGTGTGCAAAGCAGTCTCTCGCACTCCATCCCATCTCAGCACAAAATGCCACACAATTAGCTCCCTGGTTCATGAGCTCCAATCTAGAGATATGCTTCATCAAATGGGAAAATATTTGTGCTGGCAGTAGACAAAATAACTCCTTGTCGATCAGTTATCCCTAACACAGATGTGTAGTACTGTCTCCACCTATATTTTCCGCGGTACATTCTTTTTTTTCCCCTGTCATCAAAGAAAGTCCATCTTCGCTGGATCTTTATTTTCTTCAACTGTATGGGGGATACAGCCAGTGTCTGCATTCCTTTGTCTAAGAAGAGTGATTCTGCAGTCACACATAAAGCAGGGGAGAAAGAGAGCTACTATACAATAGTGTGGAGTGCTATGAAATTTTACTGACACGAGTCTGGGAAGACTGCCTGATCTGTATTTGGAACAATGCTATTTTGTTTAATTTGATATATGTGTGGGCTTTTTATTCAAATAGAGTTGAACAGTTTGTTCCAGCAGGGAAAAAAAGGGCTGCTTGTTACAGAAAGGTTATTTATCGTTCACTATAACACTTGGTATTCTGAAGAAAATGGTGAGGATTCTCCTTTGGGGGTCTATCTGTGCTGTCCTAGCCTCTGTACAAAGCGATAAAGCAAAAGTTGAAGGAATGATCCTCAGAGGCTGACTCGGGGCACTGTTTTAGATGCCCTCAAATGATGGTGCTTCTCAGCTTTTAAAAATCTTCAGTGACCCATCCCATCAACTCATTTTTGGTGCTAATTGGACATTTTAAAGTATGAATTCCCACCGCTTCAAAAGATTCAATGCCAACATCTATTAACTGCTTCTAGGGGAAGAGTAGATAGAAGAAGGGCCAAAGAAATCTTAGCAGTGTAAGCGCAATTGAACTTTGCTATCCCAGGCAATATTTTTATTTAACATTGCTCTAAAATACTTATTTTTGCACCGAAATTGCAGCTTTTTTCTCGTTTATTTCCTTGATCTCAACACAACCACTGTCCACTTGAACTCAATTCAACTTTAATTCATGTATCATGTTTCAAGAGAAAGTCTACAGATGACCATACAAGTGAACCTCACCTTAGGAGATCAAAATATTCTATAGCACTCAGATGCGACCAAAGCTTCTCAAATCAGGAAAAGTGAAAAAAAAAAAAAATCCAATTATATAGAAGAGTGGAACAGTATGTCATTTATTTTTCTATTCATTCAGAAAGAGTCACTCACTGTATACTATTTGAGGACATGCCTAAACACTAAAAAATAATCTTGCTTATTTAAAAATTTTGCATGAATCCTAATGCCAGATGCAAAGTAGAGCCAAATCAAATTTTTTCCTGAAGTTTCCACTGGTTGTCCATGAAGCCTTGACTACTACCTGGTAGCACTGATGAAATATCTTATTCTTGTTCTCCTTGTACTTTTTGTCCTCCTCTTCCCCCAGCTGTTCCTAGTGACTCTGAAACGTAACTGCTTATGAGCTGAAGGCTGGGCACAACGACGTTTTTCTGCCTGTGCCACTGGGGTCAGTGGCTTTCTTCTGGGTCCCCAGGAAACATGTGTCAGATGGCACCTCCTCTTCCTTTCCTCCAGGGGCTCACCCCTCCTCCTCCTCCACTCAGGCAGACATGACATGGGCAGGTTCAACCGCCATATCTGATTATATGTCATTCTTGCCACTAGAAAAGTCAGCCTTAAAAAACAGAGAATCTCTTCATTGAAGTCTGAAGACCACAGAGTAACTTACCTGAGGAAGGGGAGAAGGCATTTAAATTGGAGCCCAGAGGATGGTTAGAACTGTAAATGCATACACAGTTTAAACATTATTTAGCATAGTTAAGCACAAGTTGTTATTCAACAGAATAACAACAATTATAACAATTACAACAAATTATAATCCTAAATTACATGAGCAACACAGAATAACCGCAAATGTAACCCTTACAGCCATGCTGGTGTCTATTAAATCTCTCTTCCTGGCAAGTGGACTCTGAAGGCATTTGTGAGAGAGGTTTCTGGCAGAAGGAGACATTTGAGCCAAGTTGTATGGATGGAGAAAAATGGGAGAAAATATCTGAGTGTAGTGAAAAGCACGAGGAAACTAGGGAGGATGAAGCCATGTTCTAGGAACAAGGTGAGGATTAGCCTGGCCAAGGCAGGGGGGTCATTTGTCACAATAAGTAATGAGGTACTGTTTATTGAGCAACTATCATGTGCTAAACATAGTGGTCAGTACTGTCAATGCCTAGGTCTATCTTAAGAATAACCTGGCAAGGCAAATGTTTAGGAGAAAACAGGATCCAATAATATATACACAGTGTCAGATTGGTGGGTTTAGAAGGGTCAGAGAATGGAGAGCTCTAAATGGCATTATGAGGAATTTGAATTTAATTTTATAGACAACTCTCAAAGGAAACAGCTTTGAGGAGGCCATGAAACAAAGGAAGCAGAGAAAGCCTCTGATGCCCTAGGTAGGAAGTCTCTAAGGTGGACTGGGTTTGAGTGAAAAATGCCTAATTGTTGGTGTTGGCTGTGGAACTGGAAAGCAGGAGTGAATGCAAGAGGAACTTGTGGGAAGGCATTAAAACCACTTGATAACAGGATTTTAGGATTCACAGGATAATAGACAAACACAAAAGGATAGGAATAAAAGGTTTATCATGTGTACATGATGTGAAATGTGTTTTATTCTAACCATAAAATGTACTGGAAGTCTGGCACATTAAGTGATTATATTGAATTTGACCACTGTCAAGTTAAATATCATTTCTCTTCTAACATTATTAATATTTTCAGTTGTCTGGCAACTGCCAGCCCTCTGACCCCATTACTTGATCCTTGTATCCTTAGAACTTATAACAAATAGTAAGCAAGACCAGCAATTATGATCTGAAAATAAAGGAAACAAATGAACAGATTAATTTGGCAAGAACTCTTGCTATATGGCTTTGAAAGCCTGTGGAGTCTTCAGGAACTCTTTGGCCAAGAGGAAGGCCATATGCCAGACAAATGAGACTCTGTTCCAACTGTAAATCACATAAGAGGTCTGAAAAAATGCAGACCAAGGAAGCTGGTGAGAAAAATGGAGGGAACGCCAAGCAGGGAACATAGAGCTAGGGAAAGTCAGGGCACATGGAACCTGAGCGGAGGGGAGTGCAGGTGAGCTGATGAAAGAGAGATTTCTGGAATACTTGGAGAGACACAGAGAATATGATCTTTAAGATGCTTCATTTCTATGTTCCATGGGAGAGTGTAGAATGAGCACAGTAAGATGGTGATCTACAAACAGTGCTGGGCCATGGTCTTAGCAATGGTGACAGCTAGGTGCCTTTCATCTATGTATGACAATGTCTTTCATACAACAACTCTTATCTAAAGGTCTTACCAAGAAATCACATACATTCCAACCAGCAGTCACCCTTAAAATATCCTTAAAGAGTAAGTGAGTAACAGAGTGACAGCTATTTATGTAGATGCACTTACTTATATCACAGGTGTTCTTGTATCTCCAGGTGTCACCAGAAGGATGCCAGGTTCTGTTCCTTCTGTTTCAGAACTCTGTTCACCAAATGTGAGTGCANAGTAAGCAAGACCAGCAATTATGATCTGAAAATAAAGGAAACAAATGAACAGATTAATTTGGCAAGAACTCTTGCTATATGGCTTTGAAAGCCTGTGGAGTCTTCAGGAACTCTTTGGCCAAGAGGAAGGCCATATGCCAGACAAATGAGACTCTGTTCCAACTGTAAATCACATAAGAGGTCTGAAAAAATGCAGACCAAGGAAGCTGGTGAGAAAAATGGAGGGAACGCCAAGCAGGGAACATAGAGCTAGGGAAAGTCAGGGCACATGGAACCTGAGCGGAGGGGAGTGCAGGTGAGCTGATGAAAGAGAGATTTCTGGAATACTTGGAGAGACACAGAGAATATGATCTTTAAGATGCTTCATTTCTATGTTCCATGGGAGAGTGTAGAATGAGCACAGTAAGATGGTGATCTACAAACAGTGCTGGGCCATGGTCTTAGCAATGGTGACAGCTAGGTGCCTTTCATCTATGTATGACAATGTCTTTCATACAACAACTCTTATCTAAAGGTCTTACCAAGAAATCACATACATTCCAACCAGCAGTCACCCTTAAAATATCCTTAAAGAGTAAGTGAGTAACAGAGTGACAGCTATTTATGGTAGATGCACTTACTTACATCACAGGTGTTCTTGTATCTCCAGGTGTCACCAGAAGGATGCCAGGTTCTGTTCCTTCTGTTTCAGAACTCTGTTCACCAAATGTGAGTGTATTTTTTATAGGAAGCAAATAGGCCTTAGAAAGATCCAAATATCAGTTAGGTGGTGATTGTAACATTATTCAGATCCTTCATCCTCCATCTAGGCACCAGAGTACCTGTTGTCTGTAACATCTATGGATAGATATATGGGAAAGATGTATAAAGTTGAGAAAAGTTGCACAAAGTAAGAGAGGAAGCAATCCTGGATTACAGGGTCCAGAGATTTTCCATCACCTTCATCTTAATGACATTGAACTATGAGAAACATCATCTTTAAAACATGTTTTCGTGAAGTTAAATACGTGGAAGTTTCTACTGATAGTCCTGCAGGACAGAGTTAGTGAAAGGAACCGACTGAAATGTTAACCCTTCTGATTGATTCAAGAGTTGAGGACACTATGTCTACACAAATGAGTTTGAAATCATGTGACTAGTCCAATCCATATATTGGATAACAGGACCTATTTCCTGAGTTCAGAGTGGAAAGACTATCAGTTCACATGAATTATCCACATCATTGTAGGAATTATGCACTCTTTGTGGACACGTTTTCTTGAAACCAGCAGTTTTTTTCTTTTTTCTTCTTTCTCCATCCTTCCCTTCCTTTGTTCCTTTTCTCCCTGTCTTTCTTTTGCTCCCTCTCTCTCCCTCCCACATCCCACCGTCTTTCTCCTCCTCTCTGAGATGATGAGTGAAGTTACTTGGAGATTATAACAAAAATGTCTCCCCGCCTTTGCAATTACGGTACAGCACCTATTTCATGGGCTTCCCAGCTGGCTCAGTGGTAAAGAATCCACCTGCCAATGCAGGAGTCACAGGAGACATGGGTTTGATCCTTGGGTAGGGAAGAACCCCTGAAGAAGAAATGGAAACTCACTCCAGTATTCTTGCTGGGATAATTCTGTGGACAAAAGCAGAGCTCACCCTTTCAATGTGCTTAAATTTCACAATAACCAGCACCATGCCCACATGCCACTGGGCCACTGTCTGCCAAAGGAAGTAATTGCCAGTCAGTTTCCCCATAAATAAATCTTCTAAAACAATGAGTCGTGCATGTAAATATTGCCCTTGCTGGGCATATTTATTGCATGTTGATGTTGATTGTTTAAAAAGGGGTTATGGTTCAATAAATTGAACACCTGAGCTGAGCGCTTGTAGGATGAAATTGAGAGACGGGCAGATCAATTTAGACTCACTTCTACTTTTCGATCTGCTTAATAGATTTTTAAAACGACACTTAGAGCCCCACAGAGGCAGTGACACTTCACATCCTTCTAGCGCATCCTCCCTCGGAGGCACCTCACGCTGGTCCTCCCAGCCTCCCTGCACTTGGACGAGCTGATGCGCCCATGAGCAGGAATTCTTAGAGCCTGCTCTTGGCCTTCTGTTCTCTGCTGAACTGGGCTCATTTATTCAGCTGGTATTGCGAGTTTGGGGGCACGACAGTACATCTGACCCCTTTGGGGTAAAATTTGATCTGGCATTTCATTTCAAGGGCTCAGCCACCGGTCTGTCAAATCTTCATTTTGCGGGTGCCCACTAGAACTGCTGACGCTCGCCTCTAACTCCCTCGGCTTTCATCTTTCACTGGCAATAAACATGTCATCCTGCCGAGGTGAAACACAATCTGGAATTAAATTTACTGCATATAAAATATAGTGCCCTCTTTATTGGTTCAAATACTTGTCACTCATAATTTATTTGCCAGTGTATGGCCTTCATGCAGTGAGAACACGGCTATAAGTGGGGAGGGGCTTTCGGTGTTCATATTTGTTGGGATCTTTTTCACTTTTCATTCTTTGCCATCCTTGGTCCTCAAATCCCACTTACCCACTTGGGCTAATCTGTTTTCCACGAAGCACCTCCAATAAAACTGGGGCCCTTCACCCAAGGGTGGCAAGCATGCCACTGGAGATATTGGCGTCGGGGTTTCTTGGCTGAGTCTCCGCGTGTTTGCTGGAGGTGATGAGCATGGCACCGGGCAATGCTCTTCAGCAGCAAAACCGAAATGTAAAAGTGCGGGGTGGGGGTGGGGGGATGGTGGGAGGGGACTGAGGAGGGTGGAATTTGCCCTCGTCAGTTTCAATCTCCCACTTGCCATGCCTTCTCTTCTGGCACTCAACTTTTTTCATGATTTATTCCAAATACTGTCGATCAGCTTTAACTAATACAGTTCTTGTATGAAGCACCTCTCTAATCTCTTCAAACACAGATGTGGAAGCACGGCTTAGAGCATGGAGGCCAACAAAAGCCCTCTGCCTGTACCAGTGATTAGCTTTGATTGACACAGAACCCTTCTGCTTTCCTAGGCATCCTCTAACATCCATAAATGATTGTTTTAAAAATGAGACACACAGGCTATGGTGGGCAATGGCTTTAGTAAATTCGCAATGTAACTATATTAGCAGATCACTCATAAACTCAAAAAATTAGAAACTAGATATTNGCTTTGATTGACACAGAACCCTTCTGCTTTCCTAGGCATCCTCTAACATCCATAAATGATTGTTTTAAAAATGAGACACACAGGCTATGGTGGGCAATGGCTTTAGTAAATTCGCAATGTAACTATATTAGCAGATCACTCATAAACTCAAAAAATTAGAAACTAGATATTGGGTTTCTCCCTCCCGACTGCTAATTCTTATTATCTCTTTTAGATCTGTCTCCCTGCTTAAAAAAAAAAGGTTTTAGTAAACAAATTTCTCCTAGAGAATTGTTGAAACATACATAGATGCCTGTTTCATCTTAACAGCTCTTTTCAACACTAGATTTTTAAAATTTACAACCATATACACGTTGGGATTTTTATTTTAAAATTATTTTTGTGTACTTTAAAATATTATTTTTAAAAATTTTGAATCTAACACTCATTTTGTGTTAAGGATCACCAGAAATGAGAAGATGTCAGTGACACAAATCCAGATTTCCATAGACTTCACAGATTACTTATAACTTATCAGTTGCAGTGAAAGATACTATGTTTTTACTTTTATTAATTCTTTCATATCTTCTGCTTCTGGGCAGTGAGGCCTGGGAAACTTCCCAACTTGCCGTGGTTGTTTGAGCCTATTTCCCAAGGTGACAGTGGGGGATTCATTCTTGGAAGGCTGTTCTTTGCAGGTAGATAGAAGCATTCTGGGTTCTTCTGGTAATCCCCAACTGCCTCAAGGACAGTTCTGGGAACATGTGCTAATTCTCCACCCTGCCCCAGATCATCTCAGACCTCAAATGTCTGGATGTAAAGTTTTCCAGTTTTAAAGGTGTCATTTCTGCCTTCCTACCCACCAGAAAGCATAGACACTTTAGGACTAACCATGAATGCAAACTGCCTCTCTCTGCCTGCTCAGCAGCAGCATAAGTGAAGAGAGAGATTTAGAATAGGAATTCTTGCTCCAACCAGCTATGAAATGCCTAATTTTATTTGCATCTGCACACATACGCAGTTAGATGTTTTATTCATTACTTACACACTTACTTCCAAAAGAAACTTGCGAAAAGCAAAAGAAAACTCATACTATCTTTTAGTTTCCATTTTAGGATTTCAAAATAGTCTGTTCAATTTAATATTGACTTCCAAATGTTTTCCAAAACATTTTTAAAATTAGTTATATACGAAGAAGCAGAATAAATATTAAAAGACCATGCTTACTTTAATGTTTCAGAAAGTATCTTACCTCCTAAATGGTTTAGGGTTCTAGCATAAGGGTAGAAATTTTATCTCATCCATGCTTTTTGCTCATCCATACTTTTAAGGCTGAGGAAACTTAGATCCAGAGAGTTTAAGTGACTTGTCCAGGATCAACCAATTAGTTCATGGAAGGGCAAATAACAAAATCTAGTGTTCATCTCTATTTTCTTTCCCTTAAGAATTTTTTTTTTTAATTCTGAAGGCTCAATTATTATTTCAAGAAATTCAATAGACATTGAGAGTACTGTGCTCAACAGAGGGCTTCTGCTGCCATATGCCTGGCTCACAACAACCCTATGTGTATACTTCCCTCACAGATGGACAGAATGGACTTAGAAAAATGATCAGAATTCACACAAAGTCCAAGTGGCAAAGGCTTCCTGGTGGCTCAGTCAGTAAGGAATCTGCCTGCAATACTGAAGACCTGTGTTCCGTCCCTGGGTCAGGAAGATCCCCTGGAAAAAGAAATGGCAACCCAGTACAGTATTCTTGCCTGGGAAATCCCGTGGACAGAGGAGCCTGGCAGGCTAAAATCCACAGGGATGTAATATTTGAATACAACTTAGTGACTAAAACACCACCGCCAACAACAACAACAACTGGCAGAGCCCAGTTTTGAATCACGTCCACTGACTCCAAATCTAGGCATCTGTGAATGGTACCAGCCCCTGAAGGCCACACCCATCTCAAAGAAGAGCAATATGAAGATGAATTACACCAAGTGGGAATCTAATGTCTTCATTCATTCTTCCTCTATCTCACTGATATGTCAGGGCTTCCCCATAGTTCTTTGCTTCATATTAACCATTTGCCTGAGTGTCTGTACATTATTATTTGAATTTTCTAATGATCTCTTTGACATCCTTGAGAGCAGCAACAGCACACACACACACACACACACAAATGAAAACTATTTTTTCTACCATTTATAAAATTTCAAATAATTTAGAATGTCAGATTATCCCTTACTGTGAGATTGAGACCAATAAAATAATCAGGTATTCATAGCATTTGTCATAACTCTATTTTCAAATGATACTGCAAATGTTCACTTTTATTTTGGAGTATTTTTATTGTGTGTATTGAATTTTATTTCTTTTGCTTTTACTTACAGTTTTACTTTACAGTTTCATTGAAATGTAAAATCTACCACATAAGCAACAATAAAATCAAATGTGAAAATATACACCCTCTTTGAGTTTTTGTTATGTGATTGTATTTGAGTATATTATTCCCAGTTGGCTATAATGAGAACTATCTTATATGTACAAGTCCAACTTCTATTTGAAACATAAAACATACTATAGTGTAAAATCTATTAAACGTGCTCTTTAAAAGGACTATTATTTTGTTTACTACTGCACATCACATACATTTATGTCCCCTAAATTTGGAAACACTTTAGACCAGAGTAAGAAGTACAGATTTTAAAATGGTCAGGAGATGTGCGTTAGTTAAATGCATTTGTGTGAAAGGTACAGCCCACGGAGGGCAAAAAGAGACCAAACCCTAGGGAATCCTAGCATTTAAGGAACAGAAGGAGAAAGACGTTAGCATGATGAAAATGAAACCAAAGGCTTTAGTGGAAATTGAGGGAGGAGGGTGTTTTAGGTGAAGGTAAATGGCAATAGAGGCAAGTGCAGCATTGAGGTTGAGCATGACAAGAAGAGATAATCCTAGAGAAGGAGAAGTATTGGATGACATCCCTTATATGCAGAATCTAAAAAGAAGTGATACAAATGAACTAATTTACTAAACAGAAACAGACTCACAGGCTTAGAAAAGGAATTTATGGTTGCCAGGAAGGAAAGATGGGGGGAAGGGATAGTTAGAGTTTGTGATCCTCATGTCCATTCTGCTATATTTAAAAGGATAACCAACAAGGACCTACGATGTAGCACAAGGAACTCTACTCAATGTCATGTAGCACCATGGATTGCCGGGGGGGAGGCACAGTTTGGGGGAGAATGGATACACAAACACGTATGGCTGAGTCCTTTGTTACCCACTTGAAACTATCACAATATTTTTAATCAGCTATGTTCCAATGTAAAATAAGTTTTTAAAATATATACTTTTTTTTAAAAGAACTGATAGTTCTTTGATTTGGTGATATTGAAAGTCATCTTGAAAATATCAGAGATTCTCAGTGAAACTACGAAGGCAGAATATTTATGTCAATGGATTAGGGAAAGAATGAAAACTGAAGAAATGGAATGAATGTAGAGATTTCCTTGGCTGGATAAATGTGGCATAAATAAAATAAAGCTAGGATGGGATACGGGATCAAAGGTTTGATTAAAAGTCTTCGAAAGGGTATTTTTTCAAAAAAATTATTTCTGTAAATACTAAAATAAGATATGTTAACAGCAGAAAGTTTGGAGCCTATTAAAAAGGGTCAACAATAGAATCAAAGTAATCTTGAATCCCATGACTAAGAGATTATTACAGTAAAGCTTTGGCTTATTTTCTTCCAGGATTTGTTCTATAGTATTATTATTATTATTATGAAGTTGATTTCATTCTACTTATACAGATCTGTATCCTTTTTCACTTATCCTCATATATGTCCATGACTGTTCTTGAAGGTTTAAATTTAGTGTATATTTTTAGTTTTAGTGTAAAGAAGCCTCTAGTGAGGGATCATTGACTGTACAAGACAAGAGATAAAGCACTGGATTAGTGTCCCAGAGGTGGTCAAAGTACAGAATTAGGGACATGGAAAGAAGAAAGGCATAAGAAATGTAGCAATATAGGTACATTATGTACATGTGTGGAGGGTGGGGATCAGAGACTGAGTGAGTTTGTGTTCTTTTTAATGGCTGAGAGTGAAAACACCTGTGTTTACCTAAGGCTGTTGACTATGAACAAGCGAGCACATTGTCAGAACACAGGACCAAGTCTGAGAACTGCAACGTGAGCAACTGTGGTGGTGACGTTCCCTCCAGCTGCTCTCAGAAGACTGGGCAGAAGAGACAAGTACTGAAGAATCCTGCTTGACATAAAAGCAGAATGATGAAGATGTAAAATATTAAAAGTTCTAAAAATAAATGATCAACAGGATAAGATTTCAGGATACTTAGAGAAGCAATGGAAAGAAAATGGAGAACCCAATATCTGGGAAATGTCTATGATGTTGAAAAAGCCTTGCAGCAGGTATAGGAGATAAAGAATGAGGATTGCATTCAGAGTGAGATATTGGAGTAAAAGCTCTCAAATGAGAAATCAAAGTGGATGGTAACAAGATCCAGGTATGACCATGGGGGTGGATTGCTCAAGAAAAGAGAAGATCAAAAGATATTGGAATACCGCACCAAGAGTGAGGCCTCATGTAAGCTATGAACTTTGGGTCACAATGATAATGATGTGTCGGTGTAAGTTAATCAGTTGCAACACATCTACCATTCTGATGAGGATCGTTGATAACTGGGGGAGGCTCTGCATATTAGCACAGAGGGTACATGAGTGATCTCTGAATCTTCCTCTCCATTGTGCTGAGAACGTAAGATTGCTCTAGAAGCTT
Organism: Neotragus moschatus; assembly: GCA_006410615.1. Lineage (NCBI taxonomy): Eukaryota > Metazoa > Chordata > Mammalia > Artiodactyla > Bovidae > Neotragus > Neotragus moschatus. Next base: position 484,038 of record SJYA01001479.1, on the reverse strand, counting down.
TTACTGGACAGAGGGAAATAAATGTTCTAATTTCTAGATATCAGAAGCCCTAGCCTGGACACTGAAATCACCTAGGTTGTTGGCAAATCACGGAAAATAATGGAAGACTATGAGCAGGGCTTCCAGTGAATATGAAGTAGTGGCTAGGCATGGTTAGATGACACTGAAAAGAAGGTGGCAAAGTGAAATGATATGAATCTCAGGGAAAAAACATTTTGTATGACCTGGAAGCTGTTTTGGGACTTGGGTGAACGTAGACCCAGCTGCCTTATCCCAATGGAAGACTGTTTAATTGAAGTTCCTGGATAGGCAATAACCTAGAAAAAACTAAGGTTTAATTCCAGCCAGATAAAACAAAGTATTGGACGGAAAAGTTAACGTTAAGGATCGTTTCCTTTCCATGGAACGGAGATTCTAGAGGAAAAGCCAAAAGTAGAGGGAGAGAAGAGAAGAGAAGCTGAGTTGGGAGATAGAAAGCACAGAGGAAATGGGAATAATAGTCACCAGAGGGGTAATATTTTGGGTGGTAACCAAAGACAATTGAGATGTTGACCATGGGAGATGGGAATGGCCTCCAGAACCCAATACATAACCAAGCTGATACATTAGACACATAGGAGGTTCCATTTCTCTTTCCCAGCCTATAGTAAGTCACCAATAAATGTTAAGTGAATGAGTGAATGAATAAATCAAATTAATTTTAAAGTGATAATTAAACAGCTAAGTGAAGATTATATACCAGAGGGTACTGGAAATGCAAAATAAGAGTTCAGAGGAGTGACTCTCTGGGAGGAGAGAAAATCTCGTTCTTTTAAGACTCAACAATTGAACAAATGATTATTTTATCCAATAATTTTAATTTTTGTCCCTTTACTATAAGCTATTTCAAATGAATCAAGCTCTCTTTCCTTAAACAGTTTCAATATGTATGTTTAGACTCAGCTTCACTATCTTTCCCCTTTAGTTATGTTATCAAATAACTTTTCCTTCCCCTCCCTCACCTTTTTGTGACTCTGATGAAACAGACCTGAAATTGAGCACAAGGAACAGGAATTATTTTGTGCATAAAATCAGCCTGATACTAGAGATGAGATAAACCAAATTTAGGGCATTCTCTACAAAAGATCAGATCGGTTTCATTTTGTAACATCTTTGTAACAGATGTACCATCTCAGAAAGGGGTTGTTTTCTTTATGTATTCTGTGCAGCAATGGGGAAAAAATGGCTCTTTATACAACCGTTAAATTTGAAAAAAAAAAAATCTGTTTGTTTATAATTAAAGTCTAGTGTAAAAAGGTGTTGAAGGTTGAAAAGAATGTTTTTCCCAAAGCTTTTCTGTTTAATTCGAACACCACTCTAGCATAATTTTGTGTCTTTTTCCACTATCTTGTCCCCTCTTATGTATGTGTTGAAACTCTCCATCAGTCTTTATAAGGAACAGTTTTCCTTCTCTCTCTCTTTTTTTTCCAAGCAGCATTCTATCAGCATGTTCATCCTCACATTCAAGCTTCTTAACCTGGATAGAGTATGTCTGACTCTAGGAACAACCGCCAGTCCCAGATGATATGTCTTCCTCAGTGACTAGCCATACTATTTAATTAAAGATGATGCATTCAAACAGGATTTAATATGCAGAAGATACCGAGTGGACACCAAAATCACAAGCTTTCCAATCTTTAAGTTTACCAATATTCCAAGAAAGAGTCGAGGTATTTGAAAGCATCTTCACTGTATTTGCAGCCAGTATACAGTAGATGGTACTAGACAGTTTATACTTAGGAGCATTTTCATCTACAAGGAATAAAACAATGTGTAGTCCATGTGTAGACCCTTCAAATGACAGGCCATAAGCGTCCTTTTGCAGCCCTCTTAATATCTGTTGTCAGGCTCTTCTGAAAGACTTCTAATAGGGTCTTGGCAAGATGCCACAGGCAAGCACTTCCACTGCAGCTGATTCATAGCTGCCTTTGGGGTTGCATTACAAATCCAGGAACCCCTGAGGTTTGGTGGGAAGGTCTGCCAAGGTTCAGCTGGGATTGCCTATTAGCCCACTGAACTCCCCTGAGCCCTAGAGACTCAGAGTGAATTTCATCCAAACAACACAGGGAGGAGGGATGCAATATTATTGTCTTTGCTGTACAGGTAGCTTATATGCACTCCATCCCAGCAAGGATTTTTGAGGAGAGAAAGCATCATGATCATTTGTTTCTTCCTGTTGATGTATTCCAGAAAGCTACAATTTCTAATTTAAGTGATAAATCCAATGATTAAAAGAAGCAACGTATTTATGATGTGAATATATACATATGTTTATGCCTGTGTGCTCACTCAGCCATGTCCAATTTTTTTGCAACTCCATGGACTGCAGCCCACCAGGCCCCTCTCTCCATGGGATTTTCCAGGCAAGAATACTGCAGTGCATTGCCAAGCCCTCCTCCAGGGATATTTCTGACTCAGGGATCGAACCCTCATGTCCTGTGGCTCCTGCATCGGCAGGTGGATTATTTACCATTTTGCCACCTAGGAAGCCCTGAAAAAAAATAAATGTATATGGCAAGTATGCCTTTGATCTATGTAGAGTGAATACTCACTTTCTCTTTTCCCATTGTTCTTTGACTTTGATATGGTATATGTCTAAGGTTCACTTGTGAAGGAGCAATGCTTATTTTATTCATGTGATTGAAGACATATCTATGTGTCCCTAGAGACTAGAACAGGGACAGCTACTTAAACAATATGTGTGCTTGCTAAGTCGCTTCAGTAATGTCCGACTCTTTGCGATCCTATGGACTATAGCCTTCCTGGCCCTTCTGTCCATGAGATTCTCTAGGCAAGAACACTGGAGTGGGTTGCTGTGCCCTTCTCCAATAATTGTGAAATGAATGGCTGTGTTAGCCATTATCTGAAGGCAGAAATAGATCTAAGGGGCAGGCTTCCGCGAAGGTACTCAGATTGTCAATCTGTGGGGGAGCTAGGACATCACTGAGATGAGATGAATCAACTTCAATGATCAGAACACTTCTCAGAGACAGGAGTCAAGGTGGTAAAGGGCAGGCTCTCCCCTTCCAAAAGGGTAAGCTTGAAGAACAAAAGGAGGCCATCAAGGACATGGGTTTGGTTACCTACAAGGCAACTTTAGGAAGTAGGAAATGAAATAGGAGACAAGAAGAGACTTACCCTGGACAGGGGTGGAATGGCTGACCCCTGCCACCAGCTGTCCTGCTGCATCACAGCCTCTGTCAGAGTTCACTCTGTCTAAATAGGTGGGAAAACTTCAACCCTCTTGTGCTTAAGGTCAAAAAGAGGAGAAACTGTTAGCTCTCATTTCTTCCCATGGCATTGAATGCTATCCTAAAGTTTCTCTTTTTCAAACCAGGTCAATACTCACCTATTTTCTTTTCTACTTGTAAGATTTCTATTGAGTGTCATTGCATTTGCCCCCACTTAATAAGACACTTTTAAATTATTTCATGGTCTTCCTTCCACCTTCCACTTTCCTAATTTGTGGTTGCCCTTGCATATTTCCCTTTAACTTCTTACTAGTTTATTTGTCACCCTTTACTGAAAACCAAGGAAAAATTATTTAACTTCTTGGAGCCCCAGTTTCCACAAATGTGACATCTGATTAATAACTATTTTGCTAGGTTGTACTGATAATCTAACAAGGTAGAAAAATAGCACAGTGCCAGTTTCCTGTTAAGGACTCAGTAAATTGTAGGGATGATGAGGAGGAGAAAGAAGACGGGGATGAAGATGAGATGGCACTATAGTGTGATGGGTTTGCATATGCAAGATTCACAGGAGACACAGGTGATACGACAGTCCAGAGACTGTGGAACCAGCCTGGGTATGCACTTGGCATGATGAGCATATCATGTATTGCTGGATTCAGCAAAGCTATACATGAGAAGCCACCCTCTAGGGAGAAAAAGCTAATCCGGTAGCCCTTCCTGGGGCCACATTACCCCCACTGAGCCCTCTCACGTGCCAGGACACCTAAGGGACTATCTTTAAGACACTGCTGTTTGTTACTGCCTTGAGATCTTTTTGTTTTTAAATTTTTTTTGTGGTTGGAGAGAAATGAATATGTAAAAAATAAAATATGGATTGATTTCAAAAAGCCATTGCTCTGCAGACCATGCTGTATTCTTTTTCTGTGGAATTGTAGAACATTGATCAGATTTTACAATTTCATTAAAAACATGCCATCAGTTTTCACAACAAAAGAAATAAATCTTTAAAAGAGATGATTGCTTAATTAATCATAGGATAAAGAGAGATTGATGTTAAGAGCTGTTTTACAGATTAAGAAAAGTAGAACATGGACTGGCTGGCTCAGAGAACTAGAGTTATTTACTTTCAAGTGAAGCATTTACTGAGATAAGTTAATTCTCCCTTTTGGTAATATTCCATATTGCATCTATCCATATCCAAAGGATATTAATCCAGTATCCATATTGTATTAATAAGGTCCAGGGCTCAATTTCCATGACTGTTTAGCAAGGTGACTTACTGCTTTGTAAAGTTTCACATGCATGTTAAGTCTCTTCAGTCATGTCTGATTCTTTGCGACCCTATGATTGTAGCTTGCCAGCCTCTGTCCATGCGATTCTCCAACAAGAATACTGGCGTGGATTGCCATGCCCTTCTCCAGGGGATCTTCCTGACCCAGGGCTTGAACCCATGTCTCTTGTGTCGCCTGCATTGGCAGGCAGGTTATTTATCAACTGAGCCACCTGGGAAGCCTAAATTGAGGTATAAATATGGTCTGACAAACCTCAGAGATATTTTGGGTTTGATTTCAGGCCACCACAATAAGGCAAAGACTGCAATAAAGTGAATCATATGAAATTTTGGTTTCCCAGGGCACGTAAAAATTATGTTTACGTTATACAGTAGTATATAAAGTTTGCAATAACATTATATCTGAAAAATGTACATACCTTAATTTAAAAATAATTACTGATCACAGATTACCATGACAAAATAATAATGAAAAAGTTTGAAATACTGCAAGAATTATCAAAATGCGACACAGAGACAAGAAGTGACAAACGCTACTGGGAGTATAGTACCAGTAGACTTGCTTGAGAGAGAGTTCCCCCAAACTTTCAATGTGTTAAAAAAAAAAAGAAAAATGCAATATTTGCAAAGGGCTATAAGGGTAAATTAAATAAAACAACGTATGCCTTGTACATGCTTTACCTAAAATTATTCAGACATTTAGGGTAGTAGAAAAATATATATAATTGTAGTGCTTGAACTGTGATCCTTAACCTGAGATCTATGAAGTCCTAGACATCCCATGCATGCTAAGTTGCTTCAGTCGTGTCTGACTCTTTGTGACCCTGTGGACCATAGCCTGCCAGGCTCCTCCGTCCATGGGATTCTCCAGGAAAGAATACTGGAGTGGGTTGCCATTCCCTTCTCTAAGACATTGCATGGATGGNCTGTCTTTGGGACTGGAATGAAAACTGACCTTTTCCAGTCCTGTGGCCACTGTTGAGTTTTCCAAATATACTGGCATATTGACTGCAGCACTTTCATAGCATCATCTTTTAGGATTTGAAATAGCTCAACTGGAATTCCATCACCTCCACTAGCTTTGCTTATAGTGATACTTCCTAAGACACACTTGACTTTACATTACAGGATGTCTGACTCTAGGTCAGTGATCACATCACCATGACTATCTGGGTCATGAAGATCTTTTTTGTGTAGTTTTTCTGTATATTCTTGCCATCTCTTCTTAATGTCTTCTGCTTCTGTTAGGTTCATTCTATTTCTGTCCTTTATTGAGCCCATCTTTGCATGAAATGTTTCCTTGGTATCTCTAATTTTCTTAAAGAAATCCCTAGTCTTTCCCATTCTCTCATTTTCCTTATTTCTTTGCACTGATTACTGAAGAAGGCTTTCTTATCTCTCTTTGCTATTCTCTGAAACTCTGCATTGAAATGGGTATATCTTTCCTTTTGTCCTTTGCTTTTCACTTCTCTTCTTTTCTCAGTTATTTGTAAGGTCTCCTCAGACCACCTTTTTGCTTTTTTGCATTTCATTTTCTTTATTTATAAGCTACATAAATAATACAAGAATTTACCCTGAAGATGCCAGAAAGCCACTNGGTATATCTTTCCTTTTGTCCTTTGCTTTTCACTTCTCTTCTTTTCTCAGTTATTTGTAAGGTCTCCTCAGACCACCTTTTTGCTTTTTTGCATTTCATTTTCTTTATTTATAAGCTACATAAATAATACAAGAATTTACCCTGAAGATGCCAGAAAGCCACTGCAGAATTGTAAAGGGGAAATTAATATGATCAAGTTTGTATTTTAGAAACTAACAACAAGGTGGAGACTAATGAGAAGGGAATAGTTGCTGCCAAAGGAATCCCAGAGGAGAAAACGTGTCGTTAGTCTATAAAGAGATAGCAAGGATGTGGAGAGTGTCACCAGCAAGGGAGAGACAGATTTGAGTGAAGTTTTCAAGGTACATTGGTATAACTTAGCCATTTGAATTTTAAAAAGTGGGAAAGAGGGAGTAAGAGAACTCACATTTGTCTCCTTGATAATCAACTGGATGACAGAATCGTTAACTGTGATGAGAATAAAAGACAAGGTAGAGAGAGGAGTTATAGAGGTGAAGGGTGAGGATAGGAATACGTTGAGCTGGATAACTCAGTGGTGATGCCCAGCAAAGTGTTAAGCACATAGATATGCAATTTGGAGCAAAGATCTCAACCAACAATAAAGGTTGATCTCAGCACACAGGGAGTAATGAGAAGAAAAGAGAGTTAAAGTGGAAACCTTGGTTTTGAGGAGGAGCATTCTAAAGAAACCAGCCAGGAGGTCAAAGGACAATTAGATGGGGTATGATGTGATGGGATTTAGGGTAGACATTTAGGCTGAGGCCTTGACTGGGTTGGAGGAGGGATAGGAGTAAAGTAAAATTGCAAGGATGTAAAAATAGCTAGAGGTAAAAGTGTACATGGCCATTTTGAGGCATTAAACTGTGAAAGATAGGGAAGACTGGATGAAGTAAGGGAGGTCAAAAGGGAAGAAAGAATATTACATTCTTTTGCATGGAATTCCCCAGGCAAGAATACTGGAGTGGGTTGCCATTCCCTTCTCCACGGGATCTTCCTGACCCAAGGATCAAACCTGGGTTTCCTGCAACGCAGGTGGATTCTTTTCTATCTGAGCCACCAAGGAAGCCCTTATACAAGATCTGCTGCTGCTGCTGCTAAGTCATTTCAGTCATGCACGACTCTGTGCAAACCCATAGACAGCTCTCCGGTCCCTGGGATTCTCCAGGCAAGAATACTGGAGTGGGTTGCCATTTCCTTCTCCAAGTATACAAGATCACCCTTGTCTAAATACAAACATTGTTATTGGAATTAAGACAAGCTTAACTCCCATGTAGGCCAGTCAACAGAGATCTATTCCAGGAACTGCAAAGTTCACCCCCAATCCTGGCAGTCAAATGATTCGATTATGTGCTGTTATAATCAGAGGAGAAAGAGAGAAAGAACTGTATAGCAATATTGTCCAACTGTGTATGAGAACTGTATAGTCCTTCGACTTAAGATTCTACCCATCAGCAAATGTTTATCAAGCATCTCTGTGTGCTAAGTTTTGTGCTTAGGTTTTTTGTACGTTTGTTTCCATATTCACTACAGAATGTTTTTGTTAAAGGAGTAAATCCCCAAATGTGCCATGACTGCATGTTTCCTACACCATTGTTGTATTCACTTTTACAATTTCAGTTAGTACCTAGGAGAGTGAAAAGATGTACTAGAGAAAATAGTATTCTATGTACCTGCATGAGTGTAGACGCATCGTGGCCTCAATCTACCTCCATCCTGTGGGCATGTCAAGATCGCATTACGAATCAGGCAACAGTGTTTCTGGTTGTTCAGTAATTAAATCTTGTGCTACAGGAACTGAAATGAATCTGTTCATGCTCATTCCCACACTCATAGGCAGGTCCAGGGTTTCTGTTTTGTGTAGTAAAAGACCTTGGTGTCCTTATTTTCATGTGGATGACAAGCCAAAAGAAAAAAGTCATCTTCTCTGCCAGGTTTTTATTACTTGCAGTTATGGAAACCTGAAGACAATCACTCAACTTTTTGAGCCCTCCTTTCCTTCATGAACACAACACTTTACCTAATATTTTACTTCTATTTGGCTGTGTTTGTCAATTCCTGATTAAAGTTTACTCCAGATTTATTAATATAAATGAGTGGCTATGGACTCTCATCAGTCTATGAACTGTTCCTGGGAAGCTTTCATTCAGGGTAAATCTGTCCTTTCAGAAATTATATTAAAGCAGTTCTTTAGGGAAAAAAGGAATCTGGTATCACAATGGAATAGAGACAACTGTAATAATGTTTTAACTTCAGAACTTTCACAGATTTTAAAGATGCTTTATAGTGGAAATATTAAAGGCATTGATGCATTGATTGTGTAAATTAGACCAAGTGCAGGTGGCATTGTCTTGGCACAGAAAGCTTCTTCTAGCAAACCAGCATGAAAAATGAAGAAATATGCAGAAACAAAAGTGGGGTTGCTTGCTCAGGGCCATGCTGATGGTTTACAATTGCAGTTCCTTGAAAACTTCCAGTCATTTTCATAGCAGATAGTTTTGAACTCTTATTTTTGTCCATCGCTGCCAAATTCTGCCAGTCCAATAATGTTGTGCTCCTAATTAGTTTGGAAGGTTGTAATTGTTGAAGTCTGAAGCAGCCTAGAAAGACTGCCAACTCATTTGAGCAGGATGGAGCAAGAGAATTGAAGAAATGGCTTACACATTATGACTTGCTCATTTTTTTAATTTATCAAATCATGACTCTAATAACAAAAAAATTTTTTTAAATCACAACACAGAAAGGGATTCTTTTCAAACGGCCAAGAACTGGCTTTACCTCTTTGCACATAGCGATTTCATGTCTGAGCAGTCCTGTTGATGTTTAAAAATTGAGCACAGACTCCCTGGCATGACCCTGGGAGGTCAGGCATACTTTGGATAAAATCTGCAAGGTCAGTGATGAAAAACTGCATCATAAGAGAACCATTATAATACATTATTCATGGGGTTTGGCCTGTGAGGAACCCTCCTTATTGTTTAGGGGCACTTTTTTGTATGTCTTTAACAAAAATTTGAAAAAGAAACAAATGTGTATGCACCAGGATAGTTAGCAGTGTGTTCGGAATTTGTCAGTGTACTCAGGAGTTTATTAGGTAATAAGATCCTATGCACGTTTCCACTTGCAATATGAAAAATGTCCAGACTGATCACGTTTCATTAATTGTCTCTGTGCATTCGCTGTATAACAGGCTGTTTGACGGCTGTTTCCCTACTCTAATCAGTTGCTTTTCCTATGAGTACAAAGAGGAAGGCTGTATGCCAGACCACTGCAGAATCTTATAGGAAGTGACTTATATTGTCTATAGATACCATTTCCTAAAGGGATCATAAGAGTGTTCATTTCCGAAATATTTTTACCAGTTCTGCCTGAATCAAGAGACTTTATATAATTTTAGGGCAAAACTGCTCAACTTTTTTCAGCGTCACCAGAGTTTCTACTTCTTTGTGTGTCAGTTATCCTTCCCCTGGGGGCTTCAGGGAAAATACAAAATCAGGAGGCTAAGGTTTGAATCTATGTTAGACAAATAACAATTATGGGTTTTGTGACGCTGTTCTCATCCTTTCTGTGAAAAGCACCAGCTAGAGCCTGCATTTTACAAGGATCACGTAGAGTGTGATCTTTCTTTGTTATCATTAGATGCTGTGTGGTAAGGAGCAACACACACAAAACTTTGCAAGGTGTTTGTTGACTGTATCACTATCATAGACCGCAGGGTGGGTTGCATCAATCAGAAAACAAGACTAGGTCTTATTATACATGCTATTTTCAATCAAAAATAGGATACGGACTTCGAGTAGCCCCACCACCCAGAAGATTTCTTTTGTTGGAAAGGGTTCTTTATTCCCTCCCGTTACTCCTAGATTAACTCATGCACCATCCTCAATAATCCCTCCTCTGCCTGTGGGCTTAGTATGTCCCCCCACAACAGCTCACTTAGTCACAAGTCAGTCCCATTAGTCCTGCTCTGATTCCAACTTATCTCCATCTTCCTGGTAATGCAGGACTCAGTTACATTGCCACTTTCCAGGACAGTCTGCCAGAGTTGACACTCTCCTCTGTTCCTTTCCACAACCACTCCCCCCACTTTGATTACCATCTCAATGTTAAAAGACATCATTTTGCGAACAAAAAGCCAGGAATTGACTCGTGAGGGAGACTAACTCCCTTGTACCAACCTGCAGTGGGGCCCTGAAGGCTGTTCCATCTCTCTGAACCTTAGTTTCATCAAGATAATACATATTCCTTGGCTTCTCAACTCCCCTCACCTCCTCACCCCCTATCCAAATTATGTGCAAAGAACTAAGATGTGAATGGCCACCATCCAGTTTCTGAGATTTCCCAGTACAAAACTGCTGGGCCTCTCAGTTCCCTGAAATGCCCTTTGCCCCAGACACTTTGCCTCAATGTCATTAAACACAAGATAAAGTCTCCAGCCGGCATGCTGGCCGCATCCCCCATGGTCACTATGTGGGCTACTCCAGACAAAAGGGAGCAGGACTGAATGAAATAATACACACCCAAAGCGCTTTGAAATCCCCAAAGACAGATGCTTTATGAATACCAGACATTATTATTATCTCCTTGACTGCTCCCGGTCATGACAAAGTCTGCCCAGGTTGAACATCTGCAATGTTAGAGGACCCTCACAAATGTATTTGTACTCTTACAAGCTGTTGCCCATTAACTTCTTGCTAATATTTCTGATTATTCTGGGCCTCTCTATTTAAACACTTGGTTAGCATTGGCACTTGTCACCCTTCTGTCTTTGCAGATGTCACTTCGCACTCTTTATCAATTAGCAACACAATTAAGCCACACTGAAGACCCAGTTTTGCCCTCTGTGTGCCACCCCACTTTTGGATGTTAGAATTTGCCCCCACTGTTTAAAAATCGACTTTGTAAAGCCTTATGCCATGTTCGAGCCTGTCCAAGTTAATTTAGCTTAGTCTGAAGGATACATTTAAAGAATTTCCAAATGTGTTGCTAAAATCAAGCTGTAGTATATCCAATGGGCTTGTCATCAGTTATTCTTGTGTTCTCCTCTTCAACTACAAACTTTGGTCCAAAGTTTTATGTTTAAAGCCAGAAAGATCAACCTATGCTATTTTTCTGTCAGACTGGTTTTATGGTTGAATTTTGTACTCATTTTGTTCCATCTTGTTCCTGTGGGTGGAAGAACCTGACCTCAAAAGCAACAGAAAAAAAATTTTTTTAAATAAAAATCCCTGAATGATTGTCAAAGGATTTGATTGATTTTAAAACTAATTGCCTACATACCAGCAGCCCTTTCAAGGACTCCTGTTTGGGCACAATTAAAACCAGGCCCTGGTTATTGTGTTTAATCTTTGTTTCACAATGACCCAAAGACATACAATAAAAAGAGGAATAGGGGGCCGGGCTTTAGTCCCACCATCACTCCTGATCCACTGCGCTCAAGAATAGCGGTCTCCCAACTTCTCAGCATCACATTCGTTTCCCACTGGAGAAACCGCCCCTCCCACCCAGCGAGACTCCAAGGATCAGTGAGTTAATATTTCTAAACAATCAGGAGCCCTGCAATGAGATGCACTGTACCAAAATCAATAATCACTTTGTGTGAGACATCTAAACCTTTTCTTCTATCCTTCCCCTCACAGAGTGATTATTCTAAGAACTACTTATTCCATTATTCAAATTCTCCCTGATAGTCAAATGCCTTAAGATTCAATAGACTAATATTTTGGTCATTGACAATAGAAATCTGTGTTTCCCATATGTTCCAGAACCAGATGGTTCAGGTTGGCCTTTTATTTGTCAGGCTCAATATAAAACACTGCCCGCTCGCTCTCAGGGTTTTAACAAAGGCCGGCCAGACTCCCCAACCCCCCGAAACCCCCACTCCAGGGTTTGACAACAGGCTGAACCAAGAGATGAGCAACTTCTCAGCTGCTGGCCTCCGAAGGCACTCAGCATGGCCAGCCCCCTCTTCTGCTCCTGCAGGCTTTTTATGCAGGCCCTTGATTGAGAACTGTGCAGCTGGTCAGCCTGTTAACTCTTTTAACCCATTCCTACCCAGCCCACCTCCCCTGGGCCAGGCCCTCCTCTTGATCAGAGCTACCATTCTAATGAGCCTTCATTGAACATTTACCACCCCCCACCCCGACTCCATCCCCATTTTGTACCTTAAGGGTCAATCTTGACACATATCAAACTGAAAGGAGCTAGTAATTACTGTGCGTCTACTGTGGTGAATTCAGAGCTAAATCCTTTTAATGCTCATGGTATCATTTAAGATGCAGAAAGATCCAGGAGGAGATGTGATCATACCCATTAGATAGAAAAGGAAACTGAGACTCAGAGATACTGATAACTAGTCACATATCTAGTAAGTAGCAAAATAAGATTGCCACTCATATGTGTCTGACTCTAATGCCATGCACACAGCTCCCCTTAGACAAAGGCAGAAATACACACACACATCAAATTCCAAGCATTCCTGAACCTTGAGCTATTTGTCTGGTATCTCCAAAATTTCCAATTTTGACAGAGAGGTTTTACACCTCTGAGCGAGATTCTTGGCTTTCAATGTGAAAGTCACTCTGTCATGTCCGACTCTTTGCAACCCCCTGGACTGTACAGTCCAGGAAATTCTCAAGGCCAGAATACTGAAGTGGGTAGCCTTTCCCTTCTCCAGGGGATCTTCCCAGCCCAGGGATCGAACCCAGGTCTCCTGCATTGCAGGCAGATTCTTTACCTGCTGAGCCACAAGGGAAGCCCAAGAATACTGGAGTGGGTAGCCTATCCCTTCTCTAGCAGATCTTCCTGACCCAGGAGTTGAACCAGGGTCTCTTGCATTGCAAGGGGATTCTTTACCAACTGAGCTATCAGGGAAGCTGTCAATAGTAAGGGCAAAAAAGAGCAATAGCCAAGGAGGTTGGAGAAATAGGTCCTCAGAAGTTACTGAAAAGGAATTGTAAACATGGTGGCTTTTCCTCTTAATGAGATGTGAAGTGTTGGTGGATTTATACAGAGAAGTACAAATGATCTGATATGACTTTCACAGGATCATTCTGCTACTGAGATGAGAACAGGCTGAAATGAATCAAAGGTGGTTGCAGGTAGGTTAGCGAGGATGCCAAGTGATGATGGAGGCTTGAACTAGCCAGTGGTGGTGATGATTGGTGGTTAGGTTCCAAATCATTTTGAAGATAGAAAAAACAGAATTGTGACATACTTAGATTCTGTCTTGTACTGTTTGTGGTGACCTTCCCAGCTAACTATAAGTCTTTTAAGTATTTTGCATTGCAGTTTCTCTCGGCTATTTCATAAATCCTATATTGGGCATGGTCTGAGGGAGGTACAAAGACCCTTTGATGGATGGATTAATTCATTCAAGATTTTTTCCCTCCCGTATTCTCCCTTCTTCCATCTATGTAAGCTCCTTGATTTCAAAGAAGACACTGTTAATGCTTTGGTATAAAACTATTACTATTGGCAGCAGTAAATAGAAAACATAACCTAAGTATTGATAGATTCATTGAGAAGCCTGAAATTTGACCTAATCCTAAAGCGAATTACCTCCCTAGCTAGTGCTTTTCACTAAATTCTGTGCCATGTGCAGTGCTTAGTTGCTCAGTCGGGTCTAACTCTTTGTGAACCCATGGACTGTAGCCTGCCAGGCTCCTCTGTCCATGGGGATTCTCCAGGCAAGAACACTGGAATGGGTTGCCATGCCCTCCTCCAGGGGGTCTTCCCAACCCAGGGATCAGATCCAGGTCTCCCATACTGCAGGCAGAATCTTTATCATACTGGAGTGGACAGCCTACCCCTTCTCCAGGGGATCTTCCAAACCCAGGAATCAAACTGGGGTCTCCTACACAGCAGATGGATTCTTTACCAGCTGAGCTACCAAGGAAGCCCTCACTAAATTCTAGTGTTCCATTAAGCACTATCATGTATGAGATCCTACTAGGAGTTCAAAATTTTTTAATGTCAGAGTCTTAGACTTCAAAGGATAATGGGTAAACTGAAAGGTAATTAAATTGATCTCTAAATACAAAGTGACAAGTTGGATATTAATGTGAGAATGTATAAATTGCCAGGGCAAATCCAGAAAAGGGAACATTCACACTTTCCTTGGGGTAGGAGTAAGTGTCTTCAAATTTGATTTACTCTTCATTCACATTTCCCAATATTATACTTTTTCTTACTACAGCTCAGATATCTTAGGGAATCAACTAAAAGAGATTGCAACTTCAAAGCTGGAAAAGACATTGGGGAATATCTTGTCCAACACCACATTGTAAATAGAAGGCATTAAAGACACAGAGATATTAAGTGACTTCCTCAAGGACACATAGCTAAATGAGTATGGCCCTAAGGTTAGAATTCAGATTTCAGACCCTTCGTTTTAAAATTTTATGTTATCTCATAAGATGTGTCAAGTACATCCCATTTTTGTTATCTTATTTTGAGCTTATTCTTTAATTTGATGTATCCTCTTTCATTCATTTATTCGACAAATATGTATTCAATGATCCCAATATATTAGACACTTTCCTAGGTGTGCTAGTTACTAGCTGTTACTCTTAGCTCCAAATACACTTTCATGCACTCTGTTGTGTGCTATGATGTCTTTCCATGTTAAATTATCCCTGTTATAAAACAGAAACTGGTGTGGTTTCTGTTTTCTTAAATGTCAGACCCTAGTGCATCTGCTCTGTGTCCATCACTTCTCTGGGTGCTAGAAATACAGAAGTAAGCAAAGCAGACTCATTTCCTACCATCACAGAGCTTAGGGTCTAGTCTGAGAGATGGACCCTGGTCAATTGGTTACAAAATGGTAGTGTAATTACAGACAGTGACAGTGACATTGAGGAAAAATGCATCTGGTAGCAGAAGCTCAGAGCTTTTGGGGGCCATGTGGTCATAGAAGGCTTCCCAATAGAGGATCCACTCCAAAAGAGACCCACCCCTGGAAGTGTGCAGGTCAATATTCTGGAAGAAGGGAGGGACCATAACCCAAGGAAGGAGCTGACATACAGCCAGTCTGAGAGTCAGAGAATAGTTTAACTTCCTTTTCTTTATTTTAAGATGAAGAAATTTGTACTTAAGCTTCACAACCACAAGCGGTACTAAACTTTTCAATTTTATGAGATAATCTTCTGTCTCTGGGCTGCCTGAGTTTGATGCGCAGAAGCTACACACCAGAAAGGCACATTTTCATTTATTTTTTTTCAAGATCTTTTCCTGATATGAAGTCCCTTCAGGGATCTTTAATTATGCAGGTATAGATTCTGTAATCTATTCCAAAAGAAGCTTTGATATGAGAAAATATGTGTTGATTTCATTAAGATTTAGATAAGTTAGCATATATTTTGAAAAATTCCAATCATTCATTAAAATATGTACAAAATGTATTATTTTAGAGATGATTTGGGGGAAGTAATAGTCACTTCATATGAATAATTAAAGTACTCTTTTTGCATTGAAAAATATAAATATATCAAAAACAATTTGAAAGACAACATTTAATTGAGTTTAGAGGAAGATGTAAGAGGGAAAAAATACATACTGTTTTCTGTTTACTTCCTATTTCTATTGGAAAGGAAATATTTTCTTTCCCTTGCATTTATTTCCCTATTTTAACCTCATTTCAGACCTTTATCACTTCCAGTTGCTCTGTTGAAAGAGTCTGATAAGTAGTTTTCTGCCTTCAGTCTGTATCTACACACATGCCCCCCCCACACACTCCTTCAACTCTATACCCCATCATCAGCTTAATCTTAATTAAACCCTAGTTGAATATGGTCCTCCCCTTTGGCTACAAAGTCAAATCCTTCTACCATACCATGAAAGAGTTTCATTTTCTTCTTTCTAAACTTACATCTAACAGTATCTTCAACCTATGCATTCTAATACAGCTACACATTAGACTTCAAAAAATCCTGACATCCAAACTTTACTTCGGACCAATTATATCAGAATCTCTGGATGGGGAACCCAGAGTATTTTTTAAAGCTCCCAGAAGGTTCTAACATGCAGCCAGAATTGGGAATTATGAAGTCTGATGTAATAGCTAAATTAGACTCAGCATTGTTCTTTCCCACATCCCATGGGCACTATTCTTATTTTAATATTCCAGCAACCCACTAATATCAGCATGAATTTTGGTGGAGGTTGAGAGAGAGAGTATTAGTTGCTCAGTTATGTCTCTTTGAGACCCCATGGATTGTAGCCGGACAGCTCCACTATCCATGGGATGTAGGAGCAAAAATAGTGTAATGGGTAGCCATTCTCTTCTCCAAGGGATCTTTCTGACCCAGGGATCAAACCCAGATCTCCTGCATTGCAGGCAGACTCTTTACTGCCTGAGCCACCAAGTGGAGGTACCACCTGAAGAAATGTCTTCTAAGTTTCATAACAATGTAAAAAACTAACACCATTGAAGAGTACTTTCCTCTTACTTAAAGCAGTATAGGTACTTCTAAATTTCTCAATATGTCTTTCTATTTCGGATATTATTCAAACTTGGTCTTGCCTCCAGAGTACTGTTAGATGCTATGTTGTACTTGTTATGATACCTGCTGGATGATGTCATTGTGCAGAAACAGTACTGATGTGAGCCCCTGAAAATTATGCTTATAAGCCTGGCTTTTCTTAAGTCTACACCTACAGCAGCAATAGAGCGAGCCAACATAAATGAGGATACAAAAACGCTTTGAGTTAACAGAAATGGTAAAGGGCACAGTTCAGCACAGGGCATGGTGGTCGGCATAAAACTGGTGATCGATTCACGTTTGTAGAGAGCATAAATGAGCAGACGAATAAAGGACCCACATTGCTTATATGTTATGTGCCATGAAGACTCATCATCCTTACCAATTAGCTGTATGACTTTGAGCAAGGCCTTTAACCTTCCAACTTTTAATTTGCTCATCCATAAAGTTGGTATGAGAAAGGAGGACCCCTTCTAGCTCTAAGAGTTTTTCAGTTTAGAAAGATTCTTGCTTAACTCTTTCTGTTCACATCAACAAATATTTTATAGAAGAGAAACATGTATACATTGCTTAACAAACTTGAGAATAACCTGCTCCAAGTTTAGTTTACAATATTGATCATTAATCTTTCTTCCTCTCTGCATTATTTCCCTATTGAGATTGTGCTCCATAATGAAATAGAACCACGGAAGCCAGTTGCCCCAAACTCTGCTCTTTGGGGAAACCAAGCTAAGGCACAATACCACATGATAAATTTACCTGGGTATTTAGCAATAAACCAGAACCATTTTTTGTCAGTCTTGTCTATTACATGTGTCCAGCAGAGACAATTTTTTAAATTAAATAAAACTATCAGTTTACCCAAAAATCTAGTTCAGGTCTACAGAGGTGTATTTGGTACCATATACCTAAGAGTTTATATTAAAAGCAGGGAACACAAACCATATAAGGACACAAATAACTACTATTCAGTGTTAAAAAATCATATTTTAGAGAACTATTTACTGACATGAAAACATATTCATGATACATTGCTAAAAGAATAAAACACCCCACATAAGGACTGCATTGACGTTTTCCTCTGCTGAGGAGGGAGAAAGTCACAAGAAAATGTTACTTCCATCATAAACACAACACAAAGCTGAATAATCTTCAAAATCCATTGTTTTAGCCCAACTAAGATCTGAGGTCATGAAGAAACCAGGTGAACTGATCCCAAAGATTGACAAGTTCATCCAAGAAGAAAAGGGACACAAAATCTGTTTCAACTTTGGCAGAACTAGGGAGGAAGAGACGATCTTCATGAAAGTTAAAAGAAAATAAATAAAAGTGCACAAAAGAAGAGTAAACAGAATTATATTGTTGTAAGCGTTCATGTTTTTCTGACATTGTATGCCATTTGAGAAGACTGTGATAATTTAAATATATATACTGCAATCTGTAGAGGAACCAATGGGAAAAAAAATTGCAAACTGGTACATGAAGAAATCAATAAAATGATAAAACAGAAGAGTAAAAAATATGTGATTCTAGCAAAAGAAGACAAAGGAGGAAAACAGGAACTGATGTTGCAAATAGAAAAAAAAAATGCTAAGATACTATACTTACATCCAACTATATCAATAATCACAGGAAAATCTGAAAATCCCATGGACAGAGGATCCCAGTGGGCTACAGACCATGGGGTCATAAGAGCCAGACATGACTTAGCAACTAAACTACCACCACCACACCAGTAACCACAGTAAGTATAAATGAGCTAAACACTTTAATTACAAGCAAAGATTACTGCATAGAATTAAGAAGTTGAGCAAACTAAATGCAGATTTTAAGATTTATAGTGATCTATATGCATGTTTACATGTAAAGAAACTGACAAGTTGAGAGTAAAAAAGACATGAAAATACTCAAGTATAAGAAAGCTAATATGGCTATATTAATGTCAAACAAAGTAGACTTTGAGCAGAGTTTTATAGAGTTAAAGAAGGATTACTTGTAGTGATAAAAGAATCAGTTTCTTAAAAAGGCATAAAAGTCCCAACACTTATGTATATAAAACCTGAGCACTGGAATATTATAATTGACAAAATTAAAAGAGCAATCATAAATTCACAATACAGCTAGATATTTTTAAAGTTATTTCTCAGTAACTGAGAGGGAATGTAAAGAAAAAGCTCAGGAAAGATATAAAAGATATAAACAATTATCAATTAATGTGGCCCAAATGACATTTTAGAACACTCTCCCTACAACTGCAAGATACACATTTCTTGAAAAATTTACAAGGAGTTTTCACCAGAATAGATACCATGTAGAACTATGAAGCAAGTCTTATTAATAAAAAATGATCAAAATCATACAGAATGTGTTCTCCAAATGTTTGAAAATTAAACAACACACCTCTAAAAAACTCATGAGTGAAAGAAGAAATCATAGGGAAAATTGAAAATGTTTTGAACTGAATGATAACAAAAATATAGCATATTAAAACTTGTTAGATGCAGCTAAAGTGTTGCTTGAAGAGAAATTTGTAGTTTTAAATGCCTATATTTAAAAAGAAAAAAATGTAAAATTAATTATTCAATATTTAACTTTAAGAATCTAGGGAAAGAAGAACAAAGTAAGTTACAGTGAAAGTGAAGTTGCTCAGTCATGGCCAACTCTTTAAGACCCCATAGACTGTAACCTGCCGGTCTCCTCCATTCATGGGATTTTCCAGGCAAGATACTACAGTGAGTTGCCATTTCCTTCTCCAGAGGATCTTCCCGACCTGGGGATAGAACCTTGGTCTCCCTCATTGCAGGCAGCCACATTCCATCTGAGCCACCAGGGAATCCCTAAGTTACAGCAAGTAAATAATAAAAAAGAACACAATAAAATTTTAAAATTGGCAAATAATAGATAAAGTCAGTAATGTCAAAAGTTGGTTTCTAAAATGACTGATAAAATGATTGGTAATACTTATACCCCATGCTAAGTCACTTCAGTTGTGTCTGACTCTGTGCNATTGGAAAGGAAATATTTTCTTTCCCTTGCATTTATTTCCCTATTTTAACCTCATTTCAGACCTTTATCACTTCCAGTTGCTCTGTTGAAAGAGTCTGATAAGTAGTTTTCTGCCTTCAGTCTGTATCTACACACATGCCCCCCCCACACACTCCTTCAACTCTATACCCCATCATCAGCTTAATCTTAATTAAACCCTAGTTGAATATGGTCCTCCCCTTTGGCTACAAAGTCAAATCCTTCTACCATACCATGAAAGAGTTTCATTTTCTTCTTTCTAAACTTACATCTAACAGTATCTTCAACCTATGCATTCTAATACAGCTACACATTAGACTTCAAAAAATCCTGACATCCAAACTTTACTTCGGACCAATTATATCAGAATCTCTGGATGGGGAACCCAGAGTATTTTTTAAAGCTCCCAGAAGGTTCTAACATGCAGCCAGAATTGGGAATTATGAAGTCTGATGTAATAGCTAAATTAGACTCAGCATTGTTCTTTCCCACATCCCATGGGCACTATTCTTATTTTAATATTCCAGCAACCCACTAATATCAGCATGAATTTTGGTGGAGGTTGAGAGAGAGAGTATTAGTTGCTCAGTTATGTCTCTTTGAGACCCCATGGATTGTAGCCGGACAGCTCCACTATCCATGGGATGTAGGAGCAAAAATAGTGTAATGGGTAGCCATTCTCTTCTCCAAGGGATCTTTCTGACCCAGGGATCAAACCCAGATCTCCTGCATTGCAGGCAGACTCTTTACTGCCTGAGCCACCAAGTGGAGGTACCACCTGAAGAAATGTCTTCTAAGTTTCATAACAATGTAAAAAACTAACACCATTGAAGAGTACTTTCCTCTTACTTAAAGCAGTATAGGTACTTCTAAATTTCTCAATATGTCTTTCTATTTCGGATATTATTCAAACTTGGTCTTGCCTCCAGAGTACTGTTAGATGCTATGTTGTACTTGTTATGATACCTGCTGGATGATGTCATTGTGCAGAAACAGTACTGATGTGAGCCCCTGAAAATTATGCTTATAAGCCTGGCTTTTCTTAAGTCTACACCTACAGCAGCAATAGAGCGAGCCAACATAAATGAGGATACAAAAACGCTTTGAGTTAACAGAAATGGTAAAGGGCACAGTTCAGCACAGGGCATGGTGGTCGGCATAAAACTGGTGATCGATTCACGTTTGTAGAGAGCATAAATGAGCAGACGAATAAAGGACCCACATTGCTTATATGTTATGTGCCATGAAGACTCATCATCCTTACCAATTAGCTGTATGACTTTGAGCAAGGCCTTTAACCTTCCAACTTTTAATTTGCTCATCCATAAAGTTGGTATGAGAAAGGAGGACCCCTTCTAGCTCTAAGAGTTTTTCAGTTTAGAAAGATTCTTGCTTAACTCTTTCTGTTCACATCAACAAATATTTTATAGAAGAGAAACATGTATACATTGCTTAACAAACTTGAGAATAACCTGCTCCAAGTTTAGTTTACAATATTGATCATTAATCTTTCTTCCTCTCTGCATTATTTCCCTATTGAGATTGTGCTCCATAATGAAATAGAACCACGGAAGCCAGTTGCCCCAAACTCTGCTCTTTGGGGAAACCAAGCTAAGGCACAATACCACATGATAAATTTACCTGGGTATTTAGCAATAAACCAGAACCATTTTTTGTCAGTCTTGTCTATTACATGTGTCCAGCAGAGACAATTTTTTAAATTAAATAAAACTATCAGTTTACCCAAAAATCTAGTTCAGGTCTACAGAGGTGTATTTGGTACCATATACCTAAGAGTTTATATTAAAAGCAGGGAACACAAACCATATAAGGACACAAATAACTACTATTCAGTGTTAAAAAATCATATTTTAGAGAACTATTTACTGACATGAAAACATATTCATGATACATTGCTAAAAGAATAAAACACCCCACATAAGGACTGCATTGACGTTTTCCTCTGCTGAGGAGGGAGAAAGTCACAAGAAAATGTTACTTCCATCATAAACACAACACAAAGCTGAATAATCTTCAAAATCCATTGTTTTAGCCCAACTAAGATCTGAGGTCATGAAGAAACCAGGTGAACTGATCCCAAAGATTGACAAGTTCATCCAAGAAGAAAAGGGACACAAAATCTGTTTCAACTTTGGCAGAACTAGGGAGGAAGAGACGATCTTCATGAAAGTTAAAAGAAAATAAATAAAAGTGCACAAAAGAAGAGTAAACAGAATTATATTGTTGTAAGCGTTCATGTTTTTCTGACATTGTATGCCATTTGAGAAGACTGTGATAATTTAAATATATATACTGCAATCTGTAGAGGAACCAATGGGAAAAAAAATTGCAAACTGGTACATGAAGAAATCAATAAAATGATAAAACAGAAGAGTAAAAAATATGTGATTCTAGCAAAAGAAGACAAAGGAGGAAAACAGGAACTGATGTTGCAAATAGAAAAAAAAAATGCTAAGATACTATACTTACATCCAACTATATCAATAATCACAGGAAAATCTGAAAATCCCATGGACAGAGGATCCCAGTGGGCTACAGACCATGGGGTCATAAGAGCCAGACATGACTTAGCAACTAAACTACCACCACCACACCAGTAACCACAGTAAGTATAAATGAGCTAAACACTTTAATTACAAGCAAAGATTACTGCATAGAATTAAGAAGTTGAGCAAACTAAATGCAGATTTTAAGATTTATAGTGATCTATATGCATGTTTACATGTAAAGAAACTGACAAGTTGAGAGTAAAAAAGACATGAAAATACTCAAGTATAAGAAAGCTAATATGGCTATATTAATGTCAAACAAAGTAGACTTTGAGCAGAGTTTTATAGAGTTAAAGAAGGATTACTTGTAGTGATAAAAGAATCAGTTTCTTAAAAAGGCATAAAAGTCCCAACACTTATGTATATAAAACCTGAGCACTGGAATATTATAATTGACAAAATTAAAAGAGCAATCATAAATTCACAATACAGCTAGATATTTTAAAAGTTATTTCTCAGTAACTGAGAGGGAATGTAAAGAAAAAGCTCAGGAAAGATATAAAAGATATAAACAATTATCAATTAATGTGGCCCAAATGACATTTTAGAACACTCTCCCTACAACTGCAAGATACACATTTCTTGAAAAATTTACAAGGAGTTTTCACCAGAATAGATACCATGTAGAACTATGAAGCAAGTCTTATTAATAAAAAATGATCAAAATCATACAGAATGTGTTCTCCAAATGTTTGAAAATTAAACAACACACCTCTAAAAAACTCATGAGTGAAAGAAGAAATCATAGGGAAAATTGAAAATGTTTTGAACTGAATGATAACAAAAATATAGCATATTAAAACTTGTTAGATGCAGCTAAAGTGTTGCTTGAAGAGAAATTTGTAGTTTTAAATGCCTATATTTAAAAAGAAAAAAATGTAAAATTAATTATTCAATATTTAACTTTAAGAATCTAGGGAAAGAAGAACAAAGTAAGTTACAGTGAAAGTGAAGTTGCTCAGTCATGGCCAACTCTTTAAGACCCCATAGACTGTAACCTGCCGGTCTCCTCCATTCATGGGATTTTCCAGGCAAGATACTACAGTGAGTTGCCATTTCCTTCTCCAGAGGATCTTCCCGACCTGGGGATAGAACCTTGGTCTCCCTCATTGCAGGCAGCCACATTCCATCTGAGCCACCAGGGAATCCCTAAGTTACAGCAAGTAAATAATAAAAAAGAACACAATAAAATTTTAAAATTGGCAAATAATAGATAAAGTCAGTAATGTCAAAAGTTGGTTTCTAAAATGACTGATAAAATGATTGGTAATACTTATACCCCATGCTAAGTCACTTCAGTTGTGTCTGACTCTGTGCGACCCTCACAGACGGCAGCCCACCAGGCTCCCCCGTCCCTGGGATTCTCCAGGCAAGAACACTGGAGTGGGTTGCCATTTCCTTCTCCAATGCATGAAGGTGAAAAGTAAAAGTGAAGTCGCTCAGTCGTGTCTGACTCTTCGAGATCCCATGGACTGCAGCCTACCAGGCTCCTTTGTCCATGGGATTTTCCAGGCAAGAGTACTGGAGTAGGGTGCCATCAAACAATATTACTGATGTGGGATGAAAGACGGAACATTATAGGAAATTCTTTAGGCATAAAATGATAAAGAGATATTATGAATAACTATGTCAATAAATTCAACGGCTGAGATGAAATGAACAAATTCCTGAAAAATATAACTTACCAAAGCTGGCACAACAAAAAATAGAAAATCTGAACAGCGCTAGATCAATTAAAGGAATTGAATTCATAATTAAAATCTTTCACTGAGAAACTACAAGCCCAGATGGTTTCAGTGATAAATTCAATTCTACATTTAAGTCAAAAATAATACCATTCCAAAACAAATTATTCCAAAACTACAGGAGGTGGGAATATTTTCACACTCATTTTATGTGGCCAGCAAAAATCTGATCCCAATATACTATAAAGACACTACCAGAGAATTAAATTATAGATCAATATTTCTAGTGACAAAATATCAGTAAGTAAAATCTAGCAATATATGTAAAGAATGATATATTCATGACAAAGTAAAGTTTATCCCAGGAATTTAAGGTTGATTTAACATAGGAAAATCAATCAAGTAATTCACAATAGTCACAGAATAAAGGAGAAATAAATAGTGTATGAAATTATTTAAAAATAAGATATAAATTGAAGAAAACACTTGAAAGTCTTATGCCAAAATGTTATCAGTAATAATCATTGGATCACTGGGTGATACAGCTGTGAGAAATGATTTAACCTTGGTTTCCTGAATCTTTCCAAGCTTACTGAAAGGAGTATATGTTATATTTCAAAATTATAAAAAGATATGTATGTGTAAATGATGAGTAAGGTATTTGAATATGCCTTCAAAGAGGCTACAGCTAGTGGAAACAGACATGTATACTGGTGTTTTCAAATTGATGAAGGACCTTGAAATTTTCTGATGAGAGAAAGATTGTGTTAATCTGAGTTAGCTATTGATAGCTTTTTAATGTTTGTCTTCTAGCAGAGTGATGCTATTTAGGTGCAAATTGAATTCCTTTTCAACATTTACTCTGCTTTTTCAGTAGAAAATTACTGAGGAATGCAAAGGACTTCCCAATTTGTGATAGTAAACTTTCTACTCCTTTCAACAGAATTTTACATGTGTACCTGGTATCACCTGGGTAGTGTCAAATAATAACAAATATTAGCATTTGGTTCTTGTTTATTCTGAAATTATAGAACATTGATTAAGTGAGCAAATCTACACCCAGAATAAAAACTGATGATCTGCTTGATATCAGTCCTTTTTTTTATTGAAAATTAGGCACAATATACAACAACAGGGACCTCAGTTAATAGCATAACAAGTGATTAATTCATCAGGGTTTTTATTCATGCCAGGCCAAGACTTTAAATCGGAAGATGAGAGTCGGATTTGGATACTATAGTGAAACAGGAAATTTAATACACAAATTTTAAAAACCATCGGCATTACATTGAGACGCATTTTGTGTAGCCTTTGATATGTAACTCTGACTGAAGCTCAGCAGGCAAGACATTAATCTCAACTTTCATGTAATAGACCACTGATGTTCCTGGAAAATAAAATTATAAGACTCTCATGTTCCTCTGAACAGATTGAGAAATGTGCCAAGAGGAATTATACCTTAAAATCTTCTATTTTGTTTTTCCATTACAGGGTCAAGAGGAAAGAAATATTGTGTATTTGGCTATAAAATCATAATGAATATTTATTTAGCACATTTTTTTTCTCTTGGAAATTATATGTGAATTGGACTAGAAAATGTTTCATTTTCCCACATCATATTGTTTGGTACTCAGGTTGTAAATGTGTGTGTGTGTGTGTGTGTGTGTGTGTGTTTGTATATGTGTTTGCGTGTGCTGTCATAACCTATCTGGCCAAGCATGGACTGTCTCCAAAGATTAAGTGCACCTATTTTGAACTGGAGGCTGCATGCCATAATTTTTAGCTAACCCGTTTCCTTCTTAGTGAAAACAGAAATAAAAATATATTGTGCACACTTCATTGCTGGAGCCTTTGACCTCAGCTGCCTGTCTAGCTGAGACTGTGATGAATGCTTTGTGTCCCTTCATTTTTAATTGCTCATAAATTGTTATCCCACGAAACACAAAACTAGCCTTGTCCTCATTTTAGTTGGGGTTGGAGGTCAGCCTAACAGTAATACAATTAAGGAGTGTCTTTGTGTGGGGGTGTGGGAGTGAGGAGGGCACCAAGATTGCAGAAGAGGGGTAAAGAGATGTAGTAGTCCTTTCTAAGGAAAACACAAAGAAAATTCCAACTTTTGAGCACAAACATCACAAATAGAGTAAATCATGCTTGTTTGACAATTGTGTCCAAAATGCTTTGAAGGGCATTTCTGGACAGCAACAAAGAAGAGTGAATTATATTTCATGCCTGTGTTCAAGCAAAAATGTGTTTTTGTGATTCATGATGTTGAGGATAAATTAATTCTGTGGAAAAAAAAAATACTGTCTGGTTTCAGAAGGGCCATTGAAACCCAGGTTGCTTTCAAAAGAGATTGTGTGTATGGGAATCTACGGCAGAAGCTCGCCTTCAGCTTTGTGTCACTCTCTTGTCATCCCTGGCAGCAGCTCATGGTGAGGTCTCCAGCTCACATGTGACTCTGATGCACTGTGGATCTTTTCTGTGAGTTTTGCAGAGTCAGTCATTGTTTTCAATTATACTGCCTCTATTGCTCAGCAACCAAGGTGTGACCTTAAACCGTCATGTTTCAAATATCAATGAAACTAAAGCTTTGAATTTCTTTTCTTATTTGTGAAGACTGTCAAAAATAGAGATGATTAGGTGCTTTCTTTATTCCACCTAAAATAGTGTTTAAAGCCCAGCTAGTGGTCTATTGACTGATTTTATTATTTTGATTAAACTGAACCAGAAGCAGCATGTCTAAATGCAACCAGAATTGGACTTATTGTGAGACCACGCCTTTCCTTTTCTTCCAGCAGTTGTGACTTCCTTTAATTTCAAGCAAGTGGCTTGACTCCGCTGGATTAGGCTGTTTTCAAAATGAAAATATACCTTCAGTACTTACCTTATAGAAATATTGTGTCAGCTAGGGAAGATTATCTAAGTGTTACAGCCTTCTTTCTCAGAATAAACATGTAACATACATTTTGGCTGTTGCTATGATTCTTAGTCTCATTTTAATCACTAGTTTCTTGTTTTAATCTTATTTTACAGTACCTTTTGAACATTGTGTCAGGCTTGCTTGAGTTCTGAATAGGTAAATGATATTCCCAATATTAACAACTCCATTGTTTCTTGAGTTTATTTGTAGAAAGTTAACTTTTTTCCCCAGTAGAATTTACTTCTTTCTGGCTTAGCTTTGGCAAAATAGAGAGTAGTTTAACTGTAATATTACTCACCAATGCATCATTAAACCCAGCTGTACATAGGAAGCACTTATTAAATGCCAGGCACTGTTTTATGTATTGGGGGTAAATTCATAAGCAAAACAGAAAACATTTCTAACTTTAATGGAGATAATATTTATTTGACCAGTTTGGTCACATGATGATTCTTAAACATATAAGCAAGATGATAACATAATACAGGGAGGGATAATAGGGAATTCGTTAATAAAATCACTGGTTTGCAAGTTAGGAACTTGGAACTAGAGACCAATTCAACCATTCCCTAGCTTTGGGATCTTATCACATCATTGGATTACATTTTCCTTATTTGTCAAATGAATTGGCTTTTTCCAATGTTTAAATTATGAGATTGTCTATAAGGGAGAAATAATCTGCTTCTGCTCCTCTAAGAGATGGGGTTGAGAAGAGGAGGAGGAGGAGAGAGGAGATGATTTTGAGATGGAGGGAGGGAGAGAGTTATTTAGTGTATCAGTTATTTAGTATATCAAGAGTATCCCTATCTTTTGACTGGAAATTTTTACCAAAGAATTTCAAAGCTTTTAAAGCCTGAGGACAATGAAAGATTATCATTTTTTAGAGAAATTTTCTTTTCCCTTGTTTTATACTTGAAAAGTAAGCTCAATGTAGTAGCAAATAATTCTGGTGCTTGGTTTTCTTGTTGACAGTATTGGCACTTTGTCATAAGAAGGAGGGCAGAACTGACTGGTTCATAAGGTTGCCAGTGGTCCGAATAGCAGAAAAATCTGTTCAAGTCATGATGAGTGAGTTGTTGGCTGAATTCAGCAACACACGAGTCTAAAAACCGATCATCTGTGCCCTTGCCGGTAACTGCTACTTGACTGCAATAAGAATCACTACAGCTTTACGTGCTAGCAAAAATGATAATAATGATGTTTCCCAGCCTCCATAGGGAAGAAGATTTATTTTTAAGGCATTTCATAAAATCTTCCAAACTGAAAAAAACTCACTGAAAGTAATCAATAGAAGAATCAGAAGTATATCAAAGTTTTGCCTAATATGTGTCGCACAGAATGGAAGTTGTATTAAACATGGTAAATACTTTAGACACTAATTAAAGAGTATGTTAATTTAGTCTCAAGTAGCTTAGGTAATGCTTAAAATAAGATTAAAATATTTTTCTCGTTCCTGGAATTTAACTTTGTCTCTTTTTTCCTATTTGAGAAGTTCCTGATAGCTGTTGATGGAACTTTCTGGTTTATAACTTTCCTAAAGACCAAAAAGATGAAGTTCATATAACAGCATACTTAGCTGTTTTCCAGCGAATAGTAGAATCACAATAGATTGATATGAATACTTATCACCCACTGACAAATGGATGCTTTGTTGTTGTTGTTTTCATGTTATTGACTATATCCCCACTATAATATATAGTGTCATGACAGCAAGGGATTTGGTCTGCTTCCCCTGTCCCCACCCAGACTCTGCTATATCCCTAGGACACAGAACACCAACTGGCCCATAGTAGGTGCTCAATAAACATTATTGGCCGAGTTAATATGTTTATTACATTGTGAAGTTTAATAAAATCACAAGCTTCTTTAAATCAGTTCCACAATCCAAGAGGTTCTAATACTGACTTTCTCAGGATGTCATTTGCTATGTTCTTTTTGAACTGTGACAACCCTGCCGGGCTGAAAGTTACCAAACTAGCTTTGTTGATGTTCTGACTGAGAATATTTGCTGGCACCTAGTTTGACATAATAACAAATATGGTTCAGTTTTAAATTTTCAATTCCTAGTATAATCAATACCCTTCCCTCAGGCCAATGGTTAGTTTTTAACCTATTCTATAAAGAAATACATAGAACCTAAAATAGTAAATTTCAATAAACATTATCTTTGAGGTTAGGTATTACAATAATGCTTTATAAGATTATTTGTACAGTATAATTTTTTATCAATGTGTATTCTTTATCATTTACCAGAATTTATTTATGTAACTATTTAAACTAATCCTGAAAATAGTTTTCAAAAATCACTTGACTCGCAGATTTTATCATTGTTATTCTGGAAAATTTACATTTGAGCAAAACAGTGTATTGTTAGAAAATCCCACAGTTATGTAACTACTCAAAGCAGAAACTTTAAAATTTTAAGCATAAAAGTTGGGTATTCATACACGGCAAACTAGCAAAAGCTGTTGGAAAACATGTGAATGTGATATTTTTGAAGTTATCACTCAAGAATTTTTTTGCAGTTGCATATGGAAATTCACATTTGAGTGTCTAATAATAACACTAACCAGACTACAAATGACAATCGAAAATTAAGCAGTATTTTATTTGTCACTTCTGATCATCTTCCTCATACTGGGCGTTTCATCAAAAAAGTATTGGTGTAGTTGGTGGCATTTGCCTAGTTAGAATCCCGTGGTAATTCAGTCTTGTGCATTTGTCTCATTCAGTCCCATGCATTTGTCTTGTGTTGAACAATAAAAGAAAAAATGCTATAACGTTATAATATTAAATATTATATCACATGTGTTGACACTAATATCATCATCTCGTTACTTCCTTACCCAAATGAAGATGATCATATCAATTTAGGTCCTATCAGAACACTGAGACAAATACTGTTTTGTATCTATTGGTGAACATCTGACTATCTTAAACTGGTACTGATCATGAGTACACTAATAACTGTGCACCTTACTGTTACCACTCTGGCTCTCCAGATTGTTGTTTTTGGCCATCCAACTGGCTCTTCTGTCTTCAGTATTTACCCGCTTAGAACACTCTGGTGAATGGAAGGCTCCCAGTATGTATCCCTTTGTTCCTCATAGTTAGCCAGGACTAAAGTTGTGCATGAAACTGTGAGGTTGGGTTTTTCTAAGGCAATAGCCAGATCCTATTGCTAAATTTCACGTTGCAGCAATTTTTATATAGGGATTTCTAATTTTGATGATGGACAGGGAGGCCTGGCGTGCTGAGATTCATGGGTTCGCAAAGAGTCGGACACAACTGAGCGACTGAACTGACTAACAAGTGCAAACTTAGGACTCAATAACTCTCAGAAGTTTTCACAAAATTATCTTTGTGGTGTAGGAAGCAAAATGTGTAATCTTGGAATCTGGGAACTAGTCAAAGTCGCATGCAATCAAAACAATACTTTGAAATACTTGAAATACTCCATTTTACCTGAAACATGTGAATATCTGAATTCTACACCAATAACATATATACTTGTTTTAATATTAAATACTTTCTCCCAAGACTATCAACAAAATTGATGTTCCTGGGAGAAGAGCTCTTTTTCTGTTAGCATTTTCTATTTCCAACACCTTAACCGGGAAGTCATCAGAGAGAAATCTAAGCCTACTCACACACAAAGGTGGACAAAACAAAAAGAGTTGTCTTCACCTGACTTTCAGTCTTCTCCAGTCTCTTTTGCATGCAAAGGAAGAACTCAGACAATCTCTCTGGAACCCCATTATTTTCTCTAGATCTAGTTTACGGCTAGTATCAATCACTTTCCATGCACAAATCTGTAAAATGTCTATGCAAAATAACAAGTGCTCTGGGGTTGTTCACCCTATGTTGCAGAAAAAAGAGCTTCAGTTTTTTTTTTTTTTGATCCTCTTCATTTCTCAACCCCTATATGATGGATGTCACTAATGTCACCTCTTGGTAAGATAGCCATAGCCAGCAGAAGGCCTGGAAATGCCAATTGTAATTAACTTTCTTTTCAAATATGTTTGACAGTTTCATGCTGAGAAGTGCTTCTTACCTTTTGAACTTCCAGATTGCTTGGCTGAGCAAAATGTGTATCATTTTCTTTTAAAATTACCTTACAAAGAGCTATGTACTATGATATTCTTGCATACGTCAGCCATTTATAAGAGATTTAGATTTTTAAGCAGATTATCCTTGTTCCAAATGAGAGACCTTGCTTTTGTCTGAAGCATGGGCTATGTTCAGGTGCATGGCAGAGCCCCAGGACAAGGACACTCATATATTCATAAATGTCAAAAATGATGACCCTTTTTCATGGGACTACCATCCCAGCTGCTCTAGAAGATAATATTCCTGAGACCTGTGAATATAGAACCATGCTTTTTGGAAATAACTAAATATAGGAAAGAAATGCTCCTCGGGTCCAGTTTCCTACAATATGGTTATTCATCATGTTTAAAATGACATCAAAAATCAATAAAAGTGGAAGAACTCTATAAATGCATCTTTTCCTAATTGAGAGGCTTAACCTGACTTTTGCAGTAAGAATAATATACCTTACTGTGACCTACTTAAAAATGTAAAAAGTCACTTTATGACTGCTGGTTTCAGTCTTTTATTTGGCCTTCCTACCCTTTTTTTTCATAGTGGAGTACTCGTGTAAGAAAAAGAAAAAAAATATATAGATCCTTACCAGCATTTTGATCAAGGAGAAAGGTTTCATACTTCAATAGTGCACGTAATGGAATTGGTCAGATTTGAAGCATGGGAGCACATTTTATCTAGGATCTTTAATTTTTTACAGTTCAGTTGATAGAAATTTAACTAAAATGTTGGTTATGTGACCAGTAAGCAGACTCCTCCAAATAACATTTGCCTTAATTTTACTATAGGTTGTCAGAAAGAATGTAAAACAGGTAGACTTTTATTAGCATTTTGGTTAATTAGAAGGGACTCAAAACCAGTTTTGTAAGATGGTTTTCACACACAAGGATAAGGATGTGTCAGTTACTCCTAATTTTCACGTAAGTTGAAAACACTGAAAATTACTGAGTAAAAATATGCACAAAAGATAAATTTTTCAATTATTTTTCTTAGCTATCAAGGCCATAGCAGAGGCAGGTCATTGAAGATGGCAACACGATCATTTTTTTTCTGAAAAATAAAACTGCTAATAAAAACTACATTCTCTATTCTCTCAAAGTGAAAAAAGCAAAAGCCTCTCACCTATAGTATTAACAATTGTAATATAATTTTGAAATTATAAAAGCTCTTTGGTTCAAACTCTAGGTAAAAATGTGGTTCAGCTTCTTATAGTTACAGGAGCATTTGGTATTGAGTTTATTCATTTTAAAATTTTTATGTAAGTTTCAGGCATACAGCATTGTAACTATACATCTGTAAACATTGCAGAGTGATCACCAGCACAAGTCTAGTTGCCCTCCTTCACCCCAACAATCAACCCTCTTCACCCTTTTACCCAATCCCCTATTCCCTTCCCTTCTTATAACCACTAATCTATTCTCTGTATCTATTTGNCATGACAGCAAGGGATTTGGTCTGCTTCCCCTGTCCCCACCCAGACTCTGCTATATCCCTAGGACACAGAACACCAACTGGCCCATAGTAGGTGCTCAATAAACATTATTGGCCGAGTTAATATGTTTATTACATTGTGAAGTTTAATAAAATCACAAGCTTCTTTAAATCAGTTCCACAATCCAAGAGGTTCTAATACTGACTTTCTCAGGATGTCATTTGCTATGTTCTTTTTGAACTGTGACAACCCTGCCGGGCTGAAAGTTACCAAACTAGCTTTGTTGATGTTCTGACTGAGAATATTTGCTGGCACCTAGTTTGACATAATAACAAATATGGTTCAGTTTTAAATTTTCAATTCCTAGTATAATCAATACCCTTCCCTCAGGCCAATGGTTAGTTTTTAACCTATTCTATAAAGAAATACATAGAACCTAAAATAGTAAATTTCAATAAACATTATCTTTGAGGTTAGGTATTACAATAATGCTTTATAAGATTATTTGTACAGTATAATTTTTTATCAATGTGTATTCTTTATCATTTACCAGAATTTATTTATGTAACTGTTTAAACTAATCCTGAAAATAGTTTTCAAAAATCACTTGACTCGCAGATTTTATCATTGTTATTCTGGAAAATTTACATTTGAGCAAAACAGTGTATTGTTAGAAAATCCCACAGTTATGTAACTACTCAAAGCAGAAACTTTAAAATTTTAAGCATAAAAGTTGGGTATTCATACACGGCAAACTAGCAAAAGCTGTTGGAAAACATGTGAATGTGATATTTTTGAAGTTATCACTCAAGAATTTTTTTGCAGTTGCATATGGAAATTCACATTTGAGTGTCTAATAATAACACTAACCAGACTACAAATGACAATCGAAAATTAAGCAGTATTTTATTTGTCACTTCTGATCATCTTCCTCATACTGGGCGTTTCATCAAAAAAGTATTGGTGTAGTTGGTGGCATTTGCCTAGTTAGAATCCCGTGGTAATTCAGTCTTGTGCATTTGTCTCATTCAGTCCCATGCATTTGTCTTGTGTTGAACAATAAAAGAAAAAATGCTATAACGTTATAATATTAAATATTATATCACATGTGTTGACACTAATATCATCATCTCGTTACTTCCTTACCCAAATGAAGATGATCATATCAATTTAGGTCCTATCAGAACACTGAGACAAATACTGTTTTGTATCTATTGGTGAACATCTGACTATCTTAAACTGGTACTGATCATGAGTACACTAATAACTGTGCACCTTACTGTTACCACTCTGGCTCTCCAGATTGTTGTTTTTGGCCATCCAACTGGCTCTTCTGTCTTCAGTATTTACCCGCTTAGAACACTCTGGTGAATGGAAGGCTCCCAGTATGTATCCCTTTGTTCCTCATAGTTAGCCAGGACTAAAGTTGTGCATGAAACTGTGAGGTTGGGTTTTTCTAAGGCAATAGCCAGATCCTATTGCTAAATTTCACGTTGCAGCAATTTTTATATAGGGATTTCTAATTTTGATGATGGACAGGGAGGCCTGGCGTGCTGAGATTCATGGGTTCGCAAAGAGTCGGACACAACTGAGCGACTGAACTGACTAACAAGTGCAAACTTAGGACTCAATAACTCTCAGAAGTTTTCACAAAATTATCTTTGTGGTGTAGGAAGCAAAATGTGTAATCTTGGAATCTGGGAACTAGTCAAAGTCGCATGCAATCAAAACAATACTTTGAAATACTTGAAATACTCCATTTTACCTGAAACATGTGAATATCTGAATTCTACACCAATAACATATATACTTGTTTTAATATTAAATACTTTCTCCCAAGACTATCAACAAAATTGATGTTCCTGGGAGAAGAGCTCTTTTTCTGTTAGCATTTTCTATTTCCAACACCTTAACCGGGAAGTCATCAGAGAGAAATCTAAGCCTACTCACACACAAAGGTGGACAAAACAAAAAGAGTTGTCTTCACCTGACTTTCAGTCTTCTCCAGTCTCTTTTGCATGCAAAGGAAGAACTCAGACAATCTCTCTGGAACCCCATTATTTTCTCTAGATCTAGTTTACGGCTAGTATCAATCACTTTCCATGCACAAATCTGTAAAATGTCTATGCAAAATAACAAGTGCTCTGGGGTTGTTCACCCTATGTTGCAGAAAAAAGAGCTTCAGTTTTTTTTTTTTTTGATCCTCTTCATTTCTCAACCCCTATATGATGGATGTCACTAATGTCACCTCTTGGTAAGATAGCCATAGCCAGCAGAAGGCCTGGAAATGCCAATTGTAATTAACTTTCTTTTCAAATATGTTTGACAGTTTCATGCTGAGAAGTGCTTCTTACCTTTTGAACTTCCAGATTGCTTGGCTGAGCAAAATGTGTATCATTTTCTTTTAAAATTACCTTACAAAGAGCTATGTACTATGATATTCTTGCACACGTCAGCCATTTATAAGAGATTTAGATTTTTAAGCAGATTATCCTTGTTCCAAATGAGAGACCTTGCTTTTGTCTGAAGCATGGGCTATGTTCAGGTGCATGGCAGAGCCCCAGGACAAGGACACTCATATATTCATAAATGTCAAAAATGATGACCCTTTTTCATGGGACTACCATCCCAGCTGCTCTAGAAGATAATATTCCTGAGACCTGTGAATATAGAACCATGCTTTTTGGAAATAACTAAATATAGGAAAGAAATGCTCCTTGGGTCCAGTTTCCTACAATATGGTTATTCATCATGTTTAAAATGACATCAAAAATCAATAAAAGTGGAAGAACTCTATAAATGCATCTTTTCCTAATTGAGAGGCTTAACCTGACTTTTGCAGTAAGAATAATATACCTTACTGTGACCTACTTAAAAATGTAAAAAGTCACTTTATGACTGCTGGTTTCAGTCTTTTATTTGGCCTTCCTACCCTTTTTTTTCATAGTGGAGTACTCGTGTAAGAAAAAGAAAAAAAATATATAGATCCTTACCAGCATTTTGATCAAGGAGAAAGGTTTCATACTTCAATAGTGCACGTAATGGAATTGGTCAGATTTGAAGCATGGGAGCACATTTTATCTAGGATCTTTAATTTTTTACAGTTCAGTTGATAGAAATTTAACTAAAATGTTGGTTATGTGACCAGTAAGCAGACTCCTCCAAATAACATTTGCCTTAATTTTACTATAGGTTGTCAGAAAGAATGTAAAACAGGTAGACTTTTATTAGCATTTTGGTTAATTAGAAGGGACTCAAAACCAGTTTTGTAAGATGGTTTTCACACACAAGGATAAGGATGTGTCAGTTACTCCTAATTTTCACGTAAGTTGAAAACACTGAAAATTACTGAGTAAAAATATGCACAAAAGATAAATTTTTCAATTATTTTTCTTAGCTATCAAGGCCATAGCAGAGGCAGGTCATTGAAGATGGCAACACGATCATTTTTTTTCTGAAAAATAAAACTGCTAATAAAAACTACATTCTCTATTCTCTCAAAGTGAAAAAAGCAAAAGCCTCTCACCTATAGTATTAACAATTGTAATATAATTTTGAAATTATAAAAGCTCTTTGGTTCAAACTCTAGGTAAAAATGTGGTTCAGCTTCTTATAGTTACAGGAGCATTTGGTATTGAGTTTATTCATTTTAAAATTTTTATGTAAGTTTCAGGCATACAGCATTGTAACTATACATCTGTAAACATTGCAGAGTGATCACCAGCACAAGTCTAGTTGCCCTCCTTCACCCCAACAATCAACCCTCTTCACCCTTTTACCCAATCCCCTATTCCCTTCCCTTCTTATAACCACTAATCTATTCTCTGTATCTATTTGTTTTTGTTGTTTGTTCATTTGTTTTTTTTTAATAGATTCCACAGAGGAGTAAAATCATATGGTATTCGTCTTTCTCTGACTTATTTTCCTTGGCATAATACCTTCAAAATCCATCCCTGTTGTTGAAAATGACAGGATTTTAACTATTTTTCATGGCTGAGTAGAATTCCTTTGGATATGTACACCACACCTTCTTTATCCATTCACCCATTGATGGACATTTAGGTTTTTCCATATGTTGGCTATTGTAAATAATGCTGCAGTGAATACTCTTTTTGAACTAATTTTTTTTGTTTTTATTCTTTGATAAATACCCAGAAGTGGAATAGCTGAGTCATGCTAGTCTTACTTTTTTGAGAAATCTCCATACTGTTTTCCATAGTAGCTGTACTGATTTACAGCCCCACCAACAGTGTACATGCATTCTGTTTCCTCCACATCCTCTCCAACACTGATTATTTCTCATCTTTTTTATAATGTTCATTCTTACAGGTATGACAGTTATGAGGTGATATCTCATTGTGGTTTTGTCTTTCTGTAGCAATCAGTGATATTGAACATCTTTCATGTGCCTAGTGGCCAGCTGTATGTTTTCTTTGGAAAAATGTCTATTCAGATCCTTTACCCATTTTTTAATTTGAGTTATCTGTTTTTTTGTTGTTAAGTTATATGAGTTTTAGGAAATATTTTGGATGTTAATTTTGATCAAATATATGATTTGCAAATATATTTTCCTCTTAAGAGGTTGCCTTTTTGTTTTGATTATGGTTTCCTTTGCTGTGTAGAAGCTTTTTTGGTTTGATGTAGTCACATTTGTTTATTTTTGTTTCCCTTGCCTTTGGAGTCAGAGCCACAAAAACATCACTGAGGTCAATGTCAGTGAAGTTACTGCCTCTGTTTTCTTCTAGGAATTTTATGATTTCGTATTTCACATTTAAGTTTTAATCCATTTTGAGTTAATTTTTATGTCTGGTATAAGGTCAAGTTTCTTTCTTTTGCATGTAGCCATCCAGTTTTCCTAACACTATTTAAAGGCTGTCCTCTCTACTGTATGTCCTTTATATCTTCGTCATAAATCATTTATACTTGTGTAATTTTATTCCTGGGGTTTATATTCTGTTCCACTGAACTGGTTGTGGTTTTGTGCCAGTATCATATCATTTTGATTATTATAGTTTTGAAATATAGTTTAAGATCAGACAGTATGATATCTGTAGCTTTGTTCTTACTCAAAATTGTTTTGGTTATATGGGATCATTTGCTCTTCCATGCAAATTTTAGAATTATTTATTCTAGTTCTGTGAAATATGCCAGTGGAATTCTGATAGGGACTATATTCAGTTTGTAGGTTGTTTTGAGTAGTATATAT
Source organism: Neotragus moschatus (assembly GCA_006410615.1). Taxonomy (NCBI): domain Eukaryota; kingdom Metazoa; phylum Chordata; class Mammalia; order Artiodactyla; family Bovidae; genus Neotragus; species Neotragus moschatus. Next base: position 446,477 of record SJYA01001479.1, on the reverse strand, counting down.
ATATTTAAACAATATTAATTCTTATAACCTATAAGCATATCCTTCCATTTTTTTCTGTCTTTTCAATTTCTTCCATCAGAGTCTTGATTTGCAAATGTTAAACCATCCTTGTATCACATTTGATCATAATGTATGATATTTTTAAAGTTTGTGTATTCTATTTGTTAATATTTTTAAGGCTTTTGCATCTATGTTCATAAAGGATATTGGTCTGTAACTTTCTTTTCTGTGCCAATCCCCTAGAAATTGATTAAATATGAAATTGGTCAAAAATATAATGGGATAAAAAACCAAATAGTAAAAAATTATCTTACAGGCAGAATAAATGAACTGGATTAGGAAGAACGCACCTTAAGTAACCTTGCCTATAAATTTTCATGTGTACATCATTATTTTCGAGAATAAGATTTATATTAATAGTATTGCCAGATGGCTAGATATATAAACAGATACAGATAGATAGGAGCATCTCAGGAGGCACTAGTGGTAAAGAACCCACTTGCCAATGCAAGAGATATAATCTCTGGGTCAGAAGATCCCTTGGAGGAAGGAATGGCAATCCACTCCAGTATTTTTGCCTGGAGAATCCAATGGACAGAGGAGCTTGGCAGGCTACAGTCCATAGTGTCTCCAAGAGTTGGACATGACTTAAGTGACTTAGCACACATTAATAGATAGACAGATTCTGACAACTCTTGTTGACTTAAACACACAGTTGAAGCAGTATCTCATATTTTTATTTCTAATAATGCAGACTATTTTTCATATCTTGATAAAATAAAAAAATAAAAACCCACCCTTCCTGCATTGTTCCCCCTGGAACACGCAACTGTTACATTAAATGTCACATATAAGTTAATAGGGATTGTAAAAAATGAATTTAAAAAATCATTGTTTTTCAATATTTGTTACTATAAGTACATAACATTAGATGTTAAGCCTGGTGGAACAAATAACTGAATATACCCATATCCTGTAAGCATTTATTTCCTCACCAAATGTGTCAGCCAAGATAGAAATATCCATTTATTTGAGTAAATGTGTCAAGTATATTTTCTTAGAAGAGGAGGAGAACTCAAAAATAACTTGTAAGCAGCCATTGTTAATTGTAAAATTACTAGAGAGCTAAAAATACAAGATGCAAAGCAAGACGGCCCCAAAGCTGTGTCACTTCATTCTAAATTTAGCAAAAATTTAGTGTACACCTACATGTGAAAGACATCATGTATGTAGCTATCTATGATCAATTTCTTTTAGCATCTTGACTCTACAGTATGCCTTCTATATCCATGGCTTCTGCATCTGCAGATTCAACCAATTGTGGATTGAAAATATATTGTTTTAATTCCAGGGTTTTCCAAGAAGCAAAGTCTGAATTTGTAATGCACCAGAGGTTATTTACTTTGCATTTAAAATTATTTACAGAGCATTTACTTTGTATTAGGTATTTTAAGTAATCTAAAGTCGATTTAAAGTGTCCAGGAGATGTGCGTAGCTTGTATGCAAATTCTATACCACTCTATACAAAGGACTTGAGCATCTGTGGATTTTGGTATCTGCAGGGCTCCTAGAATCCATAGGCTGTTGATAGTGAAGGATGACTCTAACTCATTTAAAAATTTTAAAAAAGCCATCCTTATCATTTTTAAGAAAAAGATATTTTATATGCCATCCTTTTTTTTTTTTCTTTATGCCTCAGCCTTCAGGAAGCTTATAGCTTAGGGCTTACAGTTAAAACCCTTACCTAGAGTTTTGGAGTGTGGACAACCCTTAATTACATGACTTTCCAGTTTTATCCTTATTTTTAGGATTCTCTTAAGTTGTGTATTTTTTGTAATCTTCACTTTTTTTTTAAAATTAGAGTAACTTTTGAATACAGAGTCTTGTCCTTGTCTCTAACTGTTACTCAAAAATTATTTAACACCTAAACTCAAATTCTCATAAACCAGTTGGAGTATCCAAAGTTGTCTTTGCCTACACATAGTTTTTAATCACAAGACTTCCCAGGTGGCACTAGTGGTAAAGAATCCACCTGCCAGTGCAGGAGATAAAAGAGATGCAGATATGACCCCTGGGTTAGGAAGACCCCCTGGAGGAGGGCTCCAATATTCTTGCCTGGAGAATCCCATGGACAGAGGAGCCTGGAGGGCTACAGTTCATGAAGTCTCAAAGAGTTGGGCACAACTGAAGCAGATGACACCACCCTTATGGCAGAAAGTGAAGAGGAACTAAAAAGTCTCTTGATGAAAGTGAAAGAGGAGAGTGAAAAAATTGGTTTAAAGCTCAACATTCAGAAAACGAAGATCATGGCATTCAGTCCCATCACTTCATGGGAAATAGATGGGGAAACAGTGGAAACAGTGTCAGACTTTATTTTTGGGGCTCCAAAATCACTGCAGATGGTGAATGGAGCCATGAAATTAAAAGACACTTGAAAGTAAAAGTGAAAGTGAAGTCACTCAGTCGTCTCTGACTCTTTGTGACCCCATGGACTGTAGCGTACCAGGCTCCTCCCTCCATGGGATTCTCCAGGCAAGAGTACTGGAGTGGGCTGCCATTTCCTTCTCCAGGGGATCTTCCCAACCCAGGGATTGAACCCGGGTCTCCTGCATTCCAGGCAGATGCTTTAACCTCTAAGCCACCAGGGAGTGGATAAAAGATGCTTACTCCTTGGCAGAAAAGTTATGACCAACCTAGATAGTATATTCAAAAGCAGAGACATTACTTTACCGACTAAGGTCCATCTAGTCAAGGCTGTGGTTTTTCCAGTAGTCATGTATGGATGTGAGAGTTGGACTCTGAAGAAGGCTGAGCACCGAAGAATTGATGCTTTTGAACTGTGGTGTTGGAGAAGACTCTTGAGAGCCCCTTGGACTTCAAGGAGATCCAACCAGTCCATTCTGAAGGAGATCAGCCCTGGGATTTATTTGGAAGGAAAGATGCTGAAGCTGAAACTCCAGTACTTTGGCCATCTCATGCCAAGAGTTGACTCATTGGAAAAGACCCTGATGCTGGGAGGGATTGGGGGCAGGAGGAGAAGGGGATGACAGAGGATGAGATGGCTGGATGGCATCACTGACTCGATGGACGTGAGTCTGAGTGAACTCCGGGAGTTGGTGATGGACAGGGAGGCCTGGCGTGCTGCGATTCATGGGGTCGCAAAGAGTCGGACATGACTGAGCAACTGAACTGAACTGAAGTAACTTATCATGTACACACTCTTTATAACATTAACTCCTTGACTATTCTTTAAAAGTCTGCCCAAGCAGAATCTGATTAATGTCCTTAAAGAAGGCCCTTGAATCTAGTATACATGAATATGATGTGGAGAAGGAAATTATATTTCTGAAAAGAGCCCAACCAGGGGCACTAGAAGCTATGTTAGATGAAACTTAAGATAGGTTATTAGGTACTTGCACTGGGGATGCCATTCAGAGTTCTACTCCAGCACCCCACTTATATGACTTCAAATTCTCTGTAGAAAGACCTCAGAGGAGACAACACCACGAGGCTTCTCTTCCCATCAGGCCGTCTTTTCAGATAGAAGAGTCTGTTTTTGTGTCACTTCAGTCGCGTTNTTATTAGGTACTTGCACTGGGGATGCCATTCAGAGTTCTACTCCAGCACCCCACTTATATGACTTCAAATTCTCTGTAGAAAGACCTCAGAGGAGACAACACCACGAGGCTTCTCTTCCCATCAGGCCGTCTTTTCAGATAGAAGAGTCTGTTTTTGTGTCACTTCAGTCGCGTTCGACTCTGCGACCCCATAGACGGCAGCCCACCAGGCTCCCCCGTCCCTGGGATTCTCCAGGCAAGAACACTGGAGTGGGTTGCCATTTGCCATTTCCTTCTCCAATGCATGAAAGTGAAAAGTGAAAGTGAAGTCGCTCAGTTGTGTCCAACTCAGCGACCCATAGACTGCAGCCCACCAGGCTCCTCTGTCCATGGGATTTTCCAGGCAAAAGTACTGGAGTGGGTTGCCATTGCCTCGCCCTTGTTTTTATGGGGTACTCATGATTAGGAAAGGAATGGAAGTGGGACAAGACTAGGACAGTCTTCTAAGCCCTGAATTAACATTAATTTACTTAATCATCTTTTTTTATTGGAGTATAATTGCTTTACAATGTTGTGTTATAATAGTTTCTGCTTTATAATGAAATGAGTCAACTATATGTAAACATATATCCCCTCCCTCTTGGACTTCCCTCCACACCCCCACCCCACCCAGCTAGGTTACCACAGAGTACTGAGTGGAGCTTCCTGTGCTTTATAGCAGGTTCCCACTAGCTAGCTATTTCACAAGTGGTGGTGTGTATATGTCAGTCCTAATCTCCCAGTTCGTCCCGCCCTCCCTGTCCCTGCCATGTCCATGTGTTCGTTATCTACATCTGTGGCTCTACTCCTATCCTGGAAATAGGTTCATGTACCATTTTTCTAGATTCCATTTATATGCATTACTATACAATATTCATTTTTTCACTTTCTGACTTAGTTCACTCCATATTACAGACTTTAGGTCCATCTACATCTTTCTCCAAATGACCCAATTTAGTTCCTTTTTAATGCTGAGTAATATTCTATGGTATACATGTAGCACACTTCTTTTATCCATTCATTCTTAATCCCCTTAACACATTATAAGATAGGAACTAAGCCAAATCTTTTGATTCTTCCACAGAACTTTCTGAACCTTCTGTCTTCATCTCTCTTGTGTCTCAAGTTATCATCTGCTTCTGATGCCTAAAAGCTCCCAGTCTGGCATGTCCAGTAGTCATGTCCTTGTGATTACTCGCTGTAAAGGAATCAAGTTTCAAAATCACCTCTTTTTCTTTATGTTTTTGTACGTTTTCAAAGCTCTCTCTAAATCCCATGCAGATAAAATAGGTTAATGCAAGTAAATTCCTCAATTGCCAACTTATAGGCAGTCTTAAAAACACTTTTAGACATAAAAGCTCTGCTAGAAAAGTGGTAACTGGAGAAGGAAATGGCAACCCACTCCAGTATTCTCGCCTGGAGAACCCCATGGACAGAGGAGCCTCACAGGCTACAGTCCCTGGGGTCACAAGAGTCAAACACAACTTAGAGACTAAAGAGAGAGAGAGAAAGAAGTGGTAAAGCAGGTTAACTGGGGGGCCAAGATTACAGAGAACTAATGGGCTTCCCAGATGGCACTAGTGGTAAAGAACCTGCCTGCCAATGCAGGAGATGTAAGAGATACAGGTTCAGTCCCTGGGTGGGAAGATCCCCTGAAGGAGGGCATGGCAACCCACTCTAGTATTCTTGCTTGGAGAATCCCATGGACAGAGGAGCTTGGTGGGCTATGGTGCATAGGGTCACACAGAGTCAGACACATCTGAAGTGACTGAACATAATCCCAGAAATATCAGCTCCTACTGCCACTCCAGTCTCAACTTGAGCAAAACCCGGAACAGTTCGTTTGCTTCTCTGAGTATTGGGCTGAAATCATCTTGGTCCCTACAATGCCTTCTCTGGACCTGCCCTCCATGGACTTAGAAAAAATGTCCAAGAGAAATATTATGCAAGCCACAAATGCAGGTGCTGTAGGTTAATTAAAACTATCTAGTTGTCACATTTTAAAAGTACAAAGACAGATGTATTAGTTTGCTAGGGCAGCCGTAACAAAATACCACAGATTATGTGGCATAAACAACAGAAATTTACTTTCTCAAGACTGGAGGCTGGAGGTATAAGGCCACAGTGTGAGCAGGATGGGTTTCTCTTGAGTTCTCTCTCTTTGGCTTGCAGGTAGCTGCTTTCTCACTCTAGATATCCTTTTTTTTTTTTTATGCTGAATTCTCAATATCAGGTATGTATTTGAAACTTACACTACATCTTAATTGAAAATGACTCTTCAAATATTCTGTTGCCACATGGTTACCATACTAGACAGCACAGGTATATCAGGGCCAGAGTATAATTCTATTCCAATTCACTCAGGCCTCAGAGCTGAGCCCAGGGAAGACAACTTTTGTTACAATCGTCTGTCAAGAGTAAAAGTGAATTTTTCCAATGCACCTATCAATTTTTCATGCTTATCCTAACATCAGCCTGAAATGTCTCTTGCTTTTCTTGACTAAGTCATTCCATTTTGCTATAAGGTCACTCAAAGCTTTTATCTGAGTAGAGGCACCCTCAAGATATGTATATGAAATTGTGATCACTGAAAATGTTGCAGATCTATAGACCAAAGTGATAAGACAAACTTCTCCACAAAACCACGTTCATGGCTGCTATCCTAATGAGCTGGCCTTCCAAGGCAACTTAGCGCCTATTACAAGGTCCTATTGACGAATATACTAAAGCCAGACTCCCACTTGCACATATGTGGCACTGACTATTTTTACATGTGATATTTGTTGTAAGATATTTAAAGAGTTGCACTTTTTCTTTTAGGATGTGGCGTGCATCTAGAGACTTTGTGGAGAGGAATCGGGGATGAAATCTGATAATTTTGTACAAGAAGAAACAGGAAAGATAAGAAGTGAGGCTTGATTAAAAAAATTTCAATGTTCTGAGCAAAGTAAATGAAAATATCAACCACAATGAAAGGGAAGGTGATAATTCAGTGATTGATCAGAGGTAGATAATAAAGTTAAGAGAAAAGTCAAGGAGATTTCATGGTTTTAAAAACTATTGACTATGAGCTATTCACAGGTCTTTTCTATCTTTACATTAAGATGCTCTGAGCAGTCCAAGAGGTGCTCCTTCAAATAGCACCTCTGCGCACATAATCCTCAAATCTGCCTTTCCAACCGAAACCTTCTAAGCTCCCCTGCCACATTAATAGCAGCCTGGTAAATGATACTTCGAGGAATTTTGTCATAAATTAAAAATTCACTTGTAAAAACTAGAATTGATCTCCTCCCTTTTATGACAAAACCTGAGTTGCTTTCTGGCATCTCTGTTTTCCTTGATACATACATAGCCTCCAATCTATTACCTAGTGCTGGGACCTCAAGGTAGGTCTCATTCTGAACATTTCTTTCCAAGTTTGAGCAATTCTTGTTTTCTTAAAAAATTTTCTTGACCTTTTTTTTTAACCTTCTCAATGACACCATTTGAATTTTTTCTTAGTTACTTTGTCCCAAGTTCTTATACTAGCTTCCACCTATTCCTGTTGTCCATTCCTTCCTCAGCTTATGCTACATAAAGATGCCATGAAACCTTCCTAAATCAAAGCAAAAAACCCACTGACTCTCTCCTCAGTAACCATATATCACTCTCTTCTGCCTACTTCATACGTAAACTTTTTATTCCATATTTGGCTTTTGAGGTCAGGTCTAACCTGATTGACATGCCCACTGAAATCCTTATCCTATATCATCCTCGTACACAAACTATTAGCTTATCGGGATTAGTGCTCACTGCTACCTTTAAAAATTCACTGAAATTTCCCTGTGTCAAACTTTTTCCTCACAAAGTACCCACTGCCTGAAATGAATGACATCGTCTCTGGTCAGTCACTCAAGGTTCAGCTCAAATGACCTCCCCATATGTCTTTCGGAATCAAACAGTTAGATTTTTGTTTTGGCACCTCTATTATATGCTAGAAATCAATGAACTGAAGATGAATGAACCAGGATCCCTAACTGAAGAAACTCAAAATTTATTAGTGGAAACAATTTATTACTTACACAATTATTTATTGAGCACCCATAATGTGTCAAGGGTTGTTCTAGGCTCTAAGAATATAAAAATAAATAAGACAGACAAATGCTTATTCTCAAAAGAGCCTACATTCTAGTTGTGGTGTGGTAGGGAGGGGGACAGCAAACACTCAAAATGAGTCAATGAGAGCATAACAGAATGAAACATTTTATGCTGATAATTACCATAGAGTGACGTGACAGAAAGTGACTGTGTGACTCATTTGGCTGGGAAAGACAGTTACTACATACATGAATGACAAGAAGGCAACCATATAACTTTTGGATGAATAAATAAATGAACAAGTATAAATTTAAATATTAAAATTGTGATGGTAATATCATGGAAAGAAACAGCAGAGGAAAGGGAAAAAGTTGGTCTGGGAAAAGAGAGGTACAGGAGGACATTGGTTTAGAAGTATTAAAGACGCAGTGTTTAATAGGAAATGATCAATAGTTATATTAAATTCTATTCTAGGATAATAAAGAAGTGTAGAAATTTACCACTATCTTTTTCAGGCTTACAACTTGGTGATTTTTGGTAGAGTTATGTCTTGTTAAAATAATAATCACATGTTGCTATAAATAATAATAAAGTTCTTAGCAATAGTAACAATAGCACGTCCTCTAAACGCGGTGAGTGGGTGCTCTATGGACATCGCATTTAATCCTAACCCAGTTCTGTAATGTAGCTGTTTGTATCACCATTTTGGAGATGAGTGAGGGACCTGAACCAGAGAGAAGTTAAATATTTTCCTGAGGTCACACAGATTAAAGTTGAAGAACTGGGATTTATGTTCATTTTTGAACAGCTGCTGAGTTTTTCAACTTTTAACAGCATGCTGTGCTCTCCTTCTAATTCTATATGCTTCTATTTATTATTCAAGATTATTTATAAATAAATTCATTTTTTTAAAGATAGACCCTTGCAAAACCAATCTGTAATCCCCTACTGAATCCCTTCACATAATTTCTTAAGTTTAAATTCACCTTGATCTCATTTTTAATTGTACACATTTGAACTACATAAGCAATGTACATATGTTGATTATGTCTATAAACTCAATTTTCAGTTTTATTTCTATGAGAGATCAACATTTATCACTTTGGTTAGTGGTATCCATTGTATTAGAATGGATCCACATTTCTCCTCTCACACCCAATATAGTGGTCCAAAGTCCTACAAAAAGATAAGTGGAGACTAACTGCTATGGGTGACACCAGAGCAATGAAAATCCTTCTCTCAAATGCACAGATACTCTGTCCAAAAACAAAAGTAACCTTTAAACAATTAATGTCTTTTCAACAAACACTAGCGGCTTCTAAACATTATTTTTGCCTACATTTTCCTGGGTCACTTTAATCTGATTTGAAAATGGACCTCTATTTTCTAACAAAGGGATTTTGCCCTTGTTTGGAGAAAATTGGGGATCTTGGTACTTAGGAGGGAATGAGCCCTATTACTGTATCTCACAATGCTAATCAACAGTGTAGGAGAGGAAAATGATAACCTAGTTGAGCATACTATGTAGAATGAGCAAGAAACGGATGAGGCTGATTGCTTTCAGATGTCGACCCTGTTTATAACAAACATTCAGAAAAACAGGACCAGATTCCATTTGCAAGCCACTGTAGCAAAGCTGCCCCCTCTTGTTTTTTCAAAATAAGGAGATTTTTAAATGAGGCATTCAGTTGTGTTGGGAATCAAATTATTGAGACAAATGTTGTAGAGTGGGCTTTGAAAGGCTTCTTGGGAAGGAGTGTCCTTAAACCCTCATGGATAAGAATCAACTCCATTTCAAATATCAGGAATAAAAGAGACTGACAACTGTTCCCTCAGATAATTAGTCCATCTGCTCTCTTTACTGGGCTTCCCCAATGGCTCAGTGGGTAAAGAATCTACCTGCAATGCAGGAGACTCAGCAGACTCAGACTTGGGTTCAATCCCTGCATCAGGAAGATGCCCTGGAGGAGGAAATTGAAATCCACTCCAGGATTCTTGCCTGGACTATTCCCTGGACAGTGGAGCCCTCTTTATTAAGGTAAGCTTTGAGGAAGAGATTGGGAGAATTGCTGGGCTGGTGGAAACCTTGTCAGACACGTTCATTAGTGCCCTTTTTCATTTCCCCCACATTAGTTCAGTCTGCAGGCCCCAGATTCCCTACTCCTTTCTCTGGCCCATCGCCAGGAAAGCCTAATAGCTGGAGGCACAAGGTGTTTGGTTTCTGATACCACTTGCTGAGCTTGATTGCTCTGCAGTGTTACTGCAGTTAAACTGGTATACATTTCCTCATCAATGAGGAATTCTGATGCTTTACACTATAATTTGTATAATTAATTTTCTGAGCTTTTTTGAAATTGCATTTTTGTTGTCATTGCTGTTGTTAATAAATGCCACAGCACTATCAATCCACATTTAGTACCAAGAAGAAATCATAGTACACAGAAAAGTGGAAATGCAAGCCTAGCTCCGTGAAGATGTCACTAATGAATGATGGGCAAAATGCTGCCATCTTTTGGTTACTGGCAAGAGTGAGTGGGTGTGAAGAAGTGGGAGTGGAGAACAGAGTTTGTTATTTTAAATGCAAATTCTCCAGGTTGCTGAGACCTTAAAAAATAGCTCAGAGAAATACCTTTTAGAATTTCCGTGTTCTTTCTTTCACTCACAGCAGTTTCCGGTTTCCATTACTTTGTAGATTACGCAACAAAAGGTTTGTTCCTCTAGCTGCAAGGACTTTGGTGTGGAGTCCAGCAAATAGAAGTGGATACAATAATACAACAGAGGGCTTGTTAGCTCTAGTAAAGAACAAGTGGAATCAGGTTGATGTAAACAGTCACTTCACCATGACTCTGGTTCACTCTTCCTGCCTCAGAAATACTTGAGAGCACCTTGCATTATGTGGCATTGAAATTGCGTTTCCCAGGGTAATGAATTATGTCCCATTTGTACTCCAGCCTCTTCTGAGCACTCCGCTCTAAATGTCTGCATCAGTGCCAGCGAGTGTAAGGTGATCTCATTAGGGTGAGAGGTGGAATATGTATTAGTAGACACAATATAATTCCCCACTAGCATCATGTCAATCTACAATTAAAATGCAACCACACATGCCATTTCTTGGGACAACTACAGAGCTACAATTTCATCACATAGTCCAAAGGGAAAAATGATCCCCAAGAACTGATCTGGCCTAACAACTTCTTGCCACAAAGCCAGCACTCCTCACAAATACAGCTGCTATGAGGTAGGAAGTAACAGAAGTCTTCTCAGGTGGCAGGACTCTTGCTGCCATACCTCTGCTGAGTTGGTCAGACTTTTCATTTCCCTTCAGTGGCTAGTTCTAAGTATCCAACCATTCGTATCTTGCATTTTTGGAAACTGTCATGGTAGGCATTTCCCAACTGAATATTCTCTATTTGGGAGTTACTTTTGAAACATTTATTAATTTATGACCTGTCTCATTTCTTAAAGAATTCCAAGAAGTTTGAAAATAGTTTTCCCATTTCTTGGGTAAAACTGAGCTAGCAGGATGTGGTAAAGGCAGGCTGCCTTCTTACCTAACATTGAGGTCTGCCTCTACGATATGATCTGATTATCTGGGGATATGTGCATGGAGTTATAATTTTTTTAAACTTCAAATGTACAAACTAGGTTGTATGTTGTTCTGTTTGTTAGACAATTATTTTGACTGTTTTAAGTACACCCTCTGAAAAGAAAAGTACAATGTTCATCTTAAACATGTGAAATTAGGCAGCAACAAAAGACAGTGTTTAATTCTTGACCTATAGGTTCCCTATAATATGCATGTGCAGTCCATGGGGTCGGAAAGAGTCAGACACAACTTAACTAACGACTGAACAATAGCAACAATATATGCGTGCATAAAATTATATATATACATGTATGTATATACATATATGTACATATACATACATGTATATACGTATATATACATGTATGTATATATATATATATGGGGAGGTTTTAAATGATGACGATGAAAGCGGCTTAGTAAGTTCATTGTGAACATATGTTTTGATAACACTACCAAAGAGATTCCTTCTTCGAGTGTCTATGTTGGTGTTGGATGATGTTGGAGCCACTGTGTGAGAATGCTTGTTTCTGTACCTTTCTACTTCTCAAAATGTTGCCTTGAATGAATGTTACTGGCCCCAATGAAAGAACAAGGATTTTATAAGCGTTTTACACATATTCTTTTTGAGTCTTTCAGTCAAATGGTAAACTAAACACAACACACTGCAAAAATAAAAATCCCACACAAAATCAAAAGGAAATATTTAAGATAAATGTACCTAGTTAAGAGCAAATCTCAATCAAAAAGTCATGTGCCAAGGTGAGCTCATTTCGGGGCAGCCTCTTCTCCCCTTCATATATCTAATCCCATGCATCTGTTCATTCATTTGCAGCCCCCCTTTACTATGATATGGTTCCTTTAGGTTGCTTGGCAACCATTATAATGCTGTTGCACATGCGTACTAGATAATAAATCCTATCTTGCTTTATTTTTCTCCTTCTTTAAAACAAGGAATTACAAAGCAAGATATTTTCCTTCTTTTCTAATGGACAAAAAAAAAAAATCTGTGGGAATTTCAAAAGCACATAAAATGCCTGCAAGGATGCAGATAAGTAATTACAATTCTTGACAAAGTGTAACTGATCATTGCCTAATGGCTCCACACACAGTTATTATTTGCAATGGCCTCCTCTTTTAAATATGTGTACATTAATGCACATATGTCGATATATGTTTGAAGGGAACTATAAAGAGACAGGGAGAGACAAGGAAGAAAGTGACAGCTGCTATGTCCCAAACAAAGAAAATCAAGGAAATTCCTGGAAATAATCTTGTTTTATGTATCTTTTTAAACAGTGGAGGCAATAGTTAGGAGACAGGACCTGGACTAAATCCATCCACTTCTTTCTATAAGAAATCGGACAAAGCTGATGGCCTTCCCCTTCCCCTCCTTGGCAAATCTGAGTGTCCTGCTGCTTTCATTTGTTTTTGATCTGCCTCATTAAAAGACTATTGATGGCTTTAACTATTGTCCTTGTTTAGGTGCTGATTTACAAGCACTAATATCTGACTGTGCGAGATTAATGGGAGCCCAGGCAGTTTACGATTATCCTGAGGTCCCTGACCACACATGTAGGGGTTTGGGTAGGGGTCATGCACTCCTATGAAAAACTCCAAAGCAGGCTTAAACCTGGGAACGTTTTAATAGGATTGAATCTGTAATAGGATTTGGCAGCTTGGCCGAAACTGGATGGTGTGGCTTGTTTGGGGTTTCTATCTTACCCCTTTATTTATTTATTTTTACCAGTAGAGTCATTATTATCTTGGAATGAAAGGGTAAAATTTTATGTTAAAGTCCAAATACTGTCACTGTACTTTAAAGGTGTCTTTGGGCGGGGGTGGTGGAGGAGCTGCAGGGGTGCCAGGGGAGTGGCGGGAAGAGCTATATAATATAGGGTATTAGAAGAAAAAAAAAATGCTGGGCATTAAATGCTGCTTCCATTGTGTAGCAAATTAGAAAGTAAAAGAGAAATAAAAGATGAAGAGAGAACCAAATTTCTGTTGTATTTTTAGCTAAAAAGGCTTTAAGGAGGCTAAAAGGCACTGGCAATGTAGGGTTATTTATAAAAGGGGATATTTTTCCCAGGCATTGCCCTTCCTGGCACCATGTTCTGCTAAAGAGTACAGGGCCCTGAAGCTGAATTCTCCCTTAGTCAAATACCAAGGGCATCCTAAGTGACAGCAGGAGTGTGGTGCATTTGATTTTTGAATAAAGCTGCAAACAAAAATAAAATTCAAAGTAAAGGTACCACACGCTCAGTAATATCCCAGATGGAACTCTATCAATATTTTAGCTCCCATTTGAAAGCTGGCACAGGGGACTGTGAGTTTTGTCAACACTGTCTTCTATGTCAATTCACGTGATTATAGTATCTAAATATGAGAAGAGTGGTGGTAAAATTATTTAACCTCTTGGTCTCTGGTCATTGGAACATTATAAGGAGACTGCATTTAAGATGCCCTCATTAATTTTGGTGGCCCAGGAATGGAAAGGCAAGATATACGGCTCTGGCCTAGAGGGTCATACAAGTGCCCTTTTGCAGGACCTAACCTGTAAATCTTTAAGCACAAAAGAAGTTATGGTGGCTATAAGACCTCATAAAAAGGTAATAGGAAAATAAATGACAGATTTTCTTTTGGGTGGCTTTAAAAGTCTAGTTGTAGCAGAACTTTTAAGAAATCTAAACTTTAACTAAAAATCCAGAACATGTTTATGACTTCAAGGACATTCACTTTCACACCCAAATATGGAGCTCAGTCAAATCATTCTACTGTATTTTTTGCTGTAATTCTCCTAAGAAAGTTTCACATTTTCCAAGTAGAATTATAGAAATGAAATAAATGAATTATTTCAGTATTTTTTCACAGAATCATTTTATTCTTTATTTTTATTTCCAAAAACTATTTTTCAAACTCCATATTTTATTATCATTGGTCCTTCACCCAAGATCTGAGGGACTGTTATTATTATCACTACTATTACTGCTATCTAAGTACTTAATACATCCTTCTTATCATAGCCACATCTGTAAATACTATAAAATTAAGCATTCATTGTACTTGTGACTATTTTCTCATTATATGAAAGAAAGGAAGTTATTCAAATCTCCCTGTCATGAATGAAACAATTTAAAGTGATGATCTTACTGTTTATACAACATGGACAGTATCAGAACCACAGGAGTGTTGATAAACAATGCCCAGAGATCTCTTGGACACAATGCTTTAACCCCTGGCCAAAGGTGAGGTGATCCCACCACCCCCTAAAGAGCAAATCCACAGGAAGGTTGACAGCCACTGTAAATGTTCTGGATTCACATCAATTAGAGTTTTAAAAATACTCTATCTCTAATATTCTCAAAAAATTTTCCCAAATGTACCTCCAGTTTCATTATCATGATCACCAATTTTTAATATTCAAGACCACATGCTAACAATATTCCTCACTATTCACATCTACAAAGGAAGAAAAATTTAATATTTAATCCAATAACCTGATATTTTCTTCTCAAGATCCAAACTGCATTATATACAACTTAACTAATTGCTCCCCTATTGCGTGCACACTCAGTCATGTCCAACTCTTTCCCACCCCATGTACAGTAGCCCACCAGGCTCCTCTGTCCATGGGATTCTCCAGGCAAGAATACTGGAATGCATTGTCATTTCCTCCTCCAGGGGATCTTCCCAACCCAGATTCTTTACCACTGGGCCACCTGGGAAGTCTTGCTCACTGGTTACTATAAGCAAATATGCTCCAAGGAGTCGTGATCCTCTGTTTTGCAAACCAAGAAACTGATGAGATCTGAAGTACCTTAGCAAGGGCCACTAAAATAACATCTCACCTAAGAATTCTACCTGAGTTCAGCTCAGAATTAATTCAAACCTTTTAACTTTGAAATGCCTTAGAAATGACTTATGAAGCAATGGTCCTGTTCCCCAGATGCTAATATACTAATTAGTTAGCTCTTTGACACTTCCATGATCTTTAAAAAAATAATTNGTAAATGAGGTATAAAGGAATTTTTCAAATACGTTTACATTGTGGTAGGATTGATATTTAGTCGCGAAGTCGTGTCCAACCCTTTGTGACCCCATGGACTATAACCCACCAGGCTCCCATGGGATTTCCCAGGCAAGAATACTGGAGTGGGTTGTCATTTCCTTCTCCGGGGGATCTGCCCCACCGAGGAATAGAACCCATCTCTCCTACGTTGGCAGGCGGGTTCTTTACCACTGAGCCACCAGGGAAGCCATCTCGTAGGATTAATAGAATACAAATTCATTTGAAAGTCAAATAGTGTTTTTCCTTCAGCATTTTATAAATATCCTTTTCATACAAATGCCACCATTATTATATATGAAATTATATGTGTCATATTTCTGCACTTTTCTATTGCATGAATCAATTTTTTCTTTTACTATATGTCGTTATAACAATTTTATGCCTACATTAATATCTCTCAGGGCAAGCCCATATTTCTACATTCCTTTGCTTATATTGACAGGTGTGTTTTTACAAATGAATTTCAGATTTAAAAACGTTGTTTTCCCTTTGTGTTGTCTCCCCAAAACACAGTGTTGGTGGGATTATGACTGAAATTGCGTTGTGTTTATTTTTTCCTTTTTTTTTTTAAATTGAGCTATAATTTACATACTGTAAAAATTTACTCTTTTTGAAAGGGTATCTTACAGGTACAATTCATTGCTTTTTAGTATATTCACAAAGTTCTGCAAGTATCACCATTACCTAATTTCAGATCATTTTCATCACCTACAAAGAAACTCTGCTTACATAAGCAGTCATCCAATTTTCCCTTCCGGCCAGCTACTGGGAACCACTAATCTACTTCCTGTCTCTGTGGATTTGCCTATTCTGGCACTTTATATAAATGGAATCACAGAATTTGTGACCATTTGTGTCTGGCTTTTTTCACTCAGTATAATGTTCTCACAATTCATCCATGTTGTAGCATGTGTCAGAACTTCATTCTTCTTTATGGTTGAATACTATTCCATTGTATGGATATACCACAATTGTTTATCCACTCATCTGTTTATATATATTAATCATTTCTGTATCCCCTTTGGAGAAAATCCTACTGAAATCCTTTGCCCATTTTAAAATTGGGTTATTTATCTTTTCATTGTTAAATTGTAAGTATTCATTATTTATTATGAATCCAAGTCCCTTAAGATATATGACTTGCAAACATTTTCCCCCATTCTATAGGTTGTCTTTTCACTTTTCTTTTTTTCTGTCTTTTCACTTTTCTTGAGTTAGTTTTACTGATTTAAAAATTATCCATTTTACCTAGAATTTAAAATGTTTTGCAGAAAATTTGATTAAAGGTCTCTTATTCTTTTAATCTCATTTGTATCGCTATGTCTTTCTGTTCTATCTTTTTATTTTTATTTTCCTTATCCTCCCCAGGGTCTTGTCTATTTGTTCAACTTTTTGAAGAATCCATAATTTAGTTTTAATCATCAATATGTTCATCAGTTCATCAATAGCAAATTAAAGGGTTTTTTTAAAGTCTTTATTGAATTTGTTACAACATTGCTTCTGTTTTATGTTCTCTTTCTTGGCCATGAGGCGTGTGGGATCTTCGCTCCCCAATCAGGGATCAAACCCACACTCCCTGCATTGGAAAGTACAGTCTTTAACCACCAAGGAAATCCCTAAAATTTTGTTTTTATTCATTATATTCTCCTTTTAGTAATATATAATGTTTTCCCTAGTTTCTTAAGTTAAATGCTCAGTTTACTTATGTAAAATTCTTTTAGAATTTCCCCCAAGAAAATTTCTTTGTTGGTACAACCAAGTCTGATTTTCTACACTCCATTCAATCACACTTTGTGATATTGCTAATTGAAAAAAATCTCTCTAAAGTGAGAGAGGTTAAGCTGAGGTCATTTTTCCTTCCTGTTTGCTGCATGGTCAAAAAAAAAAAAAAAAACTGACATGAATCTGAATGACTGTGCATTTCCTGGTGCTCATTTGGGTAGTATTAGGTAATCTACCAACTCTAAGGCAGTGACAGCTTGGAGTTCATATAAAACTCATATGACTGGACCCTATAACCTCTCTCAGTATCCTGTCCTGACCCTTGAAACTTGCCACTCCCTCATTGTTTCAGTGGCACTTTCTGTCTACAATCCAAATAGTGGTGGTACACATCCATACCTGCCTCCTGAGTATCTCCCTGAATCCATTTAGATCAGCCCCAAATTGGAAAAATGATGACACTAGATCTTGCCATTCTGGCCTGATGTCCTCACCCACAGCAGTGGGAGTTATGATGGGGAAAAAGAAAAGATGGAAAGTGGGCTTTCACAGGGTCTCCAGTATATTCACCAGCACCCTTCGGGGTGTCACCTTCTACCTCAAGTGCTTTTGAATAATTTTTCCAAACAGATTTCCTATGAAGAAATCTGCTATCACCTCTAAAAACAATTTAGGTAGCAGATAACACAATCTGCTATCACCTCTAAAAGCCTTCTTACAATGAGAAGTCTGTCAAAAAGAGAAGAATGGAGTAACTGTTCAAGAAATAGAGTGTCTAGCCCCAGCTCAGCCTCTGTTGAGTCTTGGCTATACTTTTGCTAAGTCCTTTATAGCCAGGACATTTCCCAGTGTAGTTTTAAAATATGATTCCTGGGACTTCCCTGGTGGTTCAGCAGCTAGATTTCTCACTCCCAGTGCAGGGGGCCCAGGTTCAATCCCTGGCCAAGGAACTAGATCCCACATATTGCAACTAAAAGATCTCAGGTGATGCCATGAAAACAGAAGATCCTGAGTGCCACAACTAAGACCTGGTGCAGCCAGGTACAAAAATAAAAGAATAATATTTTTAAAAATAAATAAAATATGATTCCCCTTCCCTCCCCCTCACTTGAGCTAGCTTCAATGAGCCTTGGCTATTTGTATAATTGAAAAATAAGTCGATGACTAAGAGTGGATTTACACAGAAACAGACCCTCAGACAACAGACTTGTGATTGCTAAAGAGGGATGGGGGAGGGATTGATTGAGAGTTTGAGATTAACAGATGCAAACTGTTACATATAGGATGGATAAACAAAGCCCTACTGTATAGCACAGGGATTTATATTCAATATCCTATGGATTCAATATCCAATAGGCCATACGGAAAAGAACATGAAAAAGAATGTGTATATATATATGTATAACATGTTATACATCACTTTGCAGTACAGCAGAAAATACAACACTGTAAATCAACTATATTTCAATAACACAAAAATTTTTTTAAAGAGTGGGTTTGCAAATCATAGACCCTTGGTGTAACTATGACTGGCTGGTATCAGTTAACCCATTCCCAACTGAGAATTCAGCAGTGACAGAGCCAAACCAGGAGACACAGGAAACCCCAGAGGCCCTGTTAGCAGAATGGGAGGATTATACTCCATGCTTATTATTCTTCAGAGCCTTAGGAGAAGCACAGTCCCTAAAGAGATCAACATTTTGTTCCAGGTTTCTCTGATGAAAGGCATAGGAAAAAGGAAAACCAAAAACTGAATTTTTGTAATCCTGTTAGACAAAACTCTTCCACCCTGTAGGCTGAAATTACTTAAGGCCAGGTGGAGGAAGATTAACTGTTTCTTGTCATATTTTAGGTCATACCAAATTATTTGCCATACTAGATTATTGTGACTAAAGTTAAAGCACTGAGAGGCCATGACTAGGCTCTTGACAATTGGAATGTGGATTTCTGGGAGAACCAGAAGAGGTGGGGAAACCCTTAGCATCTGGGTTGCTTAAAAACACTTGTCAGTGCAACACTTCCCCCACCAAAACATGACTTTTCATAGGATAATGATGAATGGACTTGCAGGTAAAACATTGTGTCATCTCAAATGTGGTTTCTCATCAAGGGCCCAAGGACACAGCCTTGAGAATAGCAGCAGAAGGGACAGGCAAAATTCAGGCTTGAGTTCACACCAGGCCACAAATTCCTGCAGGATTAATTTTCCCAGAGAAATAACCACTGTCAGAAGAAGGTCATGGTTTTAAAACCGTCAAAATCACCATTTGACAACTGTGATAGTAACAATGGAGTCAGACAAGAATCATCAATGAATGCTAGAACTAGTGTATCAAAGAAAGAGGAGGAGCAGCATGTTTACATAGTCTCAAGGTATTTCCTCACAAGATANAAAGGAGATCAGTCCTGGGTGTTCATCAGAAGGACTGATGCTAAAGCTGAAACTCCAATACTTTGGCCACTTGATGCGAAGAACTGATTCATTGGAAAAGACCCTGATGCTGGGAGGGATCAGGGGCCGGAGGAGAAGGGGATGACAGAGGTTGAGATGGCTGGATTGCATCACTGACTCGATGGACATGAGTTTGGGTAAACTCCCCGGGAGTTTGTGATGGACAGGGAGGCCTGGTGTGCTGCAGTTCATAGGTCGCAAAGAGTCGGACACGACTGAGCAACTGAACTGAACTGAACTGAAAGTATATGATCCTGATATTCAGAAATATTAATTGAAACAAAAAAAAAAAAACAAGCTTTTTTGGAAGTTTTTTTTTTAATTTAGAAGACAGATATGATGCAAAGATGATACATAGCATATGTATGCACAAAGAGAAAGATAAGGAAAGAAAAAAGATTACAGTTTTTCAATTACAACATTTATGAAACTAAAATTACAGCAATTATGGGTAAACCTCTTACTTATAAAGGCTCAGAAGAATGAAACTAAATGCCCATGAAGTAACTTAATTTTCTGTGTTTCTTCAATAATATTCTTTCATGACAGTTCACTGAGTCCAGCACACTAAGCACCACCATAGGAGAGATGGCAATTTTCATTGGATCAGATTACTTTCAAAGAGGAACACCCAGCCTGTCTATTTGAGAGTCAGGGCTGGATTTTTTTTTTTTTTTTTTTGGTTTTGGTTTTGGTTTTATTTTGGTAAAGCTATATCATTACACTTTACTTTCTAATTTTTAAATGCAAATTGTGCTTAGAACCATGATCAGAATTATTTCTGTTTATGTTTAATTATGGTGTTCACAACTGCAGGGAACAAATATAAACATTCATCAGCGTGTATGGAAACTGCTCATGGCTACAGTGTCAGCTGTTCTTTTCCTGAGCCCAGTAGTAAGTGATGGACAGGGAGGCCTGGAAAAAATGGATAAAGCCATGAAATGAGCCCAATTCAAAAGTGGTGTTACATCAGTAGTACATGTGCATACTCTTCTCCATCTAATGTAGAACAGAAAGTCTGGCTAATAGCTGATTCCATGTAAGATGTCCATTCTTTGGCTTTCCAAGGCATGTCTTCCAGGCAAGAAAGAGCAATACTTCTCACAACAGCAGACTAAACCACTGTTTTCAGAGTATCCCCAAGAGTGAGATGTTCCATGCAGGAACAACTCCATCTTGGGAAGGAGTTGGTGATTCCTTGGTCAAATACATTTGATGTAGTACTTGACCAGACAAAAATTTACCACATTTCTTTAGTACACCTCTAGAGCCTTTAATGCTAACACACATTTCAAATGTTGCAGAGAGTGACAGAATAAAGAGATTTCAGAGACCTATTGGACCACAGGGAGAAGGAAATGGCAACCCACTCCAGTATTCTTGGCTGCAGAATCTCAGGGACGGAGGAGCCTGGTGGGCTGCCATCTATGAGGTCGCACAGAGTCAGACACGAATGAAGCGACTTAGCAGCAGTAGCAGCATTGGACCACAGAGCCTCTCTCCACAAAACATGATGTGACAATGGTTGCTTTGTTTTCCCAGGAAGGCTGTAAGCTGGTCAGAGAACTCTACTGGGTTGTCAGGTTGGGGGCTTGCCGTTGCCATGCAGCCTGGCCTGAGCACATCATGATCCAGCAGGCATTACTCACTGTCTGCTGTAGGGCTGTGCCAAGGCCATCTGGAAACCAGCATTTGAAGAGCACAAGGTCCAGAAAAGAAATAGGTAGGGTGCTAGAAACTGGGTCTTGGGATAATCCTCAAGTCTTTCATCCCTCTGCTTCCCCTGTGGTCTTGCTTGAGAGTAGACGAGTTGCTGGGAAGAAACAACCCAACTTAACCTTTCTCACCTCCTTATCTAAGAGAGTTTGCACAACTTGTGAACGGCTGGTGATGAAGTGGGAGAATCATAACCTAGCTGCCTCCATTGTGCAGACCCCAGCAGCCACAGGTGTGGGGCATGCTGCAAAAGATGGCTCTGCCTATAACCTTTGAGGAAGCGCCTGCATTCATCAGACAGAAGTTCAATGAGGATGATGCCACTGCCAGCAATAGGAGCCATTTCTGAGGACCTGCAATGGGCTGGACACCCCACTAAGGACTTCATACATATTATTTCATTTAATCTTCACAACAGTGACCCTAAGAAATAAAATTCCCATTTTGTAGATGAGGAAATTAATTCTTAGAGATGATCACAAAAGTTAGCTAGCAGGTGAATAGTAGAATTAGCATTTGACAGAAATCTTTCTAATTCCAAGGTATATGGAATTAACTATTTTGCTATACAGCTTGGATCAGCACCTTATATCTCACTCAACTAAGACACAGCACAAATGAGGCACTTGCATAAAAGTCTTGTCATCACTCATTTCCTCCTGCATGGAATTATCCAGAATAAATCCCACTGAAGGAAATAAGTTTGTCCATCAACAGATGAATGGATAAGAAAGCTGTGGTACATATACACAATGGAGTATTACTCAGCCATTAAAAAGAATACATTTGAATCAGTTCTAATGAGATGGATGAAACTGGAGCCGATTATACAGAGTGAAGTAAGCCAGAAAGAAAAGCACCAATACAGTATACTAACTCATATATATGGAATCTAGAAACATGGTGATGATAACCCTGTATATGAGACAGCAAAAGAGACACAGATGCATGGAATGGACTTTTGGACTTTGAGGGGCGGGGGGAAGGATTGGGAGAATGGCACTGAAACATGTGTGCTGTCGTGTGGGAAACGAATCGTCGGTCTATATTCGGTTCAGGATACAGGATGCTTGGGACTGGTGCACGGGGATGATCCAGAGAGTTGATGTGGAGTGGGAGGTTGGGGGGGGGTGTTCAAGATTGGGAACTCATGTACATCTGAGATGAAAAAAATAAAATAAAAATGAAGGAAATAAGTTAGTGTATATTTTGATTTTAATTAATAAGGAAAAAGCAATTTTGTAGCACCTTTTCCTTTAATTAGTCTCCCTTTATTATAAGTTTATCAGAAAAGAAAGAAAAGATGGAGAGAGATGAAATGTAAAGTGGCCCCCAAAATTGAATATGAATATTAATTAATAAATTATATTATAAGAAGTAATTTGAAATGTAACCAGTTTCAAAATTATTGAAACTGTTATTTTTAGGTTGTTAAACTAAATGTATAGCATTGCCACCATATATCATGACCCCACTAAGGATAACTCAACCTAAATAGGAAACATCTGAAATCTTGTGCCTCCACAGTTGGGTAAATTTGTATGAAATAATGCCAATAGTCCCATTTCTTACACCTTGCAGTGGCCTGAAATACTGCCCAGCAGCTTATTCAATGACCAGCATCAATCTGGGGCATGATGTCCATCATTTCATAGGTCATTATGGATGAGTGTCATGCCATCAATCAGACGGCTCCAGGTCACCCTTCCAGAGGGAAACTGAGTTTTCCAGAAAATAAATTCTGAAGATTTTTGCTTCTAATCTTCATTAGCCAAACATAACACTGGATAACTAGAAACATAAGACAGTTAAGCG
The DNA here is from genome assembly GCA_006410615.1 of Neotragus moschatus. NCBI lineage: Eukaryota > Metazoa > Chordata > Mammalia > Artiodactyla > Bovidae > Neotragus > Neotragus moschatus. Next base: position 423,441 of record SJYA01001479.1, on the reverse strand, counting down.
GGCATATATGTTCCAACTTAACAATTAGGGTAATTTTGTGGTTGACCAAGATATCTTACAAAGGAGAGTCTGAAATTTTATTTTGATTATTTGGATGTGTCCTTCTGCCTAAGGTATCTGCTCACTGGAAGGAATTCTCCTTAATAATAGTAAGAAGATAAATCTAACTTCACCATATTTGTTTATCCTGTATGTATTAATGAACACGATATATGAGGAAAGACAAAAAGTGTCTGGGTCATAGGTGTGTTGCCTGAGGAAAAAATACCTCCAGGCCTAGGAAAGGGGCAGTGACACACTTTCAGGGCATCAGGGCTGCTTTCTGCGACTTCTCCAAGTTTGAGAATTCTAGCGCACTATCTCATCCAGGAGACAGAAGACCCCAAAACACAGCGAGATGGCGTCAGTTTCCTGCAACTATGTCAAGCTGAGAGGGCCCAGCTCAAACTCTCTCAGATGTGTTCAAATTCAAAGCCTGCTGTTGGAAACATTCCTTCCACCAGCATCCCCAACAGCCTCCATCACTTTCACTCCCCCCAAGTCCCTCAGGCTTCAGCTCTGGTTACAGAGGACTTTGATAAAACACCCAGATACATGCTCCCCCTTCTCACTCATCTCCATTCCCCAGATGTGACCAGTTCCAGGGATCTTCATCAGCCTTGTGGCTGAGGTTGAGGGCCTGAAATCATAGCAAGTCTGTGGAGGTCTAAAGGACCAACCCAGTCATGTGACATGTAAATTGTTTACTTTCCAAATCACAGTTGGTGTGGTCCATGAGAAAACTTGTCAAGCCTGTGGGGTGCACGGAGACAATGGGGCTTGGCTCTGATATTGTAATGCTTGCCTTTGTGTTGCGCTAATTGCTTGGCCCCGGTGCTTATTTGGCTCAGCAGTTGGAGGAGGGGCCTTGCTTTTGCTCTCTGGTGCTTGTGTCATCTTAGATAAACTAACAAGACTCCCTTGTCTTAAAAGGTTGCACCTCAGAACCAAATAGCTTATATGGTCACTTAAGTATAAGAAGTCTGCTCAAACTGAGCCAGAGATGAAAGTTTTCAATGATCAGTACTTGCCTGTAATGAGACGGCTGTTCAAGCAGCAAAGTAAGACACAATAGCTTAGCATCGCATTAATGATTTCAGTCATTCTTGCCTTGTAGGACTTCAGTACAAAATAAATTAATTACATAAGCAATATATTTGTCTCCAATAATATGAAGAATATCCCACTGTGCTCCTTTTAACCATTAGTCAGGTAGTATCAATGTAACAGAGCGATTGTGAATTTTATTTCTAACAGCCACTTGCAAAATTCAACCTCATGACTTCCATGTGTTCACACAGAGTAAAGAAGGAGGCCTGACAAGTGTCAGGACTTGACCTGGATAATGGGCCTCAATCCAATAAACTGTGTTCAATGATTGCTTCAGCCAAGTGACCAGGCTCTCGCCAGACATGCTAAGCTCTTCCTTACAGCCCTACAGGGACAGCACTGACTTCTTCATTAATACCACAAGGTTAGCAGTAGTGATTCAGTTACCTATAAAAATACACTCGATTGACAAGGATTATTTACAGAAAAGGAAGATTTAAACATGTGGACTGTGAAAAATATCTGAGAACTTGTCAAGCAAAAAAGGCAGTTACCCCATAAAACCAGGGTAACCCTTCTCTTTCCTAGATGGCATTCTCACTTAAGGATGCACTGGGGTTCACAGATGTGGCTATAAGAACCCAAACACATGAAATCAAGAAAGTTCTCTGAAATACATCCTGGGGAAAAAACTGCCATATACAGTTTGAAGACTTTATAGTTTATAGTTTGCTCTTCTATTTGTTTTCATGTGAATCTCTAAGGGCAGAAAGGATGACAACAGATAAAGATAACTTTGTCTTTTTGAATTATGGTTTTCTCAGGGTGGATTCCCAGTAGTGGAATTGCTAAGTCATAGGGTAGATCTATTTTTAGTTTTTAAAGGACCCTCCACACTGTCCTCCATAGTGGCTATGTTAATCTATAGTCACCATGTTAAAAACAGATAGCTAGTGGGAACCTGCCATATAGCACAGGGAGTTCAGCTCAGTGCTCTCTGCTGGCATAGATGGACGGGATGTGGCGGTGGGGGTGGGAGGGGCCCGGGAGGGAGGGAGCATGTGTATACATATAGCTGATTTTCTTCATTGTACAGCAGAAATGAACACAAAATTGTAAAGCAACTCCCAATTTTTTAAAGAACCATAACTTTACCTTACTAGCTGTCGGGTCTAAACTAGACACTTACCTAGTGGAGTTTTTCAGTAGGAGAGAGAAAAAGTTGCATCTTTTAATTTCTAATATAGCAAAAAACTTACCTACTTCCCAGATCATCCTGGAAGGTGACTTTAAGATATTCCATGTGACCGTGCAGTGTTAGTGTTAGTTGCTCAGTTGTATCCAACTCTTTATGACCCCCATGGACGATAACCCACCAGGCTCCTCTGTCCATAGGCAAAACACCGGAATGGATAGCTATTCCCTTCTCCAGGAAATCTTTCTGACCCAAGGATCAAACCTGGGTCTCCTGCATTGCAGGCAGATTCTTTACAGTCTGAGCCACCCAGGAAGCCCTGCTACTGTGTTAATTTTCTAATACTGCATAGCAAATGACTACAAACTAAGCAGCTTAAAATAACACTCATTTATTTACTCATTGTTTCTGTTTGTCAAAGTCTGGGAGTGATGTGACTGTGTTCTCAGCTCCAAGTCTCACTAAGGCTAAAATCAAGGTGTCAGTCATAATCATCCAGCGTGTACTATCTTCCAGACTGACGTAGTTGTGGCAGAATTCGATTTCTTGTGGTCTTAGGATGGAGGTTCCTTCCTGTCCCCTTTCTTCTTATCTGCCAGGGGTCAGTTTCAACTCCCAGAGGAAAGCCCCATTTCTTATCATATGGTCCCTTTGAAGGTGGAGACCTTCAAAGATAGAAACAGAGAATCTCTGTGGCATGGAATCCTTCTCACATTTTGAATCATTTTTTTGTTGTTTGTTTTTTCAGGAAAAGCTCTGTCCCTTTTATGCACCTGCCTGATTAGGTCAGGCCAACCTGGAGGCAGTCTCTTTCTGCTAATTTGGTACCTTCATTGCATCTGCAATATCCCTTCACCCCTGGAACACTGTTTGACTGTATACCTGGGAGAAGATGTGTTGTGTACACCATGGGGTGGGGAACTTAGAGACCATTTAGAATTCTGTCTTCCATGAGAGTATGAAAGAATGAGAGCCTTGTAATGAAATCTGAACATGACCATCATTGTGAGTACATCTTCCAGAACTCTGCCCTGCTCCAGTTAAGGATATGGAAGGTTGCCTTTGGGGTTCAGGAGGAATGATGGCAGCTGCTGGGCCCACTCAGTTCCAGTGTCTCCTATGGTGACAACAAATGCCTCTCTGACAAGGGGGAATATGTGACCCAGACTGAGTCTGGGTTGGTCATTCCAGAGGGAAAAGAAACTAAAACACAAGGGACAGCATCAATCCCTTTGTTTGATGCTTTAAAAGAGGAGCCAAACTTCTCTCTCCCTAGGCACCAAGAGAGCCAATCTGGATCTTCTCTTGAAACTTGCCCAGAACTAACTAGAACGAAAGGCCAGTAGGCCAGGGATCTCCTGTCTCTAAAACCTGCTTGCTTATATGTCTATGTTACGTGTGTGAATGACTGAAAATATCTCAGCTTCATTCTCAACTCCATACAGTGACACTTTAGGAAGAGGACTTTAGTGGGCTAGCACCTAGGCATATACTCACAGGGAATGGGCCAAAAAAATTTTCCTCTCAAGACTCAGAACTTCTAGGGGACAAGTGAAACTGAAAGTTGTCTTTTATATTATGGTAGGTTTTTATTTTGTTCTGTTTTTCTTCATTAAAGTGAAAAAAGCCAACCAGGCTTTGGAGAGCCGAGTTTTTTAAGTTCTTATAAGTCCTAATCTTATTTTCAGGATAGTGTACTCTAAACATTCTCTCTGAGATAGATAATTTTTCTTCTTATGAATTTTTAACTGGACATTTTAACAGATTAGCACTTCTTATCCAGGAGAAGACATCATTAGTATGCAAAATCCTATGACAAGAGCAACCCCTCAGCACATTAGCCAGCCATTTGCCATCTCCCTGCCACCCAAATCCCTTGCCTTATCTCCCACCCTCTGCCACTAGCAAAGAGGGGACGTACCCAGTGCTTGACTTTGTTCCAGAAAACTTAGTTTATGACCAGAGAACGAGGAACTAGGGAGGCCTGAGAGGCATAGATTAAAACTGGGGATAATCTGGGGGCACATGAGTGGAAGGGGTTGGAAAGTTGAGTAGGATGAATGCAATACGTCTCCTTCATGTCAAATAAACAACGCACACAGATATCAAACTGAATGCCCTTCTCTCTGACATGATAAGACTTATTTTTCATCATTAAATTAAACTTGGAAGCTGGACGTGAATCAGAGCACCTACAAAATGCAATGTTTCACAGCACTGCATGATAAGCACCACTAGCGACCAAGAGTTCTGGGTCCCCTTCCCTCTTTTAGCCGTGAAAAGTCAATCAGTTATTGCTTGGAAACCGCCTTCTATGTCTATAAAGTGGACATGAGTAATACCCCATTTATTTTATATTAGTAGGTTTTTTAAAAGGTGAAACTGAAGATAGATGTGTATGTATTTGAAAATGAATAAAATTCTCTGGGGGAAAAAAGAAAAAAATTCTGAGAATCTGTAAGAGTTTACAAAGTTGCTTGCATTCATACAAGAGAAAGAGAAGAAAGTTCAGGGTAAAAATGGTTCCAGATCCCATTTCCCCACACAAAGAGAGCTGAGGTCATGGAGACCCACCCAGTTCCCACTAGTGATATCCGTCCACACATGGACTGAAACAGGTAGAGTGCATGTTGCTGAGAGTAGAGAGAATCATTATGCTTCTATCTAGGAACAAAATGAAACCCCAGACAGGCTCCATCTGAAATATCAAGAAATTGAAAGGAAAAGGAAAATACCTAAACATTGGCTTTTGAAGCTATTTACCAGCCATGCATGCATAAAGACACTGAACAGGGGACCGGAAATTGCAGTGCGTGTATTCTCAATTGCTACATCCTATAGAGTCAACTGCAGGGGAAAGGTGTACTCAAATTAATCACATTTTAAAGATAAAATTTTCCGTCATCCTTATTATCTTTTACATGTAGAGATACTGCCTTTTTCCTGTGAGAGTCAAAGTTATTTACAAATCACAAAATGTATTTCCTAATTTTCCCTGTGTTTCCAACCTGTCAAAAATACAAAGGCAATACAAAAACCCCTAGCAATGCAATGTTCCTATCAGCAGAGTGAAAAAAATCAGAAAGTACATTCAATTAAACAAATGTTTTTGGAGTTAAGTGAGTAGATTAGTGCCCAGTATGATGGATATTGGATTCCCAGATGGCTCAGTGGTAAAGAATCCACCTGTTAATGCAGGAGGCACAGGAGACATGGGTTGGATCCCTGGGTTGGGAAGATCCCCCAGAGGAGAAATGGCAACCTACTCTAGAATTCTTGCTGTGAAAATCCTATGGATAGAGGAGCCTGGTGGTGTCACAAAGAGTCAGACATGACTGAGCAACTGAGCACACACATCAGCAGCCAGTAGCCCTGAAGCTGAACTCTGTCTATAAGACAGTTAAAGAGAGACCTAGCCTGGAAATTTCTGCTCCATTCTGAGTCCCTTTTTCTTCCAATGATGGATATTATGGGGAATAAATGAAAACAGTCTACAAAGACACAATCCAAATAGGATACTAAAACAGATGTAAAACTAAGAAAAAAAAATGGTACAAAACATTTTTGCTGCAAGAAAATTATGTAAGATAGCTTTGGGCATAACAAGGCATTTGATCTTGGCCTTAACGTAGACATTTTACTGGGAATAGGTTTGTGCGGCAAACTTCCAGGACCGGGCTACATTGTGAGCAAAAGTCTGAGAACAGGATTGGGTAGGACTTTTACAGAGAACGGATGTAGAGCATAAAGTGGATGGAGGTGAAAGTCGGAGCATAAACATAAAGACAAGGTTGGTAAAAAAATTTTTAAAGCTAAGCGAACAATTTTGACAAGATGCTTCAGCCAAACCACTGAAGGATTTTGAAAATAGCTGTGATGTCAATGGAACTATGCTTTAGAAATATTAATTTCACATCACTGTGGGTTGACCCTGAACAGAGAAAGGCTGGAGATCTTGATGAGTTAAAGACTATAGCACTAAGATGCCCAGGAGGCGTTGCTCATTAGGGTTGAATTGTAGGAATAAGACCTGAAACAGTGCTAGAGAGGAATAGGCAGAATTTTGTTCTGCAAACATACAATATCTAAGTTGTAACAATGTGAATGGTGCTTTTTTGTTTTCATCTTATAATTAACTGTTAAACAAATTATGGAAAATTATCTGTTACAAGAGAAGAGATGGTCAACACTATTGACTATCATAATATCAAAATAATGAAATTGCTGGCAGAGATGAGGCAGTAGAAAGGGGAAGAGGTGGTGAAAAATTGTGAGTACTAATGTCTTTATCTCTCAATATGGACTATAGAAAATACTGTCCATGTTTGATGAAATAAAAGGTGGTGGTTGAAACAGGGTGATCGAGGTTCTAGAATTAACCAGTGAAGGAAGTGAAGCTAGGGTGGGGAAAGACAGAGAAGAAGAGATGGTGTTAGCAATATCAATTCTCATTTATTATCGAAAAAGTCAACAGAAAACATCTGAAGTTAGTACATCAAGAAATAGTATCATAAGCTTATTGCTAGCACTATGAATATTATCACAGAAAAAAGAAAAAAAAAGAATTGGCGGGCAAGACTTGGATGAACAAGGGGCTATTGCTTTTGTCACAAATTCTGCTGTAGTCATTTGATATTTACCCATGTGCATGCATTACTTTGATTAAAAATGTAAATTAAAAATCAAAATCTAATTGATGAGATTTGGCAACAGTTTCAACAGAAAAGGAAGAGTGAGAGGTTGACTGATTTTCCACATCTAATTGACTGAGAGTTTGGTGAGTGAAACATGAACATTTACCAGGGCAGTCAGGAGGAGAGATGGAAAGCAAGGTGAGATATGGAGTTTGCTTCCTCACATAAATTTAAAAGTTAAAATGAGTTTTAAGGCAGTCATGGCAGATGTTACACGGGATTGTAGTCAAACATTTGGATTGGGTCAATGCATAGACTCATTGCTTGGAGTGAGTTAATTCAGAGCTTAAGCAAAATTACAGTGGAGCAAAATATCAGCTTGCTGTGTTTGTTTTTGGACCAGCAGAACTCAACCTGACATAGAAAAAAGGCACCGAATGATCCCATAATAGCTGACCTAAAGACGAATATGCAACACTCATCTCGTGTCCTTCCTTTAGCTGAATTCAATGAGGTTAGCCTAATCTAAGCTAACGGAGGACAAAAGAGCAGTGATAGAAAGGAGAAAAAGGATTGTGCATTTTAACTAAAGATACTAAAATTACAGCATTGCCTGTTAAGCAGCACCTATTATTTTCAGTCATTTTGAAATGATGTTAAATACAGCTGTAAAAATTATCCAAGAAGAAGAAAAGCATCACAGTGATCTCAGTTGACATTTGGCACATTGTAAAATTATATTAGAAACTGTATCCCTAGTGGGCTATATTGTTCACATCACTTTTGTTAATCAATCCATATGATCAAGAATTGAATGAAACGTGAACCCAGCCACAGTCCAGCTGACAAAGTGTTTTGACAAGTCAACAAAATTCACTTGTTGTCTTGAAAGCAAAAAAAAAAAAAAGCCTCTCATTTTTGGAAGAAAGTATGAAAGATAAGCAACATTGTTCAGGCGAGATAAATCCTTCCAACCAAATCAATCTTCCTGACCAAATCACCTCCCTCTTAAAAATCCCTTGGTGGTGGAACTGGAGTCTGATTCTGTTTTTGATGCTGGGCCACTGACAGCTTTTGATTCCCATCTCTTTCCTCTCTTTTGCCTCAGATCTGAGTAAGCTGCTAACAAAACCTGAGCACGCTCTCCTTTGGTGACAGTGAAGACGTTCAAACCATACGTATAGGTGGGAATCCCCAGCCCAGCCCCACTCTTTATATTTACAATGAAAACTAAAGCCCCTGGCCTCTCCTTTCGCTCAGGCCATTTTGGAGTGGCCCTGGAGCCTGTTCTGCTCTCCACAGGAAGACTTATTACATGTACAATAACTTTCTCACACTTTCTTGGTTGATTCATTTGTGGCGGCATCAGTTTCAACATCCAAACCAATCTGGGGAGAAGGATTGATACCCGTATCCACGGGGCAACCACAAAACAAGTGGATTTCCATCACCTTTCAGATAAAGGACAAACTAATAATAATGGCTGACACATAGTGCTTGCTGGGTGCCAGACATTGTCTCCAGGGCTTTACATTCATCAATTCATTAAATCTGCGTAGAAGTCCCATGAGGTACCCTACTATTTTTATTGTCCTTACTATGAAGTTGAAGATACTGAGATGCAGAAAGGCTAAGCAACATGCCCAGTATCGTGTGTCTAGGAAGAAGCAGGGCAGGATTTGAATCCTGGTCCTCTGGAGAAATGCAGCCAGTGCTTTCACCCTGTACCATCACAACTAACTCTATCAAAGAAGGAGCCTGTGAAGACCAGAGTATTGGGACTGACACATATACATTACTGATACTATGTATAAAATAGGTAACTAAGGAGAACCTACCGTATAGCACAAGGAACTTTACTCGGTGCTCTGTGGTGACCTAAATGGGAAGGAAATCCAAAAGGGACATATATGTATGGCTGATTCATTTTGCTGTACAGTGGAAACTAACAAAACATTGTAAAGAAACTATATCCCAATAAAAATTAATTTAATAAATAAAAGTAAAGAGAAATAATTATAAAATCATGACACTAAAACCATAGAATGCCCTGGCTTCCACCCACCTTTCAGCCTTATCCCACAGGTGTTCTGTCTGCCTTCAGACGGATACTGGTTCACCCTGTTCCTTCCTCTACTGGGTCTCACGCTTGCGTTTCCCTTCCTCTTTGGCCAGGGTAGCTCTTATTCAAACTGTAGCTCCCAGAAAAGCCTTTTCTGACCACTGGTCTCCCCCACACTTATCCCCCAACAAGTTCATATTTTCTTATTACAAGTTTCCGAGTAAACCATGTACCTCTCGTTTATGCTTTATCAGTATTCTAGGTTTGCCTCTATTTGTGTGATTATTTGGCTGTTTTTCTCTGTCGGTAAACCCTAAGCTCAGTGACACCAGGGACCATGTTTATTTCTACTTATTGTTATACTTTGGCAGTCCCTGGCACTGAAATAGTTCCTCTATAAATGTTATATTTGTGAAATAAACAAATAATACACAGTCATTTCCATTTCAGCCAGTCATATATACTGCCCATAAATAGACTGACCCTGTAGCCGAAATTTATAAGCAAATGGGTTTTGTGGATTGATGCCGTTTTTCCTACTCTGAAAGTATAATCCTTACAGTCCCTGTGGGGTTTTCTAAGAGGAGGAAAACGAGTGTGTTTCCTCTCCGTGGGTTCCTTTGTAAGTCTCGTGTGAAGTAATCTCACTCTCCAGCAGTGCCTGACATGGGAAGATCCACTGGGCACCCCTCCAAGGGCAGAGTGGGAAGAAGCCTGGGGCAAACTCATGGTGGATGCATCCCTGTCCCCATGCCCAGGAAAGATGATCCATGTCTGTGCATAGTGTGTGGGGTTCTGCTGTGTGCGGATCCTTTGCACTGGGACCTGAAGCGACACAGGTTTAGCTGATTACCCACCTTACGGGTGGTGCTTCCCAGGTGGCACTAGAGGTAAAGAATCTGCCTACCAGTGCAGGAAACCAAAGAGATGTGGCTCGATCCCTGGTTGGGAAAATCCCTTGGAGTAGGAAATGGCCACCTGCTCCAGTATTCTTGCCTAGAAAATTCCATGGACAGATGAGCCTGGCGGGCCCCAGTCCACAAGGTCACAGAGTCAGACGTGACAGAACACACACAGCATCTTATTGGACAGAAAAATCCACAAGTGGGAAAAGTGAGTGTTCATTATCTCTCAAGTGTTTTTCATAGTTTTTTAAATTCTATATACACCTCTCACTGAAGTAGTTAATAGCATCTCCATTTTACAGGTAAGAAACTGAATAACCTAAGTCATGTGGCTAGTAAACAGCAGTGGATATGCCAGGATTCAGGTCTGAATAGTGCCAGACCCCATGCTCTTTCATCCATTCTGGCTCTTAAATTCTAAAGAGGAGAATCTTATTGTGTCAGGATATGAGAGATTCAAAAATGGACACCTTAAGATTTTTTTCATAACTTTCTGGCCCCATTTAAAATGTTGAAAAGAGATACTTTTACCTGTTAAAAAAATTTTTTTTTCCTTTTATCTTGAAATTCTTTAAATGAATAATCATTAAATAAGAAGACATATGGCCTAATTGTTAAAAATTCTTTTTGACGATGAAGAGAAAATAAATAAATGAATAAGGAACTCTCCCTTGAAATACGATGATGATAAGAAGTCCTTTTGTAACTCCTCATTCATAGGAGGAAAGAAACAAACAGGAGAAAAATATAAATGAAATCCTATGGGATTCAACAATAGATTTCCGTGAAAGAGAAAAGTCCTGACAATGTTGGAGAGGAGGAAGTAACTGAAACCAAAAAATGCGCTGGGTCCCTAAGTTAGGAGGCAAATTCCAGTCTGCGAGGGCCTCTAAGTCTTTCATAGCAAGTAGACGGAACTCAGAGCGTGTGTCCTGCAGAGCCACAGGGCTGTCTGCTGGGTGGCTGCACAGAGATTTCTGTCTTGAGAGACTCAGAGCTGGTCTTGGAGGCACTGGAGGCCTGCTCCATGATCATCCCATCCTGGGCTCTTCCCCACAGCCAGCAGAGTGCAGTCTACCCAGAAGCCATCTGGGAGGTGCCGAAATGTCTCCAGGCTGCATCTGACTCAATCTGGCCTCTTCAGAAAAGGGAAACCGAAAGACAGAAGGAAGTCAGAGGCACCAGGACCAGCGCAGCCCATCATTCTGGATTTGGGGTGACAGAGGTATGGGTGCATGCAGTGTGTTAAAGAGCAGCAATATGCTGCTGAGAATGAGTGTAAATCAGGTGATCTGAGCAGATAACCAGTTCTAAGCTATCCATTCCTCACAAGGTCCAGGGTTCTGTGCCCTTTGCAAGGCTTTTACTTACACTTTATTCCTTTTTATCTGTTCACCAAATATAAAGGCGGTGTTTATGGCAGCGTTTGAGAAGGTTCTGGCACATAAATGGGTCCCTATAAACATTTATTCAGCAAAAGATAAACTATAGGCAAAAGTTTAGCAAACTTTATCTAAGAGTCATAAAGAAGGAAAAGGAACCCAGATTTGATTCCTAGTGACCATCTGTATCAATTGTATTCTCTGAGGACCAATGTCAAATATATGAACAGTGTGCAATTAGGTGGGCAACTCACTAACACATCAAACTAGTAAATCTGCAAGGGAAAAATTATGTTTTCCAAAAAAACCTCATTTGGAATTAAAATGGATACTGAAATTCTAATAGGAACTTGCTTCCATTTTGATTCCGGGACTTGGCAGTGGAGAGGCTTCCCTGGGAGAAGTCTGTATAAAGTTGACTGCATGTAACTTTTCACATGCAGATATTACAGCAGCAGGGAAATTCTAGCACTTTTGTCCAGCGCCAGAATCTAAGGGGTTATGCTGGAGTCCCTAGGAAATGTCTCGTTCTTCATCCCAGTGCTTCTGAGAGCAGGGACATCTTAGCCACTACAAGCATGCATTAGTAAAGTTCTGCCACCAAGAGCCCCATGTGGATGGCCTAGGGACAAGCAGTCCGCTATAAATGAGGAGGCTGCAAAGCCCAAATGCCTAAACATAGGCTTTTTTCACCCAGGGCTCTGTGGAGAAATTCCCATGTGGAATCTGGGAAGAAGGAGTGTATTGGTATACCTTCAAATAGTTGACGTTTTAATGAATGCCTACAAGGAAACAACTGGTGATAATGAAACCTCCTTGTCAGAAACTCTTCAGCTGTCCTTTTCACCTAGCCGTGCCCTTCTACATTCAATTTCATTGTCGTTCCCAGCTCCCTCCGACCAAGTTTTGTTATATTCGAGTTTTCTCATTAGGTTGGAGAGGGAGGTGGAAACAGTAGAAGCACAGGGGAGAAGACTCGGTGGAAAACTTACCTTTAAATTACCATAATACGAGATGATAAATGAGTTTGTGTAAAAAGATGCCTACTCTAGAAACAGTGACATTTTTGCATTGCACGATTAGTTTATGGAGTGTGTGTATATGGGGTTCTGGGTACCTCTGAAGTGCAAGGCTGGAATTTTTATAAATGTCAGTTTTACTTCTGGTGTGGGGGATCTGGTACAAATTTACAGAAAAATAAGCTGGACATACACAAGTGAGTCTACTTAATGCTTACCACATCTGCAGAACTAGTCTCTCCGAGCACTGGAGGATTTTGATTATATGTGGATTTAGAGGATTCAAAATTAGGTCCTAATAGCTTCCCTCGGGTGTGATTTAACTGCAGTACAGCCATTTCTGATGTCTTGTCAACTTCTGCCTGATTCTTATATGCTCTGTACCCAGTCTCATGGTCACAGGCTCCTCATTAGGGCTAACCCAGCCTGCATATTTTCCTGGGGAAAAAGTTTATAGGAAAGAAATATCAAGGCCCCATCATCAAGGATCAACCAAAAGGTTTCAAGGCAGGCATGTTCACAGGACATGAAGAAAGTGTCTCAAGAGCACTAGTAGAATGTAATCCAGACCATCTTAAAACATCTTCAGTTCCTGTGTAAGAGCAACCAATTTTGGCCACACACCTAGGAAAAAAAAAAAAAAACAGAGATGACTACATTGACAAAGACTCTCATCAACACACAGTGACATCTTTCTTCCTACTGCAGGATGGGGGGCGTGCAATGAATGAGTCTTCATCCCTGAGCACGTAAGGGTAGGGGGGGAGCTTTGGGAGCACAGTGGAGGCAGGGTACATGGAAGGACCTCAACAGAGAGGTTGCTGCGCAGACAGTTAATCGTCTCTGGGACCAACAGCACTATGCCTTCCCCATTTTCTCCCTGTTAAAGTCTCTTCACTGAATTCTTTCAAAGGTACACATTTTTCATTGCTGTGAAACTGAAGTTGTTTGGTAGTTCAGATTTCCATTGAGCTTATTTGTAGAAAGACTCCTAAAGGAAACTCTTATGATTCTTTGTTCTTAAGCAAATAAACTGTGTTCTTTATCTCCCAGGAAGCTGATAATATGATAGGTGCAGCTTTAAGGACTAATTACACTAGATAGCAGGGCATAACTCAAAAGAGAAGCTACATCTATTATGTAGAATTCCCTAAAGAAACATTAAAAATTTTACATGCATTGATTGCTAGTTAGCATTAGAAAGACGTTTATGAGTTGACTCCACCAAAGCCACAACTGTTTGTATTAGCAAGCAGGCAACATAAGCTAACTGATAAGAATTCAGTGATATAACACAATTAATACAGTTATGTCTGTTAATTAGTGTTTTCCAACTGTCAAAGAAGGTGCCTTTTAGGAGCCAAACTTATTTTCCTGATTGAAAATTAGAATCCATCTTGTAAAACTGAGATGGACCTTCTCTTGATCTAATTAAAAGAAGAGTTTGCATACTCGAAACTTGTGCCCTTCTGACATAAATTAACATATTCATAAATGAGATAGATGGATATTTTGCAATTAACAGGGGACAACGAGAATAAAGTCTAATTAGTAAACATGCTTTCTTTATTAACTTGCAGGTCAAGCTCTGTTTTATTATAAACCAATAGTGATAGAACAGAGTAATTTTTTTCAAAGAAAATTTATTGGCTCTGAAATTCTGTGGCACTCTATCACAGAAATGCTACTTGTTTCTTCATTTTCAAACACCTGTTAGCTCATAACTAGAAGTGTACACAGACTGCGGGGTTTTATGCCCAACTGGAGAATTTCAGCCTGGAGCAGGATTATGGGTTTCCTGAAAGAGTCCATTTTTTCTCTTATAACCCTAAAGGCATTTTCACACTGTCGGTAGACACCAAAGACCCTTTTAATCCTCTAGTGGTTCTGCTTCCTTCAATCTTGTGCCTCTGCAGTTCTCATTGGATGAATTTCTTGGTTAGATTTTCAACCCAAAAGAAACAGCCTTGACAAGACTGTGCACCGAGTATAAATGTCTGCTTCCCAAAGCAGGTAGTTGATTAGAAGCATATTATGTTGTTTCATTCATTGCCGCTGCTGCTGCTAAGTCACTTCAGTCGTGTCCGACTCTGTGTGACCCCATAGATGGCAGTCCACCAGGCTCCCCCATCCCTGGGATTCTCCAGGCAAGAACACTGGAGTGGGTCCTTCATTCATTAATTTAGTCTAAATAGTTCCTGGCCTATAATGCCAACCGTCTTACCCTTTAACTCCCTGCTCCCCACACCTCACCCTTTCCTTTCCTTCAAAGCTTCCAATGAAGCTAGGACATCCATGGAAATCAGTACATGGAGGAGCATATGGACTTACTTCCAACCTCTAGAGCATGTCAGGCAATCCCTGAATGGATGCCAAACCAAGGCCTCCTGGGGCCTGGGGAAGTTCCAGGTTGAAATAAGTATTCCAGGCTGATTCTTCTATGGTGTCAGGGACAGGCATATACAATCTCTTACAGCTGCTCTGGATCAGAAAAACCCATATCACATGAGATATGCCAAGCAGTTGTTTGGCACCATTAATTGAACAAATCTCAATTTTCATTTGCTTCACACCAAAACACCGTTACTCATCGCTGCAAACTCTGTACAAGAATGGTTCGTTCTTTCGACTTTTCTTTTTCATTAATTAATTATTTTGGCCGCACTGGGTCTTTGCTGCTTGCCCAAGCTTTCCAGTTGCGGCAAGCGAAGGCTACTCTTTGGTGCAGTGCACAGGCTTCTCATCGAGGTGGCTTCTCTTGTGTGCACGGGCTCTAGGTACATGGGCTTCAGGAGGTGCAGCACACGGGCTCAGTAAATTATGGCTTGCAGGGCTCTCAGAACTTGTGACGCATGGGCTTGCTTGCTCTGCAACTTGTGGGATCTTCCTGGACCAGGCAGGTACGAACCTGTGTCCTCTGCATTGGCAGGCTGATTCTCATCTATTCCGCTCCAAGAGAAGTCCCTACTTTTTTTTCCTAAAGGCTACTTTTTCTTAGTTCTCTTATTTTCTATCACGTACATGATCTCTACCACACAGCATTTTTACTGTTCCCAATTGCTTTATGTTTGCTAAGATGAATTCTCCATCAGACTAGCGATGTGATATTTGGCAGCTCTAGGTACACTCCAGTGTTCTTGGCCTGGAGAATCCCAGGGATGGGGAGCCTGCTGGGCTGCCATCTATGGGATCGCACAGAGTCGGACACGACTGAAGCAACTTAGCAGCAACAGCAGCAGGTTCAGTTGTCTACTAACCAAAATCCTGGAAAAATGGCTGGACTCCTGTGTGAGGCTGTTTCTTCATCTATTCAATGAGAAGGAGGATGATACCTACTGAAATAAAATTATATATTTAAAAAATTAATACAGATTTTTCTTTAACATTAGCTATTGATCAGTTCAGTTCAGTCGCTCAGTCATGTCTGACTCTTCGTGATCCTAAGGACTGCAACAAGTCAGGCCTCCCTATCTATCACCAACTCCTGGCGTTTACTCAAACTCATGTCCATTGTGTCGGTGATGCCCTCCAACCATCTCATCCTCTGTTGTCCCCTTCTCCTCCTGCCTTCAATCTGTCTCAGTATCAGGGTCTTTTCCATTGAGTCAGTTCTTCACATCAAGTGGCAAAAGTATTAAAGTTTCAGCTTCAAAATCAGTCCTTCCAATGAATATTCAGGACTGATTTCTTTAAGGATGGACTGGTTGGATCTCGTTGCAGTCCAAGGGACTCTCATGAGTCTTCTCCAACAAAACAACAGTTGTAAAGCATCAATTCTTCGGTGCTCCGCTTTCTTTATAATCCAACTCTCACATCCATACATGACCACTGGAAAAACTATAGCCTTGACTAGATGGACCTTTGTTGGCAAAGTAATGTCTCTGCTTTTTAATATACTGTCTAGGTTGTTCATAACTTTTCTTCAAAGGAGCAATCATTTTTTAATTTCAAAGCTGCAGTCACCATATGCAGTGATTTTGGAGCCTAAAAAAACAAAGTCTCTCACTGTTTCCATTGTCTCCCCATCTATTTCCCATGAATTGATGGGACCAGATGCCATAACCTTAATTTTCTGAATGTTGAGTTTTAAGCCAACTTTTTCACTCTCCTCTTTCACTTTTATCAAGAGGCTCTTTAGTTCTTCTTCACTTTTTGCCATAATGATGGTGTCATCTGCATAGCTGAGGTTATTGATATTTCTTCCAACAATCTTGATTCCAGCTTGTGGTTCATCCAGCCCACCATTTCTCATGGTACTCTGCATATAAGTTAAATAAGCAAGGTGAAAATATACAGCCTTGGCACACTCCTTTCCATATTTGGAACCAGTCTGTTGTTCCACCTCCAGGTCTAACTGTTGCTTCATGAACTACATACAGATTTCTCAAGAGGCAGGTCAGGTTGTCTGGTATTCCCAGCTATTGATAGTATCATATAAATTACATTATATTAACAAATTTTTAGGCAACTTCCCTGGCAGTTCAGTGATTAAGACACCACATTGCCAGAGCAGGGGACATAGGTTCGATCCCTGGTCAGGGAATCAAGAGTCCATATACTGTGAGGTGTGGCTAAACGATTAAAAAAAAAAATTCTAGCTTGACAGAACCTCAGCATCAGTGTCTTTTCTCAGTTATTTGTCTGGATCAGGGCAGTAGATCAGGTGCAGTGCAACTAGAAGTCGAAACAGGGAGGGAAGGGACATATTGGGAAGGTTGTTTCAGCAAGAAAGTTGGTTGTCCTCTTGCTTCCGGAACATAAGCACATAGTTTAGTTCATTGCAGAGAACAGCCTTTAGAGCAGACATTTTCATACTACAATTTAATTTCCCTACTAAGCAAGAAAAACCTCTCTGCTGAAGTTGTCTGCTGCCGATCAGAATATTCTTTTGAAAATATTTCAGGACAGGGGTCAGGATAATGTCATACCAAGTTTCCAACCTCTTAACAGACATGAAATATTCATAGATTTCTATTCAGATGTGCTCCTTCGATGGCCTCAGCCCTCCTCTTTACATTCCAAATTCAACATGAAAGTTTATCTTTAGGTAGCCAACCTTTTTTCAGTGATAAAGGTCAATTATGACCTTGCTTTACTGACAGTTATCATGCTATCCAGGATTCTGTAATATATCCAGTAATACTGTGCCATGAATAAATGCAGCTAAAAAAAAATCACAAGGGTAAAATTTATATGCAAAATGAGAAAAAGCATCAACTTTTCCCTCCAGTTACCTTTATTTATTTGAACAAATGTCATGAGAAAGAGAGTCTTAGACTTAATCTCCCTCAATCAATGTCAGACACATTACTACTTAATGGGAGTTTATACTGCATAATATTATTTTCTTTGTATGAACCATTTTCTGACACCTTACATTTAGTTAAATGATTTATCCATGTACATTTTACATGAGGATAAATATGAGAAATGGTTTCTGCTTCTCTAGAGTGGGATAAGCAACTCTAAAATACAAAGTTAATTGGCTCAACCACCAAGGCCCTATGTCAACAGGCGTTACATGTATGTACAAAGAAAATTTATCTCAATAGCTATGAGAGTATTTTATATATATATATATATTTCTTACTATTTATTTTTTAAAGGACTTAACCAAGCCCTATCCCCAACACTGCATTCTTATTTGTCGTAAGCACAAGCTTTAGATGTTACATGAACCATCATGTGGGTGCTTACTCTTTGCATATTTGCAGTGCTCTCCAAGTAAAAGTGCCTGTGTTGTGAAAGATTGTGCTATGAAATTTATACACTGGAAAGCTAGGTTGAGTTGATGAGTTATGGAATAAAGCTTGGTGTCCAAAAGCAATTTCCCTGCCCATATACAGCCTATAGTTTTATACACTTGGACTGAGTTCTTTTGTGATTTCTCTTTTAGGTCACTAACAGAAAACCTATCTCATTTGAGTGGAGATTTGTTGAAAAGAAAATTTCCTGGAAAAATGCAGAACCTGGGAATTTTCCAAATTCTGTGATCTGAAGTTTATTAATTATGGAGGATTTTTACACTGGGCTGGATAAAATCCCATCAATCTTGGTTTGCTATCATTATTTTTACAGTTTTGTTTTTGGTTTTGCTTATTTCTTTAATTTAAAAATGAATTAAAGTTATTCATTTGAAGGAAAAGAAGCAACTCTTTTCAGGTTAAGCTTCTGAGTGCGATAGTGAGAGGATTACACAGTCCAAACAGCATCAAAAAGGCGTTCAGTCAATTCCTGTCTCATCTCCTCAGCTACATTTGTGATTTCTAGCAGAGTTTCAGAAAATTTTTCCCTTTTTTGGCAGACAATCAACTGGAATGAGACAAAACTAAGTAAGACCTAACACTGACACAAACTTGACCAAGCAAAAATATATTTGGGAAGGGATATACAAGTCCTTTTATAAACAAAAAAAATTCTTTATTTATAAATTTCTCTTTTAAAAAATAAGCCTTCAGTGTCCCCTGCAAAACACAACATTCATGCCAACTATATTCTGAAGCTTTTCACTCCCCACTCAAGCAGAATTTACTGCTCTTACATCCAGATTCTCACAACAGCGTTCTTATTCCTCTAGCTGCCACTCTGTCCATCCTGCCTTAATCTAGAATTTATTGTTCAGATTCTACCCTGAACCATCAACACCTTGGTGGCAGATTCTATGTATCAATTCAGTGTTTACCCTCCACTCAGCGACGGAGAAGGCAATGGCACCCCACTCCAGTATCCTTGCCTAGAAAAATCCTATGGATGGAGGAGCCTGGTCGGCTGCAGTCCATGGGGTCTCGAAGAGTCGGATATGACTGAGCGACTTCACTTTCACTTTTCACTTTCATGCATTGGAGAAGGAAATGGCAACCCACTCCAGTGTTCTTGCCTGGAGAACCCCAGGGACGGGGGAGCCTGGTGGGCTGCCATCTCTGGGCTGCCATCTACCCTCCACTCAGCAACGGAAAAGGCAATGGCATCCCACTCCAGTACTCTTGCCTGGAAAATCCCAGGGACAGGAGAGCCTGGTGGGCCGCACAGAGTCAGACACGACTGAAGTGACTTAGCGGCAGCTCCTAGAGCAATGCTATCTTCTTCTAGAGACTCTGGCGTGGTTTTTCTGTTTCTCTGTCCTATTAGATTTAGGTCATAGAAGGAAGGCCAAAAATATATTTTATCTTACTCATCTTTAGGTTCTCTGGGTTTCACGTCACACCAAGGACTGACTAAATGTTTGCTGAGTGAATGAGTAAACAATTAAATAATTTCTATCAACTTTCCCCAGACCTTTAGGGCTGCACAAAGGCATTAGTATGCCATATGTCCCTATTCCAAGCCCAGGATGTAAACAAGCAACTGAACAGAAGAGGGGTAGACCAGAAGGCTTTCATCAGATTGTCAGTTGTTCAATTTGTTCAATGAACCATTCATTGTTTTGAGTTCCATGGCATTCAAAAAGCTCAGAATAGGTTTGACTTGGCCCAGGGTCTTCCCAGATGGTGTTAGTGGTAAAGAACCTTCCTGCCAATCCAGGAGACATAAGAGATGCAGGTTCGATCCCTGGGTCAGGAAGATCCCCTGAAGGAGGGCATGGCAACCCACTCTAGTATTCTTGCCTGAAGAATCCCATGGACAGAGGAGTCTGGCAGGCTACAGTCCATAGGGTCACAAAGTGACTTAGCACAGCACAGCATAACACAGGGTCCTTTAATGCAAAAGCAACCCAAACAGAATATTAGAGAATCTTACAAGAATCTCCCTCCTTGGACTACCTCTCTCAGGTCTGGGTTTCCTCACTGTCTATCTCTGAAATTGTCAGGCAACCCTCCATGCAACCGAAGTTCCTTATCTTGAAAGATAATGTACTTGGGATTAAGCTGCCACTTCTGCATCAAGGGCTTCAACCTTTGCACATGAACCCTAGCTACAGAGCAGACCTTTAATCTTTACTTGGCACTTCTAAGTTGGGTTGGCCGAGTATACCGTAAAGCAAGGTCCCCTACCTACTCTGGAGGCTGATGACCCTCCCCCTCATCCCTTCCAGCTCACTGTGCTCTGTGGCAGTCACAAAGGTTTAAAATTAAAGTCAACTGTGTTATTCTGCTGTGAGAAACACAAGAGTCATTTTCTAAAAGGATGCAAAAAGACGAGCTGACCGGATCTGTGAGTGTCTGCAAAGCCATCCTCCAGGTTCATGGTGCATTTCAGAGGAAACCAAGCCAGCTGTAGAACCTCCCAGCTAGAGAAACCAGGTAGCAGAGAGTTAAAACACTTGCTCATTGGTTTTCCCAGTTCCTATTTTAATTTGCTCCCTCTTTTTGGACAGCTCTGTGAAGGCAGTCTGGTTCGCTGCCTCGCCATACTAATGAGACTCATCCATCTGCCTCTGTCATTGCCAGCCTCTCCTTTCTGCTGGAAGTCAGAGATGAACGCTCAGGACAGGTCCTTTCTAGGCTGCAGTACTTAATCATTTCTAAACATGCTAGATGGCCTCAGGCAGTGAAGGCAACAAGCATTTAACCCAGGCTTGGCAGCTCTGGCGTCCCCACACTCTGCCTGTGAGCTCTGATAATGAAAAGTTGCTGCGCTTTTACTCTCCACTTAACCAGATGCTCTTTGCTTCTTGGGGCAAAAGGTTAAATAGATATAAGAACCCATGCTAGTTTTTGAAGGCTTTTATTAGCAGTTCTTATAGTAGTGGGAGAAGAGGATGCTGTTGTTCCTGATCCATTTGTCCCTTGGGCTTCATATGTAGACTTGTGTCCTTGCTTTTTACCAAAGGTACGATGCCTTGACCCATTGTGATTTTGTTGTTTTGCAGCACAAGAGGTAACCCAGGCAGGTTGGTGCTCTGCCATTTAATTATTTAATGTTCAGGTTTTATGGAAAGAATGGACGAGAGGACAGTTATCAACATTGCTTAACGGTGGCAACACCTTTATTAACAATGTAGATAAAGCACTTTTTTTCCAGAGTGGCTAGAGTCTCTGATTTATTTTTCCACTCCATCTACTGCTCCATATGTCTGTGGAATCTGCCTTTTTCCCAGAGCTCATGTTAGTATAAAGCAATTGTCTGGGATGTGTAAGAATTAAGTATCCCATCATTCAGGCTAGACATGCAATTAGAAGAGTTGCACTAATTTCCACTGCTGAGACCCTGTCACTTTAATTTATCCTTACTTTCCTGCATTTAGGCCTTTTCTGGTTGGAGGCCAAGGATTTTATACAGTTTCAGTCAATGGTGCTTTGGTGTAGGAACTAGACTATGCATAAAGTTTGGGGGAATAAAAGAACTGGGGGTTTACCTGGAACTGGTGGGAAGAGACAAAAACCTTATACAAAGAAACCTGTATTCACTATGATTCTACCTTCCTAGCAAGACAGTAGAAAGGAGAAGGAATTTTTAAATCCAGAAAATCTCACTGAATTATAATATCAATATACAAGCATTTCTTCATGATTATTTTTCCTCTGATGTTATTTATAAAATGTTATTTTCTGCTTTTACTATCAATGTGTGAAAAGATTACTATTTATCAGGTAGTTTAAGCTATCATTTTGAAAGAAGTGCTGAAATTTAATTATTGACTTTTTTCAGTCTATACAGCTATCACCAGACTGTTCAATTCCATCTATATATACATATATATATATATAACTCCATAGTTTTACAGCCACCATCAAAATCTCTTTACATAAGTTTCAGACAAGCATACTCAAAAATGCTTGGAATGTTCCCATGAATAAGTACGAAATATCTCTTCCTAAACATTTCCCCATAGAGATATGATAAATCCTATGTGGGCCAATCATCAGACTTTCTTGTGCTTTTCATGCTTTAAACCAGTCCCTGGATTGTGGAAAAACTCCCAGAGACCAAGCTAATTTCACCCTCAGCATAGAGTGGCTGCATTCAAACTTGAAAAATCTGGTGTCCAAAGAGGGCTCAACTTCTCATGATTTTGAAATAAAGACATGAAAAAGTTCAATTAGAAAGGAATTTTGCATTGAAAAAATTTTTGCAGATGGTTATTTCCCCAAACTAGGTTTTAAACAGTTAAAGTATGTATGTGTCCTGATTCTTGGCAATGGAAACTCTGACAAGGTGAAAACCTGCACTTCAGGCCTGTCTCTTGTTCACAGGACTGACTCCATGATCTTCAGTGTAACTTCCAGCTCTGAAATTATAGCTCTGCTTCCCTCAGCCTTCAGCTCATTTTTTCTCTCCAATAAAATGCATAACGAAAGCTTCCACAGTAGAATTTTATCAAAATAAATCCTGATTAATTATTTGTGTCTTCATAGAAAAGCTCTGACCACTTTATAAGCCACTTTACTCAGATGCTCAGTCGTGTCTGACTCCTTGTGACCCCAAGGACTGTAGCCCACCAGGCTCCTCTATCCATGAGATTCTCCTGGCAAGAATACTAGAGTGGAGTGCCATTTCCTCCTCCAGGGGATCTTCCTGACCCAGGGATCAAACCCAGGTCTTTTACATCTCCTGCATTGGCAGGCCGATTCTTTACCACTAGCACCACCTGGGAATTCTGGAAAAGCCACCTATTCATGCTAACAAATTAGGCTTCCAAACTTTTAAAAGCAGAGAAAACACTAAAAAAAAAAAAGTTTAAGCTCCAATTAGTAACTTAGTAAGACTTCAGTACCCTGACCAGGAGCATGCTGATTGAACAGAAAATCTCTATTTGAACTTCACCTTTGACTCTTAAATTTCAGTCTCTCCCAAGGGGCCAAGAGTTCATTGACGTATTTTAGACAGAAGTAACCAGAAAAATCTAAAAATTTATCTGAAAAACATAATATAAAGATCATATCAAGCTTTTTAGAGAATCTGTAAAAAACTTTTGTAATATTTTGTAGGTTTTTGCCACTCAGTCACTTGTTAAAGGTGACGAATATTTTAAATCAAGTTTTACAGATTGTATCAATTGAAGAATATACAATATGTCTATATCATAAATATCACAAATGTGTTACTTATAAGCATATATTCCTTCAAGAAAACAGAAAATGCATATTCAGAATCATATTTATGGAAGTTTTATCAATTCATAATCATGATGGAATATCTGTAATTATGCGATCATACTGTAAGAACTGGAGAAGGAAATGGCAACCCACCCCAGTACTCTTGCCTGGAAAATCCCACGGATGGAGGAGCCTGGTAGGCTACAGTCATGGGGTCGCAGAGAGTTGGACAGAATGGAGTGAATTCACTTTCACTTTCGCTTTTCACTATAAGAATGGGTGATAATGGATTCTGTTCAGTTCTGTTCAGTCGCTCAGTCGTGTCCAACTCTTTGCAATCCCATGAATCGCAGCACGCCAGGCCTCCCTGTCTATCACCAGCTCCCAGAGTTCACTCAGACTCACGCCCATCAAGTCAATGATGCCATCCAACCATCTCATCCTCTGTCGTCCCCTTCTCCTCCTGCCCCCAATCCCTCCCAGCATCAGAGTCTTTTCCAATGAGTCAACTTCTCGCATGAGGTGGCCAAAGTCCTGGAGTTTCAGCTTTAGCATCATTCCTTCCAAAGATTATTAAGATCTGTTAACTGATAAACAGAAAGTCTCCACCTATGCCCCAGAAGTATTTATGGACAGATGTTTCCTCAACAGAAAAATAAATCCTAGTTAAAAATAGATAACTTACTTATAGTGTCTGGAAGGGAAGCTTACAGTTTCGGTAGGGAATAACCATTATCAAAACAGAAATAAGCAATCAGAAATCCAGATGTTGTTATTTTTAGCAATACTTTATGTAAATTATTTCTGAAGTAAAACACACTGGAAATGTAGAACATGAGTGACACAAAAAAGGAACTGCTTTCAAAAAGAATGTTACTGAAAGCTTTTCTGTAAGACTTTGTGGCTCTTAAAAATCAATGGGCTAATTAAAAATGGGAAATGTGACAGCAAAAAGAAATAAAAAGACTGAATGTGGAAAGTATCAGATATCCCTGAATAACTTTAGAACCTATAAAAAGACTTAAAAATGAAAAAGAGAAGGAAAAATTACCTCAACGACTTTTCTTAAATAGCAACAAAAAGTGTTATTTTGAAAGATCACAAAAGGCTGAATTATCTTCTCTTAATTGTTATGAGTACTGTTTGCCTTACCTCAGACCTAATTCTTGGGATTATTGGAGAAACAAAATTCATGTACCTGAACATGCTAATACCATCTTCAGTTCCTCATCCACAAGGCTGTGTTACAGGGACCTTTGTTTTACAACAAAGTCCTTATGGCACTTCTAGTGATTAAACTGAAAGGGGTCTGAGTCTCACCTAATTCAGTACTGGCAATTTGAAGAGAGTATGCAGGTAACATATTTGCCCCATTATAACTATGGTCATCAACACAATGTATACAGTCTTTTCCCACTCTGTATTTGAGCATTTTATAGCATTAAAATCCACCTGGTCATGTATCAAAGGACTAGTAGGAATGGTGAGAAGTCCTCTAGGCTGACAGTCAGCTGGTCAGTAAACAAATGTTTATTGGGAGCCATAGAGAACGCAGCTTGCTACTAAACGGGAGTCTATCTCCCTGCCCTGAGGTCTGCACATGCACGGCACACACATAAGGTTCAGTTGGCACCATCTTTTGCTTTTACTTATTGAATAGCTTGTTAGTGTCTAATGGACTAAACAAACACTTTAGCGGTGCATAACACAACCCCGTATGCATATATATATGTATCTTTCTATATGTGCTTATGTATAGATGGATATATAAAACTTGGCATCTCTTTCAGGAGATATGCCAAGATATATTCACAGCTTTATATACACATGTAATTCATGTATTTCTGTGCATATGGCAGTCAGGAGAATATATCTAATCAGTAGAACATGTTTTATTCCAGATGTTTTTTCATCATATTTTCTCACTATCACTAATTTTTAAAAATCACCATAGCTATTCTATTTGGACAGTTGGATTGGTCTTTAACCCCAAATCTCACTGAAAGAAAGAATGCAAAACATTTTCTGTTCCATTTGTTGTTGTTCAGTCGCTCAGTCGTGTCCGACTGTTCTCTAGTATAAGACAAACATGTTGGCATAACAGCCGCTCATGAGATGTTGTAGATAGAAAGTTCATCTTAACTCAAAGCATGCTATAAACCGATCAGAGGGGCTTTACTTTTGATGATTTGCACTTCTACCTTCTAGATTTACTTTCCAAAGTTCACCTACCTGTTCAAGGTTATATCTTCTCTTGTCTTTCATATAAAGTCTTTCATATAAAGTCTCCTTGTCTGTCTAACTTAGGAGCAGACAGATTGAAGTTTGGTCTTTCTCGTAGTTCTTTACTGCACTCTTTAACTCAGTCTTAGAATCATCAATCATCACCCATACCCAATGATCGTACACATGTCTCTTTTTAACAACAGCTGTGTGGTCCCCAAATTCTGCTACGTCTTCTACAAGTGTCTCTAAACATCACAGGGCCTACTGAACCCTTACTTCTAAACCAAAGTTTCTCCTTCATTGGGTATCTATCCCTCTGTTCCTATTCTTAGTGATGTCCCCATTTTTATTCTTTTATCCAATAACAGTTTCAAATGACTATAAAAATTAACTAGCTCCTGGTTTAAAAATCTCCTTCTAGCTCCTTAATGCTCCTTTGAAGCCATCTGATTTGTTCAGTTTCATTTCTGAGCTCTCATTCCAGTTAGACGGCTGTCCTTGCTNTTCCAAACTTTTAAAAGCAGAGAAAACACTAAAAAAAAAAAAGTTTAAGCTCCAATTAGTAACTTAGTAAGACTTCAGTACCCTGACCAGGAGCATGCTGATTGAACAGAAAATCTCTATTTGAACTTCACCTTTGACTCTTAAATTTCAGTCTCTCCCAAGGGGCCAAGAGTTCATTGACGTATTTTAGACAGAAGTAACCAGAAAAATCTAAAAATTTATCTGAAAAACATAATATAAAGATCATATCAAGCTTTTTAGAGAATCTGTAAAAAACTTTTGTAATATTTTGTAGGTTTTTGCCACTCAGTCACTTGTTAAAGGTGACGAATATTTTAAATCAAGTTTTACAGATTGTATCAATTGAAGAATATACAATATGTCTATATCATAAATATCACAAATGTGTTACTTATAAGCATATATTCCTTCAAGAAAACAGAAAATGCATATTCAGAATCATATTTATGGAAGTTTTATCAATTCATAATCATGATGGAATATCTGTAATTATGCGATCATACTGTAAGAACTGGAGAAGGAAATGGCAACCCACCCCAGTACTCTTGCCTGGAAAATCCCACGGATGGAGGAGCCTGGTAGGCTACAGTCATGGGGTCGCAGAGAGTTGGACAGAATGGAGTGAATTCACTTTCACTTTCGCTTTTCACTATAAGAATGGGTGATAATGGATTCTGTTCAGTTCTGTTCAGTCGCTCAGTCGTGTCCAACTCTTTGCAATCCCATGAATCGCAGCACGCCAGGCCTCCCTGTCTATCACCAGCTCCCAGAGTTCACTCAGACTCACGCCCATCAAGTCAATGATGCCATCCAACCATCTCATCCTCTGTCGTCCCCTTCTCCTCCTGCCCCCAATCCCTCCCAGCATCAGAGTCTTTTCCAATGAGTCAACTTCTCGCATGAGGTGGCCAAAGTCCTGGAGTTTCAGCTTTAGCATCATTCCTTCCAAAGATTATTAAGATCTGTTAACTGATAAACAGAAAGTCTCCACCTATGCCCCAGAAGTATTTATGGACAGATGTTTCCTCAACAGAAAAATAAATCCTAGTTAAAAATAGATAACTTACTTATAGTGTCTGGAAGGGAAGCTTACAGTTTCGGTAGGGAATAACCATTATCAAAACAGAAATAAGCAATCAGAAATCCAGATGTTGTTATTTTTAGCAATACTTTATGTAAATTATTTCTGAAGTAAAACACACTGGAAATGTAGAACATGAGTGACACAAAAAAGGAACTGCTTTCAAAAAGAATGTTACTGAAAGCTTTTCTGTAAGACTTTGTGGCTCTTAAAAATCAATGGGCTAATTAAAAATGGGAAATGTGACAGCAAAAAGAAATAAAAAGACTGAATGTGGAAAGTATCAGATATCCCTGAATAACTTTAGAACCTATAAAAAGACTTAAAAATGAAAAAGAGAAGGAAAAATTACCTCAACGACTTTTCTTAAATAGCAACAAAAAGTGTTATTTTGAAAGATCACAAAAGGCTGAATTATCTTCTCTTAATTGTTATGAGTACTGTTTGCCTTACCTCAGACCTAATTCTTGGGATTATTGGAGAAACAAAATTCATGTACCTGAACATGCTAATACCATCTTCAGTTCCTCATCCACAAGGCTGTGTTACAGGGACCTTTGTTTTACAACAAAGTCCTTATGGCACTTCTAGTGATTAAACTGAAAGGGGTCTGAGTCTCACCTAATTCAGTACTGGCAATTTGAAGAGAGTATGCAGGTAACATATTTGCCCCATTATAACTATGGTCATCAACACAATGTATACAGTCTTTTCCCACTCTGTATTTGAGCATTTTATAGCATTAAAATCCACCTGGTCATGTATCAAAGGACTAGTAGGAATGGTGAGAAGTCCTCTAGGCTGACAGTCAGCTGGTCAGTAAACAAATGTTTATTGGGAGCCATAGAGAACGCAGCTTGCTACTAAACGGGAGTCTATCTCCCTGCCCTGAGGTCTGCACATGCACGGCACACACATAAGGTTCAGTTGGCACCATCTTTTGCTTTTACTTATTGAATAGCTTGTTAGTGTCTAATGGACTAAACAAACACTTTAGCGGTGCATAACACAACCCCGTATGCATATATATATGTATCTTTCTATATGTGCTTATGTATAGATGGATATATAAAACTTGGCATCTCTTTCAGGAGATATGCCAAGATATATTCACAGCTTTATATACACATGTAATTCATGTATTTCTGTGCATATGGCAGTCAGGAGAATATATCTAATCAGTAGAACATGTTTTATTCCAGATGTTTTTTCATCATATTTTCTCACTATCACTAATTTTTAAAAATCACCATAGCTATTCTATTTGGACAGTTGGATTGGTCTTTAACCCCAAATCTCACTGAAAGAAAGAATGCAAAACATTTTCTGTTCCATTTGTTGTTGTTCAGTCGCTCAGTCGTGTCCGACTGTTCTCTAGTATAAGACAAACATGTTGGCATAACAGCCGCTCATGAGATGTTGTAGATAGAAAGTTCATCTTAACTCAAAGCATGCTATAAACCGATCAGAGGGGCTTTACTTTTGATGATTTGCACTTCTACCTTCTAGATTTACTTTCCAAAGTTCACCTACCTGTTCAAGGTTATATCTTCTCTTGTCTTTCATATAAAGTCTTTCATATAAAGTCTCCTTGTCTGTCTAACTTAGGAGCAGACAGATTGAAGTTTGGTCTTTCTCGTAGTTCTTTACTGCACTCTTTAACTCAGTCTTAGAATCATCAATCATCACCCATACCCAATGATCGTACACATGTCTCTTTTTAACAACAGCTGTGTGGTCCCCAAATTCTGCTACGTCTTCTACAAGTGTCTCTAAACATCACAGGGCCTACTGAACCCTTACTTCTAAACCAAAGTTTCTCCTTCATTGGGTATCTATCCCTCTGTTCCTATTCTTAGTGATGTCCCCATTTTTATTCTTTTATCCAATAACAGTTTCAAATGACTATAAAAATTAACTAGCTCCTGGTTTAAAAATCTCCTTCTAGCTCCTTAATGCTCCTTTGAAGCCATCTGATTTGTTCAGTTTCATTTCTGAGCTCTCATTCCAGTTAGACGGCTGTCCTTGCTCTCTAGCCTCACAAATACATATTTGTTCTCTGCGCTTTCACACCCCACCATCAACAGAGGCCATTGCTTTTCCCATTCTAATTCTCAGTGCAGACAATCTCACCTGTCCAGGTAGCCAGAATAAAGGTTTTTCATTTGCCTTAAGTCTTCATTTAACAATTATATTTTCCACTGACATTCACTTGTCTTCAAATGGTTCTTTTAAAGTACAAAGCACAAATAAATACTGAGAGCTAATCTTGGGAAGTTAGCATTGTGGAGGGATTTTATCACATTGTGCTTGCTCCTATCAACACCTTGAAGGTGGAGACTGCTGTACGGTTCTTGTTTTATTCCCTGGGTTGAAACACAATAACTCAGCAGTTAAGCTACCCTGATGATAATTAACTGAGTGCCGTGGTGAGAGAAATGTGCTCTTTGAAGAACACTGTAGAATAATGATCCCTATGAAGAAAGCAGATTTTTCTGACTCATCTTAGATAAATGTTGCTATTCTGATGTAATTCATAGTAACTTAGCAAGAATGGAGCTGACAACAGTTGTTAAAGCGTACTAAATGAGAAACAATTAGCTAGCTAATAATATGACAAGAAGCAGTCCAGGCTAGTCAGGGTAAACTGAGTTCAAATTCTGCCTGCAATATTTACTACTTCTGTAATCTTGGCTGGACAAGAGTCTTCATCTTTGTCTCCCTAATCTTCAGTTCTTTATGTTAAGAAGGGATGAAACAACTGAACACTACATGTTAATATTAAGACGTCCTTAGAGGATCTGATCCAGGGCTTGTTCTCAACCTCTCAGTCGTATCCGACTCTTTGTGACCCCATGGACTGCAGCCCACCAGGCTCCTCTTTCCATGAGATTTCCCAGACTAGAATCCTGGAGCAGGCTGCCATTTCCTTCTCCAGAGGATCTCTCTGGCCCAGGAACCAAACTGGCATCTCCAGCCTCTCCTTGCACTGGCAGGGAGATTCTTTACCACTGAGCCACCTGGTTTAGAGAAGGCACAGAATAAGAGGCAACTCTTAAAGGAAAGCCATAATGTTTGTAAACTTAAGGTAAATGACTTTGTTATTTCTCTGAGAATTTATGAATGACAGAAGTGGGACTGAATGCTTTCGAAAGTTGAAGAAGTAGGAAACAACTTCTTTGAAACTGTAGCAGCACGTGTTCTGAAGGGAAAGAACATTGTCTGCCTCATGGAGAAAAGCAAAGCAAAGGCTTTGGAGAAGTATGAGCCTCTGAGGCTGACTGACAGGAAATTAAGACCTTCTTTTAATTAATTTTAGCCATCTAAGTGCTTATGATTATATGAGACTGAGACCAAGACAAGTCAGTGCCAAAGCTGAGAGAAAAGGGATCGGGCCTCTAACCCTTAGCTCACCTCCAATGCAGGGCTGTCAAAGTCTGAGGAACATTTTGGCTTTAACTTAAGATGAGATTGGTTTGAGTTCAAAAGAAAAATTCTATCAAGGATTGCATATAAGAGGAGAGTAAAGATTCGTCAATAATGGAAAAGATCATTATTAGGGAGAAAGATTCCAAACTTACCTAAGAATTTACTTTAAAAGCTGATTTTGAAATTTTAGTATTCAATGTAGTGACTGATTAATACTCTTAAAAATCTCACATTTTAAAAGATGTGTATTTGGACGCCAAAGAATGGCTAACCATGTTTTCATGCAGTGCTCTTTAGAAAGCTATAAAAGATGCTGTATAAACATTCAATGTTTAGGGGAAAAATGCATTAACATATCTAACTCACTGTCTTTCTTTTTGTGAGAAAGCTGAATTTGAAAATTTTAAAGGTTTTTTTAAAAAGCAATTGTAATAGTCCTGCCTGATACCTTATAAAAAAAAAGGGGGATGTCCCTTAAATTGCCTTGTATATAAATTTCACCCATTGGACATAAATAACATATTGAAGCTTCCTCTTTTTGTTCCTATATTTCTGTTTTATTTATTTGCTAAACAGTCAGATCTCTCAAGTTTAACCGTTTCACTTCTGTCTCCATTAAGATTCCATTACCTGCTTTAATATCTATAAACTTAGATGTGCTTTGGCATAGTTTGACATAGGTTTTGTACTTCAGTCTTATTAGCACCAAACTCGCTCTATGGATTTGCTTGCTTTGTATTATAGAAAGTTTCACACAAACACAGAAACAGAGATAATGATAAAATGAACATCCATGTACCCATTACCCAGCTTGGAATTTGGCCTCCCCAGATAGACACAGACTTTAAAATAAGAGGGAATATGTAGCTAATCCACTTTGCTGAACAGTAGAAACAAACACAACATTGTAAAGCAACTGTACTCCAACAAATTTAATTTTAAAAAATAAATACAATTCAAAATAAAGTTGGATTCTAACCTAAAAATAATAATAATAAGGCCCAGCAAAATTGCTTCAAATTCTGACCTTACCATTTACTGTCTACACAATGATCTTGGAAGTGCTGTGTTTATGAATATTTAATCACAGGTTTTAGGGCTGTAAGGGATCCTGATTTGGAGATTTGCCCATTACCCTGGTGTAAATGCACCCATCATGGTCAATTTCAAGTTACCACCGTGAAATCATTGAATATATACGTACATCCCCTCTCTTTTTTAGAGTCTATGTCTCCCAATCTAATACTAGCCAGCTCCAGCCACAGCTGGATCTTGGGTAAACTATAAAAACTCTCCCCAGATAATAATCCCCAGATTCATTAATTTTAAAATAGAAAAAAAAAAAGTAGTAATACTTGCTTTGCCATATTACTGAGAATATTAAATGAAATACAGGATACAAAGCTGCTACCACAGTGCCTGGAAGCTATAATGCTTTTCATGCATTCAAACCATGTTAACCTCTTCTAATGTTAAGCAGTATACAGACACACACACACACACACACACACACACGAAGGCTAAATGTCCCCAAAGACTGTTTTTTTTTTTTTAAATAATTCTTTTAAAATAACTTCTGACTATCCCTGTGCGATTTTATTAAGTAGGACTCCTGAATGGTTATCTACAATATTTCCAAATGTTAAGACAAGAAAGTAACATACCACCATGGAATCACCCAGAGAGGGAATATGACTGCCTGCAACATATTGACAGTAAAAATGAATTCACACACAATTCGTGATTAAGGGCAAATTAAATCTCAGGGCAAAGCCACATTTCACTGATTTCAACGTTGCCTTCGATGCACTACAATGATTTTGTTCCTTCTTTTCCTTTGCCCTCAGCCGCAGCCTGAGCATGGCAACACTGGTGCTATAACAGAGAAGGTACAACAATTTGTTCCATTTTGAAACCTATGATTCTGTATATAATTGTTATGATGCAAAAGTACAATTCCAATGTATCTGAGTAGCTGTTTTAAGGATAAAAAATTGACTTTGTTGTAAACGCTTGAGGGTGTAAAACTTGCATCTGTTAATCATGTTTTTAAAACACTTTCTCTGAAGGTGACGATTTTAAGTCCTCACTGTTCGTTGGAAGCATCACTCACGTGAATTATTCTCACCTAGCTCTGAGTCTCCATTTTAAAGACCTTCCTTGTCTTCACTCTGCTTCATGCCTCACATATAATTCCTCTTCTCAAAACTCAGAGATGATCTTAGAAATGACCCAAACGTGGCTTGAACCCCACTCTGAACCTAGATCTCCAGCCTGGCAGACAGGGGGGAAATATCATCCATCAACTCTGATACGCCATCTGCTTTTATTAGCTGTACTGCAGAGGAGAGTCTAAACCCAGCACAGCTTTCTTTTATTTACTGATGGCACACTGTCAGTTGGTTAATCAATAGATATAGGCTAGAAAGAACGATGCCAAAACCTTACCCAGGAGTCTCAAGGTTTAGAAGAAAATCACACTTTGTGAACTAAGAGGAAACTCATCAAATGAAGGTTAATCCTGACACGTAGCTGACTATTCAGATGTAGGAGGAGAGAAAGTCTTAAAATGCAACTCTCTTATGTGTTTCCCCTGGAGACTCTTCAGGCAATAAAATAATACCGCGTGAAAAGGGATTTCCTTTGGTCCCCTCAAGGAAGAAAAAAAAAATCCTTTCTGAAAATAGTTTCTTCTAACCATGGATAGTGTTATTTATGAAGACTTAACCTACATAACAACATTATCCATAAAGAAAAAGTTCATTGGATAAAGAAAAAAGCTCAAGAACAGCAGTGCAAGAAACGCAAACCTCACGTGATATTAGCAAGGTGTTTCTCTGAAAAGTACAGTCTTGGTGCCACCTTTTGTTATCGCCACCTTTCTCATGTCCAACCCCAGAGGGACACATGGGACTTTTCTAGGATGCCTCTAATTACGGTCTGAAGGAACAATTTGTGCTCCTTGCTTTCGTTATTTCAGTTCCTTTTCTGTTGTCAAGGGAGAAAAGGCATCCATCACTTTTATTACCACACAAAGCCAGCCAGGGTTCTCTGAAGCCATACAGCCATCATTTAGTATTTTTAAAGTCAGATCTGAAAATCAGGCACCCCGATATCAACATTTGAACATTGTGTTTCCAGACTTAGCATAAATCTTCCACAGCCATGTCAGCAGTGAGCTAAGTCTTGGACTGCCTTTCTGGCAAGGAGAGAGCATCTCCGGGACACCTCAACCCTACCCGAATTTTGCTTTATGCAGAGGCAGATCTTCATTTGAAAGCGCTTTGTGAGCCAGAGGGTGTGTGCCTTGGCCCTTGCTGAAATGTGTATTTCCGTGTAGAGAGACAAAGGAGCTGGTTTTTACTCCCAAGCCCTTTGCTACTTAAATAAAGTTATTGGCTGCCTAATGAATGTGAGCGGCAGTACTCCCTGTGGTCAGCGGGGCTCTTGTTTAATGAATTGCTTAATGCGCTTGATTACTGTTACAATGTTGAATGAGGAAAAGGCAAGAGAGATTTGAAAGATTCACTGGAGGATATGATGAAAATGAATTGGATCAATACGAACTTTTTGCTCCTCTCTGAACGGCACGTTAGGGGCTGTATTGTTAGAGTTGGGGGCTAATGCAATTTTGTGGCTTGTTGTCTTTTTATAATTCACAAATATAAATCTCCTTCGACAGTGAGTTTTAGGGCTGGCCTTCCCGGAGTTATAAATGATCCCCAGACTCCAGCCCCGGTTACTTACACGGACAGATAAATTAATTAGGAAAACTTTTATGCCAATTACTTTATGCCCTTGGCTTTCATATGTTTCTGAAGAGCAGCAGCTAATTAAAGATATGATTCATAATTACTGGTCGATCGAGTAGTTGAGTAATGGAATCAGGAACTGTTCCAAAGAAAATTATCCATCACATCATTACTAATTGTTACATAATACATAAGGACGTAGAATTCAAATAAAAAATTACTCATTTTGAAAGGTTCATTCAATTTTTTTTAATTTAACAATTATAAACATGAAATGAGTTCTTGCGATCCTGAATAATGTAGTAACCTGGGTAGGGGTTGCTTTTTTAAGTAAATACTTCAACTAAATGAGTAGAAAAACCAAGAGTATATGTAACTTCAAGGTTTACTAATCAATGAGTTCTTTCCCTTTCCTACGAAAAGTTAAATCTAAAGATAATTGTCAAAATGCATTGTCCTTTCTTTCAGCCCCATCCTTAGCATCTGCTGAAACCCAGTGGATCCAGGGCAGGAAGAGCTCTGAAGGACCACCCATTGGCAGGTATTGAACCAGGAAAGTTTCCTGGCTCAGAAAATCTCAGACTATTAATACTCGGAGAATGCCAAAATCTCCCCAAAGGAGACAATTTTCAGCAGTCGCATATATCCCAGATCTGTCCTAGCTTGGAGAAATTATGGGTCTTTGTTTGCAGGGAACACAGAACCAGAAAGGTAGGGATAATCTCACAGAATTTTGTCGAAAGGAGTGAGGGTAGGTCCTCAGGGGTGGACTATGGCTTAGATGGTGGAATGCAGGCCTCACATCTGTGAGCGCTCACCAGCAAGCAGCTCCTAAAGGTACAAATTCACCTTCCACACACTGAGTGGCTGCCTCCACAAATCCTTCTCTCCTCCAACCTCTCCAGATTTCCCAGCCTCCCTCCTTCTTCCATTCTAATCCCTGACTCCAGCACCAGTGACAGTCACCAGTGGCGTGTCTAGTGACTGAGCGGAACTGGACAAGAGCAGGTTAAGGAAGTAATACACCGAGGCTTCTCTCAGCTAGTGCTCAGTCAGTTGAAGACTCCCTTGTCTGAGTCCCATCTTCTCACCTGAAGCGTCTCCTAGATCTTCTGATTAAATACCTGAGGGACAAGGAAAGATGGTCTGTGTTCTCATCCAGTTGGGAAAACTTTCTTGCCAGGTCTTGCACCATGAGTTGTTGACTTAAAAATAATGCACAATGTGAGAGGTACAAGCTAAGTTTTATTGGGTGCAAAATGAGGACTGCAGCCTGGGAGCCAGTATCTCAGGTAGTTCTGGAAAACTGTTCCAAAAATGTTGAGGGGGGAGGTGGGGAAGTTTAATATATATGTGATTTTGGCGAAAGAGGAGTTCATGCATTCAAGTGCTTATCTTTTAAAAAATTTATTTTTGATTGGAGGATAATTGTGTTACAATATTGTGTTGGTTTCTGCCTTATATCAACATGAATCAGTCATAGGCATGTGTGTGTGAGCATGTGAAGTCACTTCTGTCACGTCCAACTCTTTGTGGCCCTATAGATCATAGCCCATTAGGCTCCTCTGTCCATGGGATTCTCCAGACAAGAATACTGGAGTGGGTTGCCATGCCCTCCTCTGGGGGATCTTCCTGACCCAGGTACTGAACTGCGTCTCTTAAGTTTCCAACATTGGCAGGTGGATTCTCTACAGCTAGCACCACCTGGGAAGCCCCAGCCATAGGTATATATATATGCACTTACCTTTGTAAATATTCTGCTAGTCACCAGGAGCTGTTGTTACCATGAAGGGATTAAGTGCTTTTCTAGATAATGAGGAGATGCAAGAATTGGGCTCATAATATCAGCTCCTGAAAATATCTAACTATCTGAAGAACACCTGTTCTGCCAGTTTTCCAGAGCACAGAGTGCCTCACTCCTGATCTCCACCCTGGGATCCACCCAATCTCCTTCCAGGGATTGTTGAAGATCAGCAGCTGCAGCAGCACATGATTTAATCCTTGTAGAGGTAGATCGCAAGTGCTCATGGCAAGTGACAGTTTGTACTTGCAGAGGGACCCAGAGAGAAAGGTAAGAGGTAAAGTCATCAGCCCCAAGTCCCTCCCAGTCTCCCATAGCAGCAGTGTGAAAGGTACATGGATAAGAGACCTTCAGGATTCAGAAGAACAGGAGGCAGACAGAGTTCTTGGCTGCAAAGGACATCAGATATGATGAGTGCCCGGATGAGACAGAATTAACTAAGTTGGAAGAGCCTTCTCTATATTAATAAAACATTCTTTAAGAAAGGATAATTTTCATTTTCATGTAAATGTTGGACTAACATGCACCATAGTGTGGAGGCAGGTCATGAACTACGTGCATGAAGAGTCATAGATGTCTTACACCGGGGCAGCCTGGGGAAGGGGAAGCAGATAAATGCAGATTGAAAGGAGTGAGCAGAAGGGAAGACCCTGATGGGAAAGGATAAACATCCAGAAGCATTCATAGCCCAAGTGAGATTTGTTTGCAGGAGACCCCTCCAACCAGCCCAAACCTAGTGGTGAGTTGATCCAGGTGAAAGGCAAGGAAGGTGACCTTGGCTTGGGCTCACAGAAAGAGAAAGGGACGCAGACCGGAATGTGAGTAAATACTCACTGTGGGAAGACTGGTGTGTATTCTCTTTCAGTGGAGAGGCAAGTGCAAATAGCATTCAATCTTTAATTAGAAGAATAGTTCATGTTTTTCTTCAAGGAGGGTCCCATTTGTATGACAAGTAGGTAAGGGTTCTTCAGTAGCTGGAGGCACAAACTTCAGGGCCATTTAACTAAAATCTCCTCCAAGGAGCAGGGGGCAAGACTACCGTGAAAGCAATTACTGAATCCAGAGGGCTGCTGTTTCCCTCTTGAAGAGAGGCAGCCCTCTGTTTTGAGACGTGAGATTTGACCAAGCAGCTTCAGTGTGTCTCTGTGTCTTTGTGTCAGTTTCAAAGCATCACGCCCTGGCAAGAGCAGCCAGAATCAAGTGAAAAAAAAAAAATAAAAAAAGATTTCAGACACAACACCTGCTGAGCTTTCCCAATTTAACAAACTTATGTGAGGTCTGGAAAGAGCAAATGAGTGCTTTTTGGATATCATATCAGGCCTTTATTCACTTGGCAGCAGTTTCCAAAAGCTGTTCTAGTCCTAATATTATCCCCAAAGAACCTGCATGGCCCATTAAGGCAAAGGTAATCAAATCCATCCAGGTACTGGTACAGTTTTTGAGAAGCGGGTCTATGAAATCGGTGTCTTCTGCTCCTGTACAATGCCTCACGGGCTGTTGGCTTGGAAAACACAGGTTCAAGAACATTAATAATAGTTTCCTTAAGTTTTAACGGGGGATCCAAAACACAAGGGTGCCCACCTCCAGACCATCAAGGCATTTTAACTAAAGATAAAGTGACTCTAACTAAAATCAGTCACAGTCTTCTTAAATCAGAGTCCTACAAGCTGGAAGGAAGGAACCTCGAAAAGTCCCTTGACCTGGCAAGTTCCCCTCTTCCCTCCATCTTCCTACCTGATGAAAATGTGGACAATTAAGACAGATGGAAGTGGAACCCACTGATAGACATCATCAGTATTCCTTCTCCTCTCCTCTATGTAAATGAGGAAAGTTGTTCCCAGATTGTGCTCTCTAAAGGAACAGATCCCCAGCTCACCAGTGATGCGCACTAAATAGTGCACGTCTGAGTAGGAAGGAGCAATCTGTTGCCAGAATTCATGCCCAGGGCTCTCTTGGTTCCCACCTCCCAAGACCTCCAATCTCCCTCCCAGCTCAGATCAAACCCACATAGGNACAAGAATACTGGAGTGGGTTGCCATGCCCTCCTCTGGGGGATCTTCCTGACCCAGGTACTGAACTGCGTCTCTTAAGTTTCCAACATTGGCAGGTGGATTCTCTACAGCTAGCACCACCTGGGAAGCCCCAGCCATAGGTATATATATATGCACTTACCTTTGTAAATATTCTGCTAGTCACCAGGAGCTGTTGTTACCATGAAGGGATTAAGTGCTTTTCTAGATAATGAGGAGATGCAAGAATTGGGCTCATAATATCAGCTCCTGAAAATATCTAACTATCTGAAGAACACCTGTTCTGCCAGTTTTCCAGAGCACAGAGTGCCTCACTCCTGATCTCCACCCTGGGATCCACCCAATCTCCTTCCAGGGATTGTTGAAGATCAGCAGCTGCAGCAGCACATGATTTAATCCTTGTAGAGGTAGATCGCAAGTGCTCATGGCAAGTGACAGTTTGTACTTGCAGAGGGACCCAGAGAGAAAGGTAAGAGGTAAAGTCATCAGCCCCAAGTCCCTCCCAGTCTCCCATAGCAGCAGTGTGAAAGGTACATGGATAAGAGACCTTCAGGATTCAGAAGAACAGGAGGCAGACAGAGTTCTTGGCTGCAAAGGACATCAGATATGATGAGTGCCCGGATGAGACAGAATTAACTAAGTTGGAAGAGCCTTCTCTATATTAATAAAACATTCTTTAAGAAAGGATAATTTTCATTTTCATGTAAATGTTGGACTAACATGCACCATAGTGTGGAGGCAGGTCATGAACTACGTGCATGAAGAGTCATAGATGTCTTACACCGGGGCAGCCTGGGGAAGGGGAAGCAGATAAATGCAGATTGAAAGGAGTGAGCAGAAGGGAAGACCCTGATGGGAAAGGATAAACATCCAGAAGCATTCATAGCCCAAGTGAGATTTGTTTGCAGGAGACCCCTCCAACCAGCCCAAACCTAGTGGTGAGTTGATCCAGGTGAAAGGCAAGGAAGGTGACCTTGGCTTGGGCTCACAGAAAGAGAAAGGGACGCAGACCGGAATGTGAGTAAATACTCACTGTGGGAAGACTGGTGTGTATTCTCTTTCAGTGGAGAGGCAAGTGCAAATAGCATTCAATCTTTAATTAGAAGAATAGTTCATGTTTTTCTTCAAGGAGGGTCCCATTTGTATGACAAGTAGGTAAGGGTTCTTCAGTAGCTGGAGGCACAAACTTCAGGGCCATTTAACTAAAATCTCCTCCAAGGAGCAGGGGGCAAGACTACCGTGAAAGCAATTACTGAATCCAGAGGGCTGCTGTTTCCCTCTTGAAGAGAGGCAGCCCTCTGTTTTGAGACGTGAGATTTGACCAAGCAGCTTCAGTGTGTCTCTGTGTCTTTGTGTCAGTTTCAAAGCATCACGCCCTGGCAAGAGCAGCCAGAATCAAGTGAAAAAAAAAAAATAAAAAAAGATTTCAGACACAACACCTGCTGAGCTTTCCCAATTTAACAAACTTATGTGAGGTCTGGAAAGAGCAAATGAGTGCTTTTTGGATATCATATCAGGCCTTTATTCACTTGGCAGCAGTTTCCAAAAGCTGTTCTAGTCCTAATATTATCCCCAAAGAACCTGCATGGCCCATTAAGGCAAAGGTAATCAAATCCATCCAGGTACTGGTACAGTTTTTGAGAAGCGGGTCTATGAAATCGGTGTCTTCTGCTCCTGTACAATGCCTCACGGGCTGTTGGCTTGGAAAACACAGGTTCAAGAACATTAATAATAGTTTCCTTAAGTTTTAACGGGGGATCCAAAACACAAGGGTGCCCACCTCCAGACCATCAAGGCATTTTAACTAAAGATAAAGTGACTCTAACTAAAATCAGTCACAGTCTTCTTAAATCAGAGTCCTACAAGCTGGAAGGAAGGAACCTCGAAAAGTCCCTTGACCTGGCAAGTTCCCCTCTTCCCTCCATCTTCCTACCTGATGAAAATGTGGACAATTAAGACAGATGGAAGTGGAACCCACTGATAGACATCATCAGTATTCCTTCTCCTCTCCTCTATGTAAATGAGGAAAGTTGTTCCCAGATTGTGCTCTCTAAAGGAACAGATCCCCAGCTCACCAGTGATGCGCACTAAATAGTGCACGTCTGAGTAGGAAGGAGCAATCTGTTGCCAGAATTCATGCCCAGGGCTCTCTTGGTTCCCACCTCCCAAGACCTCCAATCTCCCTCCCAGCTCAGATCAAACCCACATAGGAAGCTGGTGCCCAACAGAAGCAGGGAAGAGAAACAGGTTATAGTCTGGGCTGAAAGAGGAGGAAGTCCAGGGTGTTAAGACAAGTTCCTGTGCCCTAGGCACAGTGAGGCCCAACAAACGGAAACCTCAGAGTTTGGAGCAAAGAAAGGTTTATTGTAAGGCCACGAGAGGAGACCTGAAAAAGCCTGAGTTCCCTGAAGTGTTTTGGGAAAATACTTTGAAAAGCCAGGTTGGGGAGGCAGAATGGGTGGAGGGCGGGGTGGGGTCGGGGTGGCCACAGGGTCCATGATACAGCTTGTGTACAACTCTCAGATTGGCTGATGGTAGGTTGTATGATGGTGTCACAGGGCTTAGCATTATCAGTCCTTAGGCTCCAGGAGGCCTGGGGCTGTGTGCCCATGGTCCTCAAGTAGTCAATACCTTCCTTTTGTTGAAGAAGGGGAGGTCTGGGTTTTTTTTGTTGTTGTTTTTTACGTTTGCAAAGCAATGCAGAAATGTGCATCATATGTTAATATGTAGGTTCTTGGGAGAAGAGCTAAAGCAGAGGATAGGGGGAAGGCCTGTCCCGGGTCCTGCTTGATTACAGGAGTGTCAAAAGCATGGACTGGGTTTCTCCACCTTACACAGTGAATCAAGCTATTCATTCTCTTCCAAGCTGTTGATCTTTGACCTTTGACCCAGCCCAGCTACCAAGCACAAGTTTAGTATTCATCTCTCTGGCAGTTTCAAATCCTGTGCAAGAAGGCAATCACTGTAATATTTTCATATTTTTGTGACTGTTTTCAGGACAGTCTCTCCAAGAAAAATTAAGACTGTGCTTAGTAGCTTAGTCCTATCTAACTCTTTGTGACCCATGAACTTTAGCCTGCCAGGCTCCTCTGTCCATGGGATTTTTCAGGTGAGAATACTGGAGTGGGTTGCTATTTCCTTCTCCAGGGGATCTTCCTGACCCAGGGATCGAACCCTCATCTCCTGTGTCTCCTGCATTGTAGGCAAATTTTTTACCTTCTGAGCTATCAGGGAAGCCCTTGTTAAGATTAAGCTTAGCAAAATCTTGTTCTATTTTTTTAATTACATTTTTTTAATTGGCATTCTCTTTTGATGGGCCCTGAACATTCAAAGAGTATTTCTAAGGCTCTTGATGGTGGCTACTCTGCCAGAAGTATAATTTTACATGATTCTGTGCCAAGGAGGTAAATCACAGGGAAGTCAGCTTGACAATGTCAAAACCAGTGTCATTCAGTTCTGGACGTTGAGGCATGTCACCAAGGGCCTGGCCACAGAGCTGAAAGGCAGAAACTGTGGTTTTGTCCTTCCCTGCACTCATCCCACTGTGTGGTCTAAGGACAGTTAATTCACCCTTTCTATTATTTTATGTTCAACAGCAAAAGATTTTCCAGTATTTATTGGAATTACTGTTTAGCACACTCTTCTTTAAATACTTTTCTGACTCAGAACATCTTGTGTAGATGGTTATTTTGGGCCAGACTCTCCCAATGTGGAAATTCCTTAGGATTGCATTAGGCTCTTTGGAGGAATGAACTAACTCAGACCTATAGTATATCATCAAATAGCTCCTTTGTACAGTAAATAAATGCCTTATAAAAGTTGATTAGTTTTAACTAATAGGTAGAAGAGTTATTTTTTCCTCTGGAAAAAAAAAAAAAACACTGAACCGTGCAAGACCCCTGATCTTAGCTGAAAGTCAGTCTGGGGCATGGTCACAAAAGTAGGAGAGAGCTGCAAAGAATTAAGGGAGCTTCAGTACATGGAAGCTGGTACCTGCCTGACTCTGAATTCTCTAAATTAATTTTGGATTCTCTGAATCCTTTCCACTTTAATTGCAGAGGTGAGGTACATGATAGTGAAGGGATTTTTTTTTTCCTCTTGATGTCACTTTTCAGCAGGAAAATTGTCATTCAATGCTTCCTTTTTAAAGTGCCAGCCTTTACGGGATTTCCAACTTGGCTGAGGAGAAAAGCTTAGCATTCACAGGACTTTGGAAAGTCTCCCTTTTACAGGCACTGAGAGTGTTCTATCAGAGAACACAGTCAGTCTTTAAATATCATCTCTATGTTGAAAACTTCCAAATGTGTACCTACAGTAGAGACTTCTCCCCTGAACTTCAAGCTCATGTGTGCAACAGTGTATCCAACAACTTCTCTGAGATTCCTATGAATATTCCACATTTAAGATCTAATTAAACTAAATTTCTGATCTTATCCCTGCCCAATCTGTTTTGCCTACCACTTCTCCCATCTCAGTAAGTAGCAAATCTACCCATCTAATGAGTTCAAAACCCTGGAGCCACCTTTGACTTGTCTCATGCTGTATATCCAATCAACAGCAGACCCTTTTGGCTCAACACTTCAATATATATCAGGAACCCAACCACTTCTCTGCCTCTACCAGTGTCACCTGATGGAGGTGATTACACCATTACTTCTCACCTCTTCATCACAAGGACCTTCTAACAAATCTGCCTCCTTGCCCTCATCTCCCCAAAGTCTAGTTTCTCAACACAGCAGCCAGAAAGATCCTGTTAAAACTTAAGTCATATATTCCTCCTCCAGTAAATCTTCCAGTGGCTTTCTAGTCTCTCGGAGAAAAGGTCAAAATTCTCACAATGCCTGCAAGGCATGAAAACCCGCTACCCGAGCTCTCTGTTAGTCCCATATCCTCCTCACCAGCCTTCCTCCTTGTCTTCATTTTTCCTTTCTTTCTGTACACGTGGTCCCTCAGAGCCTTTACTCAAGGACTGCACTCTCTACTTGGA
Organism: Neotragus moschatus; assembly: GCA_006410615.1. Classification (NCBI taxonomy): domain Eukaryota; kingdom Metazoa; phylum Chordata; class Mammalia; order Artiodactyla; family Bovidae; genus Neotragus; species Neotragus moschatus. The sequence goes on along the minus strand of SJYA01001479.1, from coordinate 380,348 downwards.
GTGTTCTTCCTCGTAATATCCGCATGGCTTCCTAATCTCTTCAAAGTCTTCGCTCAAATAGCATCATCTCAGTGAAACCTACTACTCACCTACCTAAACTGAAGCTTCCACCTCCACACTGCCCCCATCATCCTTACTCTGTTGTATTTATTTTCCCACCCCCCAAATATAAATACTTTTCACCTCCCACAATATTATAAATGCTTCTTTATTATGTTTATTATCTCTTACCTTTCTCCTACCACTAGAAAGTGAGTTTCCTTAGGGACAAAAGTCCCTAGATTGTGTCTATATTTTCACTGACATAACCACAAAACCCAGAACCTAGCACATGGTAGTTTCTCCATATATATTTGATGAATTAAGAAATGCCTTTTTCTTCTGAAGTAATTTGCCTAGCAATGAAAATATTGATGCCTGATTTCCCTGTGAAATATCAATTGCCACAGAATTTAATGAAATTAGTACAAGCCTATTAACTGATAGTTATATTAATATAACACTAAACTATTTTCCTCCTATCTTTCACTTATAAACCTCCCAAGATATGTTTTAATGGAGGAGCAGGAAGTGAGAGTTAGCTGAATTAAGAGTACAATTAAGTATGTTAAAATATACTTAAAATTAGAGTTTTTATTAAATAAAATTATATTTGGCCTTTCTTTAGTATTTATATAAACATTAATATGGAAGAAGTGTCTTGTTTAAAAAAAAAAAAAACTTGTTCTCAGGGATCAGTTATTTACAGCAGCTATTCTTGAGGAGCTCAGTATGAATATAATACCAAATAACATTTCATCGTAATGGTGAAGGTTGGGCTATTAAGGAGTAGTAAATAGTAGTGTGCATTTCCTTCAGAGTTCTAAGCGACCTAAAAGATGGACCCTGAATATGAACAGATAGGAATTAACATTGCAGTTGAGGTTTTTTGGTTTGTTTTCTTAAGTGCAGAATAAATAAATAAATAAATTTATTTAGAAGAGGCAAGTCAATGGGCAGGGAGGTAGAGATCACTAAAGGTTTGCTTCTCTAACCTGAGGCATTTAGACATTATTTAATAAGCAATGTTAAACACTGAAGAAAATAAATTGACATTATTAGACTTGGGTGTGTAAAAAAGTCACTCCTGCTACAGTATAGAGTATATGAGGCTTTTTAATCTTGTTTTTATTATTATTATTGAAGTATTTTTTTTTACAGTGTTGTTAGTTTCTGGTACAGCAAACTGATTCAGATATTTTTTTTTTCAGATTTTTTTCCATTATTGGTTATTAAAAGATACTGAATATATTTTCCTGTGCTATACAGTAGGCCCTTGTTGTTCATCTATTTTAGATACAGTTTAGAAGTGTGATTCTGTTAATCCCAAACTCCTAATTTATTCATTTTACCATTTTCCCTTCGGTAACAAAAAAGTTTGTTTTCTATGTCTGTAAGTTTGTTTCTGTTTTGAAAATGTTTGTTTTTATCACTTTTTTAGATTCTACACAGAAGTGATATCGTGTGGCATTTGTCTCTGACTTACTTCACTCTCTAGGTCCATAAGAGATCATCTCTGGGCACATCTATGTTACTGCAAATGAAACACTGCAGTTTTACTGTGGTAAAAAATGTAGCAAGAGACTCCAGCTTAACCTGTGGCTAAAATCAGATGTACTTCCACTGGCATTACCTCACCCCATAATGCAGACCTTGGGACTATCCAGGGAAGAAAGAGTTTGGGTCTGCTGAGTAGATCAGTACAACTAAGATGGAAAACACTGCTGAGCCTTAAGAGTAGGGGAAGGGAGGCTTGGAACTGCAGAGCTGCCCCTAGAAAGCAAGCCAGGACAGGAAGGAGGTGTGCTTATCACCTGGGGGTGGGAGCAGAGCAGAAACACTGGTGCGGTGGCAGGCGGAGTCAAAGGAGACAGAAAAGAAAGGCCACACTTGCCCACGTTCTGGATCAAATAAAGAGCTCCTCCACTGTTCGCTAAAAGCTTATGAGAGAAAGAGGAAGGGTGGGAAGCCCTCTTCTCCGTAACCTGGGATCGCTCAAAAATTGGTCTGCCTACAGTGAGAGGTAATAGGAAAAAAGACAACCTCATTATGTAGACTCTAATTTCTTATCTCTTTTAAGGCAGAGGACACTGGACTGGCTACAGAAGCTTACTTAAGATCTGCTATTTCAAATCGTGTTTTCTCCCACCCTGGCTTATACATGCAGCTATACGCAGCACTCCTTCCGACTTCAAGTAGCATATGTTTTCCTCACCATCTCTACCAGCGAACCAATCCCCCTGAACCATCTTTTTGCTTTTCCTGCCTGCTTCAAGAAACCTTACATTCTGGGAGTTTCAGATGAAATATCACAACATTTGTTGTCATTGTAAAAGATCATTTAATATTCCGTGGGCACATGCCATATGTTTTGAAGGAAGATGATAAGTACTGTTTTGTCACTTTTTCTTGGCAAAATGCAAAATGGAGTGAAAACAAAGACACTTTCCATACATGAAGCTTTAAGAAAATATTGGGGAAAATATTGCAAATTGAGTTACAATGTGCCACTTCTGAATTTTCTTGGTTAGAAAAGAAGTTCACAGTTATTCTCCTACCGATTTACAATAGAGACTTGTTCACACAGAGCCTTGGCCACATGGCACTACATCTTATGGAAACATGTGTGGTCTGTTCAATGAATGAAAGAGGATCTGTTTTTCCAACTTATGATGAATTCAGCATGTAGTTATTTTCCTAAATAAAAGCCCTTACCCCCCTAGACTTCACTAAGGAGTATACTGTGACAACGTGAGACATAGGCAAGGGCTCTGTCGTGGGATTAAGGTTCATGCCATAGAATTAAAGGCTTTAAAATAGCACATTAATATCCAGGGGAATAATAAAGAGAAACCCCAAGTAATATATAATCACAGTATCATACTGGATAGAAAATCAATGAGAAAACTAGGGAAGCCTTCCACAGAAGACTGTTTTTGTAATGGCAATATTGCATGTAACTGTAAGAGGTATAGAGACATTAAGATTTAAATGTTTAGTCTCTCAGTACCAAAAAATAACATAACTGAAGTTAAAGAAATCTTCATGAAACTATTTTGGAAATAAGACATGTTATCTGCTATACGGGCTCTAAGTGACAGTACAGCTGTATTGATCTCTAATGTTAAGGCAATAATTCATGAGTGCTGTCAATCAGAAGAGAATCACTCTTAAAGGATTAAGACCTATTTGGACTTGGTGGAGTTGTTACTAATTTCTAAAATGTTCATTTGATTAAAAAATTGTTTCCTTAAAAAAAATTAAGCATTCAGTTCTGAGTGAACATGCTTGTCCCTCTGAAGCATCCTTAGGTTGCAACAACTTCAGGAAGAACAACACTCAGAAGGCATATTTTAGGCCTTGGTGGTTGATGCTGAATTGCAGTTTTCCCCTCAGATTGGCTTCAGAGAAATGAGACATTTTGCCTTGGCTTTTATAGCTATAAAGTGGACTTTGATGTAAGGAAACTTCCAACTCAGTAAGAACTTGTCCAGAACTCAGAAGAGATCATTCCTTAAATGAGACTATTGACAGGAGAAAAGCGGGGATGAAAGATTACTCTGAAACAAGGACGCAAGACTCGAACACTAGTTAGGCATTTGATTCCAACTGTACAGACACCAGTATGCCCTGAAGATCCACACTTTCTCCTCTGGGCAAAGCCTGTGTGGCAGGTCTCATAAGGAATCATATTTGTCATGCCAAGTGTAATTTTAGAAGCATCAACCCAGTAGCTCCTTGAGATGTATTCCATCTCTCTGGGGAGTATAATTAGCCAAAAATGCAATGCCAAAGGGGAAGAAACAATAAAAAAGAAAAATATGTTTCAACAGTACAAAAATGATCGTTTGCTTTAATTTTTCCGAACACCAAATTAAAATTGGCAAATATGAAAAGATACCCAGGCATTGTAATTTTAATTTTATCTCCAGCAATTTGAGAGCCTTAATAAAGAGACTGGAAAAGGCATCCTAGCAAAATGGATTTTTTCTACCATGTGTGTTCCACTGGCTGTCCTGGCCAGAGCTGACTTCTTACAATTTGGTTTGCCAGACATAACAGAGACAGGCACAATCACTGTGATTAGCATCATGTGAGGAATAAACAGTCTGTGGCTGAAGCAGCAGGCTCTAAATCACTTTCTAACCTAGGTTTGACCAAGACATGCAATATATCCAGAAATTTCCTCAATTACATATGTAGTCATTTTCTCTCATACTCATCATGTCCTTTGCAGTTTCTGAACACATATGTCTAAATAATATTGACTGTAATTTTTGTGCAGTATAGGTTGGAGCATATTGTGTCTGATTCAATGCATCTCACTGAATTTTTATAATAAGTTGGAGAGTCATGCCTATTGCTTTTTCCCCCCATTAAATTTTGGAAATCAAGAAAAAAAAAGCATATTAGATATGTATAACATATAGCTTTAATGTATTCAGCTGAAGATATTCTGAAATCCTAAGAAAACCATATTTTGTGCTATATTTAATAGAATTTAAGGATATTCATATATATAAGTATGTATGGAATATGTAAGTAACTGTCAGTTCAAGTCACTCTTTTGAGAAATATATCAAATCTAAAGAGTGTTTTTTTACGTGCTCAAATTTGCATATTTCTCAGTTTTTTGAGCAAGCTTTTTAAACCCATGTAGTTAAAGTGCTCCTTAGGAACTACCAGCTGATCTAAGAAATGTTTATACTAGAAGTACCTGAAAAAGACACTTCAGGAAATGCACCTGTCTGCTAGTCGAATAGGAGCATCTCTATTCAGAGTCTGACGCATGTCACCCAGTTACACCCCCATTCCATTTACATCATTTGCAAAGAGTACGTGCTGATCAAAGCAGCTGTAATGATAATGCATCCTGTTTGGAGTTTTGATTTTAAGAAAAGTTCCTGACTTACTTTTTTTTAATTTGTTTTTAATTGAAGTATAATTGCTTTACAATGTTGTATAGGTTTCTACTGTACAAAAACATGAATCACCTATAAATATACATATATGCCCTCCCTCTTAAGCCTCCCTCTCACCCTCCCATCCCAACCCATTAGGTCATCACAGAGCACCGAGCTGAGCTCCCTGTGGTATACAGCAGGTTCCCACTGGGCTATGTATTTTACACTCGTAAGATATGTGTATATATGTCAATGCTACTCTCAAACTTCCACCCTCGCCTTCTCCCTCTGTGTCCACAAGTCCATTCCTGACTTACTTTTAAATTAGTAGAAGACTTTATGACAAAAATTAGGCTTAAATATACTGGCTAAGAAACTTATTGGTAATGTAAACTAAATAAGTTAGAAATTCTTTTGTAAAATTTTAAAAGTAATTGATGTACATATTAAAATCAAATATTCCTCTACAGAATTAGAATAACTTGAAATAAAGAGACAAACCATAAATTACTGGGCATTCTTTTCTGAAGTATGTCTTATTCCAATTGTCTTATGGAAAAATGTACCAAAAAATTTATCTTCAACTCACAAAGAGCCTTGTTTTTTTGTTTTTTTAATTGACAAGCTTGGAAAATCCATCCAGGAATATGCAATTTTCCTGTCATGCTTCACATAATTTCCAAATATCCATTGTTTGAGTTAAAAATGAAAATTTCATGAAAACTTACCATAAATGTCGAGTATATCTCAAATAGCCTTTGAAACCCCTGCCACCATCTCCATCTTCAGTCAGCAAAGCTCAAACCTGTAAGTTAACATGGAGGTTTTGAATCCAATAGTCTGTGTGTCTGTTCACATATGTGTGTGTGTTAGTTGCTCAGTCGTGTCTGACTCTTTGTGACCTCATGGACTGTAGCTTGCCAGGCTCCTCTGTCCATGGGATTTTTCAGGCAAGAATACTGGAGCGGGTTGCTATTTCCTTCCCTAGGGTCCTTTAGTCTGGGGTGTTAGTAATTCAATTAAAGCCTAAAGATATAACATGATTCTTTTATTAAGTATCTTATTGCTTCTTATAAAAAAGTTAAATATGTTTATTCTTCACCTTTTGAATAAATTATTAAATTAATCCTGATGTATAATAACCTACAATAACCTATAATAACCTATGTAATACAGAATTGCTGTTGCTACCAAGGGGTCTAGTTTATCACCCAGAAGAAATTCTCAGAGTGGCAGAACTGGTTCAGTCCAGATGATGATGTTTTAAACTATTCTGAGAGGAGATATCATGTAAGCTTAAAATACTAGTGTTATCATTTTAATTGAAATTATTCTTATTAGTTAGGTAAAAGACCCTGGGGAGAAAAAGAGTTAACTGAGTAAGCAGGGCTGTTGCTGGAGTTAAAGGCCAAAAGTCAGAAGAGTTGGCTCAAACTCTGGATCTGTCTCCAGTGAGCTGAATTATCCTCAGTAAAATCACACAGCTTCATTTGGCCTCAGTTTTCTTTCTTTCTTTTTTTAATGAGAGAGTTGGTTTAGAACAGGGATGTCAGCAAACTTTTTTTGTAAAGGGTCAGATAGCATGTTTTTAGGCTTTGCAAGTCAGATATTATTTGTGACATACTCTTCCTTGTTTTTGTTTTTTCCTCCAAAAAATATAAAAGTTGTTCTTAGCTCACACACTATATGAAAACAGGTGGCAGGCTGGTTTTGGCCTGCTGGCCATTGTTTGCTGACCCCTAGATTAGAGGATAACTAGGAGCCTGGTGGGCTTCCGTCTATGGGGTTGCACAGAGTCGGACACAACTGAAGTGACTTAGCAGCAGCAGCAGCAGCAGCAATGTTCCTCACAGAGCCAAAATTTAATGATGCTATGCGTAACCATGACTTCAAACCACCCTGCTGTAGAATTGGCCCAAATATTAATACCAGGAAATCCTGGGAACCAAAATAAAAAGAGAGAGAGAGAGAGAGAGAGAGAAAGAAATGTCAACACAATCACAAAGATGTTTCAAACTCTCAAATCACCATGGAACTTTCAATCTAGCAAGCATTTGTCAATCCTTACATTTCAGATAATTGTACACCTACCTTGAGAAGGGGTTCTTTATTCCACATGGATGATTTCTTGTCCTGAGGGATAAATATTATTTGTACAGAAACAAAATAACAAGATGAAAGCAATCCATGTGTCAAATATAGCTTGCAAGAGCAATTCCCCAGTGTATCAACAGTACATGACATCACCACTGGCAACATCCCAAAGCAAATGCCCCGTGTAACTTCCAATCGTCTGTAGTAACGTGGGTGGATCTCTGATCACTAATAGCTATATACACTGATCCTTGGAGCAAAAGGAAATAAAAATTCTGTATATTTATTCTAATTGTTTTAAGAACTAAAAGGAAAATTGTCACCTATGAGCACCTGCTGTGTCTGTGCTCAGTTGCTCAGTCGTGCCCAACCCTTTGCAATGCTATGGACTGTAGCCTGCCAGGCTCCTCTGTCCGTGATGTGTCCATTATGTGTCAGTCCCTTTAAATATATCAACGATGAAAATAACAAACATTCATAAAACTTCTCTATGAGCCAAGTTCTTGGCTAAGTCACTTCAGCTGTGTCTGACTCTTTGAGACTCCATGGACCATGGCCTGCCAGGATCCTCTGTCCATGGGATTCTCCAGGCAAGAATAGTGGAGTGGGTTGCCATTCTTCCTCCAGTGGATCTTCCAAATGCAGGGAGTAAACCCCAGATTTCTTACAGCTCCTGCATTGGCCGGCAGGTTCTTCACTACTAGGGCAACCTAGGAAGTCTCATGAGCCAAGCATTGCTACAAATACGTTATAGATACTAACCCACTGAACTCTAAGAACTACCCTATGCATTAAGTATAGTTGATCCTTGAACAACAAGGGTTTGAATTGCTCAGGTTCACTTATGCACGGATTTGTTCCAATAACAAATACTACAGTACTATAGTATCTGAAGTTGGTTAAATCCCTGGATGCAGAACCATGTATATATGCAGGTTAACTATAAAGTTATAGCTGCATTTTTTACTGTGCAGGGGGCAGAGGTTTGGCTCCCCTCCTCCTGCTACCATTGTTAAGTCCTAAAAGGTAAACATTATTATCACTGGCATTTTTATAGGTGAAGAAACAAATAACTAGGGAATTTAAAACATTCAGGGCAGAATCAGAGCCAACCACCTCAAATCTCCTTTCTGCTTATTTTTCCTTTCCTTTACTATTCTTTTTTTTTCCCCCCTGAATGAGAGTGATGACAATACGCATGCATGCTTATGTTATTCCTTAAACACAGATTAGAGCTAAAATTGGAGTTCGTCTAAGTCCAAACCCAAAGTGACAACTATCTCCGTAACTCCTAGGATAGAGCACAAGATTACTTAGAACACAGGTTTGCCTGACAAAACAAGTGCTGTGTGAGTCTCACAGGAGTTCCATATTCTCAGTTAGAGTTGAAATACTACTCACTATGAATCGCATGCCTCTGGACCTGACAAGAGCCTCACATGTGGATTGTAACTAGTAAGTAGCAGTCCTTTCGAATTTGAGGTTTCACGTGAAGAACTATTTTAAGACACACACACTACTCTGAAATGCTTTGGAAACACACACACACACACACACACACACACACGAAAAACTAATGTGATACCTCTGTGTCTAATCTGAAAACAGGAATGAGCTTGGGTCCTTTGAGCATCTTATTTATTGAGCACAAACATTGAGGACTAAGAACAACATCTCACCCCGAATATCGAGCTTAAAGATTTTAGAGACTGAGCTTTATTCTCAGGATCTGACTTAAAGCTTAATTTCCCTTGAGTGTGTGAAATAAAACTGATTATAGAAACCACAGATACTGTGGAAGGAGAATGGGCTTTGGACCCAGACGGGCTTCTGGTTTGGGCTTCTCTGGTAATTCAGATGGTAAAGAATCTACTTGAAATGTGGAAGACCTGGGTTCGATCCCTGGGTTGGGAAAACCGCTGGAGAAGGGAATGACAACCCACTGCAGTATTCTTGCCTGGAGAATCCCATGGACAGATGAGCCTGGTGGGTCAGAAAGAGTTACACACGACTGAGAGACTACCACTTACACTTAGAGGCTGCCAGTTTAATCCCAACTCCATTGCATACTCTCCACATATCTAGATGAAAGGCTTAACCTTTCTGACTCTCAACTTCCTCAGCTATGAAGAGAGCAGAAATTTATACCTGCTTTGTAGAGTTGGTCTAGAATTAGAGCTAATGTGGAAATAACAGGTATTCAATAAAATATAGTTCTTATTTTTAATTAGATATGTCTGTGTTTGACATGTTAAGAAAAAGGCTTAATATTTGTGTAGCGTGACCAATCCTTCCTATGTAATTATAACTTCATAATTATCCACAAACAATTATTCAGTTCCCCAATTGTAAAAGTCAAGGCACATGGTATCTTTAACTTTTTAATTTTTTGCTACACTGCGTGGCTTGTGGGATCTTAGTTCCCTGACGAGGGATAGAACCCGGGCCCCCTGCAGTGCAAGTGCAAAGTCTCAACCAATGGAGCAAACAGGAAAGTCCCAGGGCACACTGTATCTTTAGATCAGAAGTATTTATTATCTAAAAATAGAAGTGCCACGATTTTTTTTCATAACTAAACATGTACCATTCACATACCTAACACATTTCTTCTAACCAAAAAGAAACAAAACCACTGGGCATGATGGGATATGTAGGAGTGATGGCTTTACCAGCTAGAGAAATGTTTATCTCAGACTTAATTACTTCAGAATATGATTAAAATTAGCAGGAATCAAGTCATCAGGTAATCGTGTGGAAGAATTTTAACTAGTTAGGTGTTACCAGTATAAAGCCAAACTTTGTTGTTCGTAACAGACCATTCTCCTTCCCAAAATTATTTGCCTTGCTGTGTTGACCACTGGAACACAGAGTTAAATCGTGTCCATTCTGAGTACAGTTTTTAAAAAAACATGATACAATTTCCCCTGGCCCTGTCATTTAAGTTTTTTGCTTGAAATATTTTTAAACTATTGACTATTTGCAAGCACATAGGAAAAAAAATTTCCTTCTGGGCCAACTGAGAGTAAGTTTACCAATATGATTATTCCTCATCACTTTTAGATATTTTAGTAGGTAATTCCTACAGAGACATTCTCCTTTAAAACCTCAAAAAAAAAAAAATCAAAGTCAGGAAATTACACTGAGACATCATGATCATCAAATCCAGTTTCTCCTTGTATTTCACCAGCTGTTCCCATGACATCTTCAGTAACAAAGGAATATCCACCATTATGCATTACTGATATGTTTCTTTGGTCTCCTTCAGTCTCAGACAGTTCCTCATCCCTTCTTTGATTTCCCTAGCCTTGGCACTTGTAAAGAATGCAGGCCACTTAGAATGTCCACCAAGTTAGGTTTCCCTGATATTTCTTTATGATTAGATTGATTTTTTTTAACTATGTCTTCAATGTAACAGAAGCTAAGCTAATTGCTTTTTCTTTCTTTCTTTCTTTTTTTTTTTTGCATCTTACAGGTGGTACATGTTTTGAGTTACTCCATTCTTGATGTTATCTTCGATCATTTGATTAAGATGAAGTTGGCCATATTTCTCCACTGTGAAGTTTCTCTTTGTATTTAGGGGGAGGCTTCCCAGGTGGCTCAGTAGTAGACCTGGGTTCAAGCCCTTGGTTGGGAAGATCCCGTGGAAGAGGGCATGGCAACCCACTCCTATATTCTTGCCTTCGGAAATCCCATGGAACAGAGGAGTCTGGTGGGCTATGGTTGATGGGGTGGCAAAGAGTTGGACACAACTGAGGTAACTGAGTGGCAGCCAGACTCTGAGATAAAGTAAATACTCCATTCTTTACCAAACTTTTAGCCAATGATCTTAGTATCCATGGATGACTGACAAATGATAATTTTTCTAATTCAGTCACTTCTTCTACTTTTATGAGGAACGGCTCACTTTTTCCCTATTTATTCATTTATAAATATATGTGTACTGACCATTTTCAAGCTCAAATTATCTAAATTTGGCCCATGAGAGCCCTTCAAGCTGGCATCTGTGTCCTTTTGCTGTGTACTCAGCATTCTTTGAGCACTTTCTAGTTTAAGAAGATGTACACTTTCTTAGCACTTTCTGGTACAAGAAGGTGTTCCAGGGTAATCCTTTGCTTTCCCAGTCCCAAACTTAAGACCTACTATTTTCTCAAGGTGTCCTGGTTCCTTTTAGTGAATGAGTGTGTCTAAGAAACTGAGATCTGGACAGTAAATATGTTCCTTGTTTCAGGATGTCATTTCTCCCAGAGCCATATGCATATGGGTGAAATTCAATATCACAGAGTGTTTTCTAGTTTTGTGTGCTTTCATCTTTTAATCCCATTCTCCAATAATGAAAAAACTAGTCACAGCTGTCCTTATCATATTAACCAGTGAACTTAAATGTTATCCTTATTATATTTATCATTCTAATCTCTCTTGTACCAAAACATCTCCTCACCCAGGCTCCAGCACTTCAGTGTGGACCACTGTCATCACCCACCCCAAGGGACATCCTTTGTCAATCCATGCAGACTCAGACAATTCAGGCTAGGCAGCCTTAGTCACTGACCACCTGCCCCCCTAACCCCATGTGGACATTTACCTTGATCAGCTTCACATCATAGCTTTTGGGCAAATATTCAGGAAGCAAAGAAGGCATGAAGCAGGTAGGTAGAAAGAAGAAAATCTTGCTCTTTTACTTGATTTTTTTGTCAGGTTTGTTCTCATTTGAATAGTTTCAACAATATATATGCATCTCTCATAAATTTCTTTATATCCTATTTGAAGGATACAAACAACATAGAACTATCCAAAGAAAAGTTTTACCTGGAAGAATTCCAGAAGAGTTCTTAATAGTATGAAAGAAGAGTCTTAATCAAATCTGCATTTCAAGACCTCTCAGAACATGAAAGTCTATTTTCAGGAACAGGCTCGATTCCACAAAAACCAAGGCAGATAAAAGGAATGGCCCCAGGAACATTAGTGGCACTTTTGATTTCACACACCTTCTTACCCACATGGATAGTGTGCATGACTTGTGTGATCTTGAGCATTTTGCTTAATGTCTCTATGAGCTGATTTCATCATCCATGAAAGAGAAAAGCTTGCTCCCTTCCCAACCTCAAAAGAATGTCATTTTGATTTTTATAAAGCACAGAGCAGTTTGAATTTCTCAGCAGTAGTCAGTATATGCTGAGACCTTAACATACCACCATAGATCCATGGAGTAAAGATCCCTATATATTTAGGATTAAGGAATGAACAATTTCTCCATCTCCATCACATGATGGTACAGCCCACTACCACCTGCTCCTGACATCTTACAGAGAAGGTGTTCCAGCTGAGTGGGCATGGATCCAGCAGCCAATGGCCTCCCACAGAGGACAGAATGCCATTGTTCAGGGAAGCAGCTGCTATTAGGTAGACATGCATAGCTGGATCCTATCTCCTAGATGCAGACAGCAAAGGTGGGAACCAGCAGTTCTGCTTCTATCTTCCTGATCTATAATTTAAATCATTTGTTGTTGTTTAGTCACTGAGTCATGGCCAACGCTGCGACCCAATGGACTACAGCTTGCCAGGCTTCTCTGTCCATGGGATTTCACAGGCAAAACTACTAGAGTGGGTTGCCACTTCCATCTCTGGAAGATCTTCTTGACAGAGGGATCAAACCCACATATCCTGTTTGGCAGGCTGATTCTTTACCACCAAGCCTTATATCATAATGGAGTAATTAACTCTAACCATCTGGGCCTAGGTTTTTTATGTTATATTATGGGGTCAAACAAAATAACCTATATAAAAAGACCTGATTTATGTTAGGCTCTTAATAAATGTTAGTTAATACTAAAAAAAGTTTTTATCTGGTCATTTATTTTAAACATAAAAGGATGTTTATTGCAACATTTTTATGGTGGCAAAAACAAAAAATAAAAAAACAAGAAACAAGGCGATTAACTATCATATGGATAACGACTTACCTGCTAGTACTCCATACCACTGAATATCAAGCAAATTTTAAAAATCACAACAAATTGAATAAAGAAGTATGCAATTTAGTTATCTTCCACTGAGCCAGACATTAAAGAGGTTTGCAAAAAAAAAAAAAAAAAAGGAAAGGAAAACAATGTTATTCTTTATGTTGATTTTTGTTCTCAAAAATATAAGTATTTTTCATTAAATGTATTAATTATGTTAATGTTTATGGGCTTATCATTGTTATTTTAAATGAATTAATACATACATATTTTATAACAGTTTTTACTGAGTGTTATAAGGAAACTACAAATCTTTTATTGAGATGTAATTGATGTATAGCATTATATTGATTTCAGATATTAAGAAATTATAAATTTAATTAGAAAAACAAAAGAAAATCTAGACAATACAGTAGAAAGCAGTGGCTAATGTCCTGAAGAAATGCATCACAAAAGAAAAAATCCAAATGACCACCAGTCACATAAAAATATTTCTTATCCTTTGAAGTAACATAAAGTCATTTTTTTCATCAGCTATGAAGGTTTCTAGTGACTAGAAAATTATCCTCCAATGAAATTAAATGTAATTTGAATCTTGAGATAAATAAAGAAAGAGGATTTCTCCAGTTACTTAAACCAAAGGATTACATTGGCTACATTACCTTTGAGTGGTAAAGTCAGAATTTAAATACACCTTTAAAATAAAGTGGTTATTATCAGATAAGCATGTGTCCTGATGTTCATAAGAATAAATACTGACATTCTTTCATGGAAAATTGATTAGACTTGGCCAGTCCACCTTCAAGATTGCTGTAAAGATCAAAGAAATACTTATATGCAAAAGTCATTTGTTAACTGAGAAATCATTAGTTTTAGAATTGCTTTTAACCAAGGGATTTGACATATTGAGTATTTGGGAATGCAGTGCAGGAAGAATTACCAAGTTTCCTAAGCAGCTAGGTAGTATATGAGCCCTTGACAGTGGGGGAAAAAAAAAAAAAAGATTGTCTAATCATAAGCTGTACAATGATATTCACAACTATTCAACAGTATGTACAGCACATCCTCTGAGAAACATAATAGTGTGATATTAAGTTCAGAGCATAAAGTTATAGGGAAGAGCACATTCCAGCAAAAAGTAAGTGATAACCACTTTGGGGCATATTTGACCATAACTTTGGAAGACAGAGGGTTAAAATACTCTCAGATGTCACTTGTGCCCGTATTTCATGACTGCCTAATTCATGGATTTGAGAAACAAACTTGCAAACCCCCAGATACCTGGGGACATTCTCTGCCATTAATTTGGGAGCAGTACTCCCTTTGCAATAAGTAAGAAATCTAGGGGAAAAAATTAATGATAGGGTACGGTCTTTACTCAGTAGAACAGAGACAATAGTGGCTTCTGGCGTAAGAAGAAAACAATTAATTACAGCATCGTTGTTGTGCTGAATTCCCAGGTCTAACCACGGAAACACTTGTTCACTAGAGAGAGGCATCACAAATAGTCATGGGAAAGGCACCCAAGACTGGTTCCTAACTGTGTCCAGTGAGCTGTGGACCAAAATGCCTTTGTAATTGAGTACTTGTACATCCAGACGTCTCAAACAGTGCAGGGTGATGCTTTTCCTATCCTGTCCAAAACCAAGAATTTAACATGATTCTGAATGCTTTTCTGTTCTAGAAACTCTTACACGGCAGAGTATCTGTAGGTTTAGTAATTGAAACTGCACTGCAAAGAAAATTTCACTAGTCTAAAAGATATGTTTCAGGAATCCACTTAAAGATTTTTCCATTTGTTTATGCAATAAGAACTTCTATTGTGTGAGCCTGCGTTTATAAAGGAGAAATCAGCTAATTCAATCTCCTATAATTACTTCTTATCTGTCCTGTATCATTGACTTTCCCTGGAAGCTACACCTGAGGTATGACTAAGTAAGAGATACAGGCTTGAGAGATCTGAATCAGGAAATACTAGGACAAATTGAGATGGACTCTCTCTTTGTATCGCTACCTCACTTCTATTCAAAGAGGAAATAAGATGCCTCCAATTTCACTGATTACCAGTTTCAGTATCAACTTATCAAGACAATGATAGGCCCTTTACAAATGTTCCCCTAATGTTATTTTCCCAACAGAAGTAGAAGCTGACCTATAGTTCTCGGAGCTATTGTAAAAGAGCACATTGTATTTGCCTACTAACTCTTTTAGCCTTGCTAGCTGGCTGCTTAATTTGATGTAATTGAGCCTTTACCCAAAGAACTCTGATAGAATGTTTAAAACTGGGCTTTCCTGTGCTCTCTCTGAATTTGGATTCACTTACATTTGACTTATTTAATGCGGCATTTCAATGAAGTTGATACCAGTGTTAACATTAAACTCCCTCAAGAAACTCAAGGTAGACACAGGAAAGAGCAGAATGCCTGAGTCTGGTTATTTCTGCAGACAATTCTTGGAAATGGGCTCTCCATGCTCTTGAAACAGGAGATTGGACCCTCTTACATAGTCACTGGTATAGCTGATGACTGGAATACCAGACATTTTCAAAACATCATTATTATTTTTAGATGTGTTGGCTGTTCTAGTCTTCAAATAAGCCGATTCCTCTCAACTACAATTCCACAGTCACCTATGTTGCAGTGCCATACTGCAGAAGAAGGAAAGCAAATGCTAGAGAGAGATGTGACCAAAGACACAGGAAAAAATACAGTTCTTAAAATGCCAGGACAGGACATAGGGTGGGTGGGAAAAATACTTGATTTACGATTACGTGATCTAGACTTAAACCCAGGCTCTGTGACTTCATTAACCCTTGTGTCTAGCTTCAGTTTCCTCCTTCAAACATAAGCAATGAAACCTAGATCTCAGGAGTTTTAATTTTATTGAGATAAAATATGCAAAAGTTTTTGTAGATACACCTGGGCTTCCTAGGTAGTGCCAGTGGTAAAGAATCTGCCTCCTAATGCAGATTTAAGAGATGCAGTTTCCATCCCTGGGCAGGAAGACCCCCTGGAGGAGGCAATGGCAATCCACTCCAATATTCCTGCCTGAAGAATCCCATGGACAGAGGAGCCTGGCGAGCTATGGTCCATAGGGTCGCAAAAAGTCAGACAAAAATGAAGTGACTTAGCATTCAGATAGCACATGTTGTTCAGTCTTTCATGTCAGACTCTTTAAAACCCCATGAACAGCAGCACACCAAGACTTCCCTATCCTTCACTATCGCCTGGAGTTTGCTCAAACTCATGTCCATTGAATAGGTGATGCCGTCCAACCATCTCATCCTCTCTTGCTTCTTTCTCCGCCTGCTCTCACTTTTTCCCAGCATCAGGGTCTTTGCCATTGAGTCAGCTCTTCATATCAGCTGGCCAAAGTACTGGAGCTTCAGCTTTAGCATCAGTCCTTCCAATAAATATTCAGGACCAATTTCCTTTAGAATTGACTAGTTTGATTTCCTTGCTGTCCAAGGGATTCTCAAGAGTCTTCACCACCACAGTTTGAAAGCATCAATTCTGTGGCTCTCAGCCTTGTTTACAGCCCAACTCTCACATTGATACATGACTACTGGAAAAATCATAGTTTTGACTGTATGAACCTTTGCTGGCAAAGTGATGCCTCTGATTTTTAATATGCTGTCTAGGTTTGTCATGGCTTTTCTTCCAAGGAGCAAGTATCTTTTAATTCCATGGCTGCAGTCACCATCCGCTGTGATTTTGTAATACACAGCTATTATGTCATTGTATTTTAGATTTTGTTGACACTTTTAAAAATTAGAATTTAAGGCCATGAAGTCAGATGATGTCAAGACTAGACCATTTCTTGCTAATTGTCTTGTTTTAATCCTACAATCTCATTTTATAAATAAGACAAAGTCCTGTTTTATTTGACAGCCTTTTATTGAGCTTTGCTGTGAGTCAGGCTCTGTACTGGAGATGGGAAACAAAGCTGATTAACAAGGATCCCTTGAGGAGTGCTCAGTTAAAATCCAGAATGAGGATGCATTTGCCCAAGGTTTTACAGCTAGGGGCTTAAGAACTGGGAATAAAATCAATAGAAGCCTCACCTCCTGAGATCCTGCTCAGGGCACTTTTTTTTTCACCACCTCTGCATTAAAGCTTTTCCACCTGCCTAAAATCACAGGAATTTGATTTAAGTCCTTTTAACACTTTAAAAATACCAACCACTGGTCCTCCAGACAAATACCACATTGTACCTCAACTCACCTGGCTTCATTCAGACCCTTATGGACAAGGCAAATGCCTGGCTGCTCACAGAAGCCAACATGTCTTTTGTCCTTCCCGACCTTTATTTATTGTGAGACACTTAGAAATTTTAGGTCCATAGTGAGGGCACAAGCTAGAGATTAAGGAAAGGGAGTTCCAGGAGCAGACTGGAGAAGAGAACACCAACCTGAAGAACTGGCAGAGGACCAGACCTAGGCTGTTCACAACTCCAGTTTATCATCAGGACTTGCTTCCTATAGGAGTGTGGATAGACAAAGTATCTTTATGTACAGGACTGGGCAAGACAGTCACAAGGCTCCTCCAGAAAGTCTTTGTGGAAGGAACGTAAAAATACAACTTGAAAAGATGCCTCTCTAGGGAAGAACTAGGTTCTCCTTCTCAACTAGTCTCCAGGACTCCATATCTGTAACTCACTAACTCTTAATAATAATAGGGCTTCCCCAGTGGCTCAGTGGTAAAGAATTGAACTATGCAGGAGATATGGGTTCAATCCTTGATCTGGAAAGATCCCACATGTCTGTGCACCACAACAACTGAAGTCCATGCACCCTAGAGCCCATGGTCTACAAGAGAAGCTACCACAGAGAAAGAGTAGCCCCTTCTCACCACAACTAGAGAAGAGTCAACACAGCAACAAAGACAGCATAAAAGACAACCAAAAATAATAAATAAATAATTTTTAAAATAACAATAATATTAAATGAGTTATTTCAGTTTTCCACACTTACCCCCCCATCCCAAAGATAATTATTGTCAAGATATGTCAAGATATTTAAAAGTGGAAAAAATTCTTGTCCAACATCTAATCAACACAGGAATCCTCACCCTATCAACTCCTGCCAATAAGGCACTTAGTAATTTTATGACTATGATTGCGAATTTATGACTCCCCAGAGTAAGAGAAGATATAGGTAAGCTGGAACAAGAAATTTTCTTATAAGAAAAAGTTAATTTTTAGACCCCTTCTCAATGAATTTCAGACTGTATCTATTCAGTTCCATGACTCTTGGCAAAGTCAACTTCAGTTTCCTCTCATATAACACAAAGATGCTCAGTCAGAGCATCCAAATTGTAATGTAAGGTGAATCACTGTGAGATGGGATCTGAAATTCTGCATGGCACAACTCCTGAGTAGGCTGATGTTGCTGGTCCATGGACCACATTTGAAATCACTGGAAAACTCCTGGGAATTCATTTTGCTCAAAAAATACAATCACTTGCTAAGTTTTGTGATGTCATTGTAACCTAAATCCTCTCTCAGGTGAAATATGTAAAGACTGTACACCTTGCACAGCCTTGAGCATCATGTAAATGTCAGGACTGTGTTCCTTGAACTTCAGCCAAGAAGTCTGTTGTTTTTCTCACTTTCCTTTTCCTATGACTATTTTTCAACTAAACTCTTTAGCTTTAGTGGCTCTCAAAATTGGGTATGCATCCGAATCTTTCAGAGGGCTTGCTAAAACCCCCTCCTCCAGCCCTCATTGCCCACCCTAAGTTTCTGATTCAGTTGGTTTGAGTTGATGCACAATGTTTTGTATTTCAGGCAATTTGCCAAGTGATGCTGATGCTACTAGTTGAGGGGCCACACACTAGGCCACACACACAGCCTTAGTTTTCTTCACAGAAACTATTGATGAGTCAGATGTTGACTTTTATATGTTTGCTCAACTGATTTTTAACCTGAAGAAAATATATTAATTTTAGCCCAATTGTTATTAACTTTTTAAAACTTTTCAGCCTATCATTCAGCTTGTTCTTATCTGATGAGGATTTAGAATCAGCGATACTCCAATAAAAAAAAATTCTTTTTTAAAGAATGAATTGAAAATTCACTGAAATTGAAAAATTGAAAGCATTTTCCCTAATGTCAGGAAAAAGACAAGGGTGCCCACTCTTACCACTACTATTCAACATAGTTTTGGAAGTTTTAGCCACAGCAATCAGAAAAGAAAAAGAAATAAAAGGAATCCTGATTGGAAAAGAAGCAAATCTTTCAATGTTTGCAGATGACATGATCCTCTACATAGAAAACCCTAAAGACTCCACCAGAAAATTACTTTAGCTAATCAATTAATATAGTACAGTTGCAGGATATAAAATTAATACACAAAAATGCCTTGCATTCCTATACACTGAGAAAACAGAAAGAGAAATTAAGGAAGCAATCACATTCACCATTGCCACAAAAGGAATAAAATATGTATAAATAAATCTGCCTAAAGAAACAAAAGACTTATATATAGAAACTATAAAACACTGATGAAAGAAATCAAAGATGTCACAAATAGATGGAGAAATATAACATGTTCATGGATCAGAAGAATCAATATAGTGAAAAATGACTATACTAACCAAAGCAATCTACAGATTCAATGCAACCCCTATCAAGCTACCAACTGTATTTTTCACAGAACTAGAACAAATAATTTCACAACTTGTATGGATATACAAAAAAATCTCAAATAGCCAAAGCAATCTTGACAAAGAAGAATGGAACTGAAGGAATCAACCTGACTGACTTTAGACTATACTGCAAAGCTACAGTCATCAAGACAGTATGGTACTGGCACAAAGACAGAAATATAGATCAGTGGAACAAAAAAGAAAGCCCAGAGATAAATCTATGCACCTATGGACACCTTATCTTTGACAAATGAGGCAAAAATATACAATGGAGAAAGGATAATCTCTTTAACAAGTGATGCTGGGAAAACTGGTCAACCACTTGTAAAAAAAAATGAAGCTAGAACACTTTCTAACACCATACACAAAAGTAAACTCAAAATGGATTAAAGATCTAAATGTAAGACAAGAAACTATAAAACTCCTAGAGGAGAACATAGGCAAAACACTCTCCAACATAAATCACAGCAGAATCTTCTATGACCTACCTCCAAGAGTAATGGGAATGAAGCAAAAATTTTAAAAATGGGACCTAATTAAACTTAAAAGCTTTTGCACAATGAAAGAAGCTATAAGTAAGGTGAAAAGACAACCTTCAGAATGGGAGAAAATAAAAGCAAATGAAGCAACTGACAAAGAATTAATCTCAAAAATATAAAAGAAGCTCAAGCAGCTCAATACCAGAAAAATAAATGACCCAATCAAAAAATGGGCCAAAGAACTAAACAGACATTTCTCCAAAGAAGACATACAGATGGCTAACAAACCCATGAAAAGATGCTCAACATCACAAATTATCAGAGAAATGCATATCAAAACCACAATGAGGTACCATCTCATGTCAGTCAGAATGGCTGCTACCCAAAACTCTACAAACATTAAATGCTGGAGAGGGTGTGGAGAAGGAGGAACCCTCTTACACTGTTGGTGGGAGTGCAAACTAGTGCAGCCACTATGGAGAACAGTGTAGAGATTCCTTAAAAAACTGGAACTAGAATGCCATTGGAGAAGGCAATGGCACCCCACTCCAGTACTCTTGCCTGGAAAATCCCATAGATGAAGGAGCCTGGAAGGCTGCACTCCATGGGGTCGCTGAGGGTCGGACACGATTGAGCAACTTCACTTTCACTTTCATGCATTGGAGAAGGAAATGGCAACCCACTCCAGTATTCTTGCCTGGAGAATCCCAGGGATGGGGGAGCCTGGTGGGCTGCCATCTATGGGGTCGCACAGAGTCAGACACGACTAAAGCGACTTAGCAACAGCAGCAGAATACCATCAGTTCAGTACAGTTCAGTCACTCAGTTATGTCCAACTCTTTGCCACCCTTTGAAATGCAGCATGCCAGGCCTCTCTGTCCATCACCAACTCCTGGTGTTTATTCAAACTCATGTCCATTGAGATGGTGATGCCATGCAACCACGTCATCCTCTGTCATCCCTTTCTCCTCCCACCTTCAGTCTTTCCCAAAATCAGGGTCTTTTCCAATGAGTCAGTTCTTTGCTTCAGGTGGCCAAAGGATTAGAGTTTCAGCTGCAACATCAGTCCTTCCAATGAATATTCAGGACTGATTTCCTTTAGGATGGAATGGTTGGATCTCCTTGCNACTTTGCTAGTGTGTGAAAGGAGTGCAATTGTGCAGTAGTTTGAGCATTCTTTGGCATTGCCTTTCTTTGGGATTGGAATGAAAACTGACCTGTTCCAAACCTGTGGCCACTGCTGAATTTTCCACATTTGCTGACATATTGAGTGCAGCACTTTCTCAGCATTATCTTTTAGGATTTGAAATAGCCCAACTGGAATTCCATCACCTCCACTAGCTTTGTTTGTAGTGGTGCTTCCTAAGGCCCACTTGACCTCACATTCCAGGATGTCTGGCTTTAGGTGAGAGATCACACCATTGTGATTATTTTGGTCATGAAGATCTTTTTTGTTTAGTTCTTCTATGTATTCTTGCCACCTCTTCTTAACATCTTTTTCTTCTGTTAAGTCCATACAATTTCTGTCCTTTATTGTGCTCATCTTTGCATGAAAAATTCCCTTGGTATCTCTAATTTTCTTGAAGAGATCTCTAGTCTTTCCCATTCTANTTTTTGTTTAGTTCTTCTATGTATTCTTGCCACCTCTTCTTAACATCTTTTTCTTCTGTTAAGTCCATACAATTTCTGTCCTTTATTGTGCTCATCTTTGCATGAAAAATTCCCTTGGTATCTCTAATTTTCTTGAAGAGATCTCTAGTCTTTCCCATTCTATTGTTTTCCTTGAATTCTTTGCACTGATCACTGAGGAAGGCTTTCTTACCTCTGCTTGCTGTTCTTTGGAACTCTGCATTGAAATGGGTGTATCTTTCCTTTCCTCTTTTGCCTTTTGCTTCTCTTCTTTTCACAGCTATTTGTAAGGCCTTGTCAGACAACCATTTTGTCTTTTTGCATTTCTTTTTCTTGGGGATGATCTTGATCACTGCCTCCTGTACAGTGTCATGAAACTCCATCCATAGTTCTTCAGGCCCTCTGTCTATCAGATCTAATTCCTTGAATCTATTTATCACTTCTACTGTTTAATCATAAGGGATATGATTTAGGTCATACCTGAATGGTCTAGTGGTTTTTCCTACTTTCTTCAATTTAAGTCTGAATTTGGCAATAAGGAGTTCCTGATCTGAGCCATAGTCAGCTCCCGGTCTTGTTTTTACTGACTATAAAGCTTCTCCATCATTGGCTGCAAAGAATATAATCAATATGATTTTGGTATTGACCATCTGGTGATGTCCATGTGTCAAGTCTTCTCTTGTGTTGTTGGAAAAGGGTGTTTGCTATGGCCAGTGTGCTCTCTCGGCAAAATTCTATTAGCCTTTGCCCTGTTGTATTCTGTACCTAATCTGGTCACATGGACCACAGCCTTATCTAACTCAATGAAACCATGAACCATGCCGTGTAGAGCCACCCAAATCAGATGGGTCACGGTGGCAAGTTTTGATAAAACGTGGTCCACTGGAGAAAGTAACTTCAGTATTCTTGCCTTGAGAACCCCATGAACAGTATGAAAAAGCAAAAAGGTAGGACACTGAAAGATGAACTCCCCAGGTCAGTAGGTGCCCAATATGCTACTGGACATCAGTAGAGAAACAACTCCAGGAAGAATGAAGAGATGGAGCCAAAAGCAAAAACAAATTCCAGTTGTTGATGTGACTGGTGATTGAAGTAAAGTCTGATGGTGTAAAGAGTAATATTACATAGGAACCTGGAATGTTATAGCCATGAATCAAGGCAAATTAGAAGTGGTCAAACAGGAGATAGAAAGAGTGAACATTGACATTTTAGGAATCAGTAAACTAAAATGGACTGGAGTGGGTGAATTTAACTCAGATGACCATTATATGTACTGCTGTGGGCAAGGATCCCTTAGAAGAAATGGAGTAGACATCAAGTCAACAAAAGAGTCTGAAATGCAGTACTTGGATGCAATCTCAAAAACGACAGAATGATCTCTGTTCGTTTTCAAAGAAAACTATTCAATATCACAATAATCTAAGTCTCTGCCCCAACCAGTAATCCTGAAGAAGATGAAGTTGAATGGTTCTATGAAGACCCACACGACTTTCTAGAACTGACACCCAAAAAGATGTCCTTTTCATTATAGGAGACTAGAATGCAAAAGTGGGAAGTCAAGAACTGCCATACGACTCAGCAATCCCACTGCTGGGCATACACACAAAGGAAACCAGAATTGAAAGAGACATATGTACCCCAATGTTCATTACAGCACTGTTTACAATAGCTAGGACATAGAAGCAACCTAGATGTCCATTGGCAGATGAATGGATAAGAAAGTTGTGGTTCATATACACAATGGAATATTATTCAGCTATTTAAAAGTACACATTTGAATCAGTTCTAATGAAATGGATGAAACCAGAGCTTATTATACAGAATGAAGTAAGTCAGAAAGAAAAACACCAATACAGTATATTAATGCATATGTATGGAATTTAGAAAGATTGTAACGATGACCCCATACATGAGACAGCAAAAGAGACACAGATATAAAGAACAGATTTTTGGACTCTGTGGGAGAAGGTGAGGGTGGGATGATTTGAGAGAATATTGAAACATATATATTATGATATGTGCTTTAGATGACCAGTCCAAATTCAATGCCTGAAACAGGGCATTTAAAGCCAGTGCACTGGGACAACCAGAGAGATGGGATGGGGAGAGAGGTGGGAAGGTGGTTAGGGATGGCGGACACATGTACACCAATGACTGATTCATGTCAATGTATGGCAAAAACCGCCACAATATTGTAATTATTGTAAAGTAAAATTAAAATAAGTAAATTAATTTTTTTAATGAATGAATTGCAGCAAATGAAGATACAGATATAAGAATTGACTACTGTCTATTAATTTAGAAATTAAAGAGATTTCCAAATATATTAAAAATGCTGGATTTGATGCAAGCTATTTTATATAGGATGGATAAAAAACAAGGCTTTTTCTATAGCACAGGAAAATATATTCAATATCCTGTGATAAACCATAATGGAAATGAATGTTTAAAAAGTATACATATGTGTGTGTGTGTGTGTGTGTGTGTGTGTCAGTTCAGTTCAGTCACTCAGTCATGTCCAACTCTGCGACCCCATGAACCACAGCACGCCAGGCCTCCCTGTCCATCNAAAACAAGGCTTTTTCTATAGCACAGGAAAATATATTCAATATCCTGTGATAAACCATAATGGAAATGAATGTTTAAAAAGTATACATATGTGTGTGTGTGTGTGTGTGTGTGTGTGTCAGTTCAGTTCAGTCACTCAGTCATGTCCAACTCTGCGACCCCATGAACCATAGCACACCAGGCCTCCCTGTCCATCACCAACTCCCGCATTTCACCCAAACTCATGTTCATTGAGTCAGTGATGCCATCCAGCCATCTCATCCTCTGTCACCTCCTCCTCCTGCCCTCAATCTTTCCCAGAATCAGGGTATTTTCAGATGAGTCAGCTCTTTGCATCAGGTGGCCAAACTATTGGAGTTTCAGCTTCAACATCAGTCCTACCAATGAACACCCAGGACTGATCTCCTTTAGGATGGACTGGTTGTATCTCCTTGCAGTCCAAGGGACTCTCAAGAGTCTTCTCCAACACCACAGTTCAAAAGCATCAATTCTTCGGTGCTCAGCTTTCTTCACAGCCCAATGCTCACATCCATATATGACCACTGGAAAAACCATAGCCTTGACTAGATGGACCTTTTTTGACAAAGTAGTGTATCTGATTTTAATATGCTTTCTAGGTTGGTCATAACTTTCCTTCCAAGGAGTGAGCATGTTATGTGTGTGTATGTGTGTGTGTGTGTGTGTGTGTGTGTGTAGAGAGAGAGAGAGAGCCAGTAGCATCTGATTCTTTGCTACCCCATTGACTGTAGCTCGCCAGAATTCTCTGTCCATGGAATTTTCCAGGCAAGATATACTGGAGTGAGTTGTTGCCATTTCCTATTGCAGGGGATCTTTCCAACCCAGGTATTGAACCTGAGTCTATTACATTTTCTGCATTGGCAGACAGATTCTTTACCACTGAGCCACCTGGGGAGCCTATATATATAATTAAATACAAAAGTATATATATAAAACTGAATTACTTTGCTATACAGTAGAAATTAATACAACATTGTAAATCAACTATAATTCAATGAAATAAATTGTAAAAATAAATAAAATATATTAGAAAATTTCCCCCAAAATACTGGATTCAAATTCTGATTTTGATTTTATCAACTGTAAACATAGATGAGTTTTATAATCACTATATCTCCTTTTATTCATTTATGAAATGGAGTCAAAAATTCCTAGTGATCCCACAAAGGCTTTATTGAGTTATAAAGTCAGAGAGAATAGATTTTGAATCCAAACTCTGCTGTTTATTAGCTTTATAACATTGATATAATGCTTAAAACCACTACCTCCACTTCCTCTTCTATACAATGGGAATATTAATAGCAACCTTGCAGATTGGTTAAAAGAGCTATGCTTCTGACAAATAGTACAGTATTATTTAAAACTGTTATTAAGACAATAATTTGAAGGTCTTTCTGTAAGCCATCAGTTCTATAGAAATGTGATATTCTGACATCAGGATACAAACCGTAGCCACAATTTGCAGAAGCCACAATTTCAGGTTAATGCTCAATTGATCCATTCTTTATTCACAGTTTCACAATCTTACTGTCTAGTTCATATTTCTTCATCTTTTACACAAGCATATCATAAGAAATGTCAGATGTCTTAAAGAAATCAAGAGTTTATATGTGTAGAATTCTTGATTTATTATAGAAAACCCTGAAATCAAACCTGATAATAAAAATCCCAATCAAACTTTGTAGAGATGTCATCTTAGTGAATTAATACTGATATTATGTACCTGCTACTTAATTTTCCAGGGGCTCAGAAAATGATCACTTAAAAATCTTCTGTAGAATTTTGCCAAGATTGTCATAAAGTCTCAATGATCTGCAGTTTCTGTAGTTTAACCTCTTCCCAATTTTAAAATTCAGAATTTCATTTACTCAGCTTGAGTGTTCTGGTACCTCCCTCATCCCAGGATTCCCTGGGGGTTTCCATTCACATGCTCAACAAGTTCTGTGATTTCATTCCTCCTGGCCTGGAAAATAACTCATTACAACAGCTGGAAGATCTCCCATCTTCTCAGCCCTGTGGGTCTACTTCACCCAACACCATCCTGACTCCACTTTCTTTACTTTAAAGCTCATGTTTCTCAACAGAACAAGGAGACAAAATAATGTTCAAGGAGCTTTTCTTTTACTCTGTTAGGTTGGTACCTCCACTCCCATAGAGTGGGCTAATTCTTTTCTTATTCTTCTTACTAAGTACATTAGAGTAGACTAGAAATTTTCTCTATGGGGCTTTTCTCTAAAGAGGCTCATTTTGTGTTTATCTATGGATGTGTTCCCATCTCTACCTAATGCCGCACTTATACTCTTCCTGAGCCATATGATACTCCTTTTTAAGCTTATTAATCAAGGTCACTTGCCAGTTAGCATCAGAACACTTACCCCTGGACATATATCCCTATCAGGGTCTTGTCTATCAGTGTCTCAAGACCTGAGGACCCATCTCTCTTGTTTCTGGACCGGTATTGAGCTTCAGTTTTCAGATCTTGAAAGTACATGTCTGATCACGCCTTCCATAGTTTTGCAGACTCTAAGATGACAAGTCCATTTTATCAGCTAAACAGATCTTCGTTATTGATAAGAATTATATCCAGAGCAGTGGTTTTCCTTCCTGCTTCCTTAAATTTGTGAGCAATGAAATAGCCCATAGGGCAAGTCAAGAACTTATCAGATAATTTACATAAGTATGCCCACAGAGTACCAGGTGCACTGTAGGTATTTAATAAACATCTGTTGAATTAACACGTGAATGGTTGGAGGAAGAAGATTGCACCAGCCTGTGTTCTTCCTGAGTTTATCCTTTGTATGCAAATGAAACATCATCAAGGGTGAATCTGGAGAAATTACAGCAATACATTCTAACTTAACAGAAATCAATGTCTTATACACTAAGTTAGATCAAAATGTATTTTCTTCTTTAGGCATTTCAAAATGACTTCAAATGAGCCAGATGCTGAGTCCTGCCTCAAAACCATTGTCTGAACTTTCACTGTGAAGTTATTTGATAAATAAAGCAAAACTACTCTCCATTCCCCCTGCCTGCCTGCCCAGTGCCCACTCCTACCAAAAAAGGCTCATGCTCTCCTGACTTCATGAAAACTTTCCCTTTTTGGAATTAAGGGTGAAATTCCATTTCTCTTATGCCTAGTGTCCAGCCTCATTACAGACAATTTTCAGTATGGTCCTTGGAAATGACCCTGAGGGTTGATGGGAAAGTAGATGGAAAGTAATGGAAGGAGAGGTGGCAGTTGTTAGAGTGCTGAATTCAAGGGTTCAGAGGTGGAATCCTTCCTAGAAAAATCAGAGTGGTGAGAAGACAGGAGTCACTGAATGAAGGAGAAAATTAAGAAATGCAATCTAGCATTCCAGCAGGTCTGCACAGCCCTGAGGTGCCATGATCAGGTAAGGACTGGGGTGGGCAGGAGTGAGCCAGCCTCCAAAGTCATCGGTGAATGAAGAGTCTTGGCTGGAAGATTTGTCAGTGTCTCAGAGGTAGGCATGAAACCTCAAAGAACTGGATAGATTTTGCTGAAGAGTCAAGCATAATAACCTGGAACAACTTCAGAGAATGAGAAGACAGATCTTACTTTCTTTTTTTTTTTTTTTGGTCACTTCACACAGCATGCAGGATTGTAGTTCCCCAAACAGGGATTGAACCCATGTCCCCTGCATTGGAAACACAAAGTCTTAACCACTGTACCACCAGGAAAGTCTCATAGACTTTACTCTCTAATAGGACCCGGAATGTAGGAATATAAGCAGCCTCTGCTAGAGAAGAAGGGCCCTCTGGGCAGAGCCAGTCTGTGGTAGCAGACAGGTGGGCAATGGGCAGTTTATGAAGCTATCAAGGCTGTGAGGCTGTATGGGGTTACCTGGCCTCAAAGATTCCAACAGACTTAGCTGGGGAAACCATGATACTTGCAGAGACTCAGGCCTCTCAAAAAAGAGTCATTTGTGGCTTTGATAATGTGGGGCCCCAAGGAGGATTCCAGCCCAGATGGACAAACAATTGTGTTAGTTAGTGCTTCTGGGTGAGTTTGAGTGAAGTCGCTCAGTCGTGTCTGACTCTTTGCAACCCTGTGGACTGTAGCCTACCAGGCTCCTCCATCTGTGGGGTTCTCCAGGCAAGAACACTGGAATGGGTTACCATTTACTTCTCCAGGGGATCTTCCCGACCCAGGGATCGAACCACGGTCTCTCTCATTGCAGGCAGATGCTTTACCCTCTGAGCCACCAGGGAAGCCCAGTTAGTGCTTTAGGCCTCACCATATTCTGGAAACAGCAAAGTCCCTGATAGATAAACAGCCTGTCCTGAAAGAATCTAGATGAGAACACAATGCAGGGACCAAGTGACCCCAAATTATGCCACCAGTAAGCAGCAAAGGCAGAGTCCCTGGCTTTTTGACTCTAAATCCAGTGCTTTTCCTCTTATACCACATCACCTTTTAAAAAACAATTAGGAATATTTCTGTCTGTTTTTGAAATCACAAAAAATAAGACTAGATGTCAGAGCACAAATTATAAGGAGCAAACACATTTCAACAAAAGTAAAATAATTGTATATGGAAAAGTGATTTATCTCTTCCAAGAAATTAAAAGATATAGTGACTTAACTCTCATGTGAAAAAAAAATCATATTAAAACAGTAAGCAAAATAACTATATAAGAATTTTACTAACACAGATGTTCGAAAGCAATTTTCCATTTTTTTAACTTCATTTTTAATACATACATTTCCCCAAATGACCCAGTAGAGAGTTTTCCATACCGTGCATACACAAAGTTCAAATGCAAAATTCATACATTTTGAGTCAAGGGGTGGTTGAGGGGAAGGAGGCAGGGCTTTTGAAATTGCTTTTGTAACAGAGAATTGTTTATGTTTAAAAACTTCACTTGACTATGTTTGTTCTTCACCTGGCTGCCCACAGTCTCCTGCTAAAATTCAGTTCAAACCAGTTATAGCAGCTTCAACAGGATCTAAGCAAAAGAAAGATCTTTTTAAAAATGCTGGGAGAAACTGAGGTCCATTCTATACTGTTATCTTGAAGAATTCAGGCCATTTTTTGGCATTCCTAGTTATCTCTGAGGTCTAATTCTTCACTAAGTGAAGGGAAAGCATTACTTTTTATTAATGTTCTTCATGATAAGAAAAGTAAACCAGAGAGAGAACCCAGTCCCCCAGCAGCCCAGACTCTGCACACACACGCACATGCAAAAGACCCCAAATTACTCATGGTCTTTGCTCCAGCTGCTGTAACAAAATTCCAAAGACTGGGTGGCTTAAACAACAGACATCTATCTCCCACAGTTGTACAGGCTGGGGAGTCGAAGGGCAGGGTGTGAGCATGGCTAGAGTTTAGCAAGAGCACTCCTCTTGGCTTATGGACACTTGCCTTCTTGCTGTATCTTCACATGAAACACAGAGAGAGATTTCTGGTTTCTTCACATNCTGGGTGGCTTAAACAACAGACATCTATCTCCCACAGTTGTACAGGCTGGGGAGTCGAAGGGCAGGGTGTGAGCATGGCTAGAGTTTAGCAAGAGCACTCCTCTTGGCTTATGGACACTTGCCTTCTTGCTGTATCTTCACATGAAACACAGAGAGAGATTTCTGGTTTCTTCACATAAGGAAATGAATCCCATCATTAGAGTGTTACCCATATGACCTCATCTAAACCTAATCACCTCGCAAAGGCCCCACTTCCCAATACCATCACATTGAGGGTTCAGCCTTCAACATAAGATTCTGATGGGTACATAAACATTTAGCCCAGCTGGATCATTGATAAAGCAAGAGTGTTCCAGAAAAACATCTAATTCTGCTTTATTGACTATGCCAAAGCCTTTGACTGTGTGGATCACAATAANCACCTGGGAAGCTCCATTCCCCTCTACTCTGAATCCCCTTAAAATAGAACAGTGGGCAGGAGGATAGAGTTAAACTTTGCAGGCATAGTCTTTGTGACATCCAGCATCTGCTTCTAATCTGAAATTTGAGGAAACCACTAAAGATATTACAGGAGAAGAGAGATGCAATCACATTCCAGGCCCAAGAAGAGAATCCCAGTGGTGATGCTTGGGAGGATGAAGGGAGCACTGTCAGGGCTGAGATCCAGGGAGGATGAGTCAATGCTCTCAGGCAGCAAGGCCTCAAAGCTTGCCAGTACTTGAAATGTCTGAGAGAAAACACAGCCTGGCTGGCATCAGGTTGGGCAAGTGACCAAGCCAAAGTGGCACTTCAAATATTATAGGATTTGAATACAAATATTTCAAGGATTTAGAAAATCTGATGCTATGGAGGTATTTTTTGTTGTTTAAGGACTATGGTTACAAACACCACAGTTTCAAGAAAAAGAAAGAGGAAGAGAAAATCTGCCCACTCTGCGTTTCATTTAAGTGGAAATATATTTATATATTTGCATTCTAAAAAAAGGCAGTCACATCTATGAGACAGTACATTGCTATAGCTTGTCAAGATCTTTTTTTCTTTTCGATTTAGTCATTTATAACATAGAATATAATCCAAGATAAATGTAAAAGTTATCAATGTATCAACCAAAACCATGGCCCCAAGTTATGAGTTAAAAATGCAAATGCCTTCATGGACAAAGGAGGTAATATAAAACTTAACTGGGTGAAGTAGGCTGGGTGTACACTAGAGAGTAGTAAGGACTGTGGCAAAGTGAAGAACTAAGAACTGGCAAGGATTATGCCAAGTAAGCTTAAGTCAACAGCTGTCCAATGAAAAAGGTTACCTAAAATAGCTAGACCTTCTAATTTTGGAAATTGAATGAAAAGCTGGAAACTTACACTTTTGTGTCAGGTTTTCTAATCTTAAATACTGTGGGAATCAAATGAAATATGCCTGACCTAAAGAAAAAGAAGACAATGACCTTGTCTTAGAAACAGACTGTGTCTGAGAAACAAAGTATGTAAAGGTATTTTGGAGCAAAGGGTGACATGCTGGAGGTTAGGGCTATAGAAAGACAACCTAGGAAGTGACAACTGGTTTGTCGCAGGTGTCAGCATGGAATTATTGGACTTGAATTTTAAGGAAAACAGAATCAAGGTTGCAGAAGATGTGCATTTGTCCCTGCTAAAATCATACCGATAGGACTATTTTTTATTGACTGGTTTGGATGGTAAGCTTTGAAAACTTCAGATTTTGAAGTGAGATCAAATGAGAGAAACAACTCCATGCCAGGAAATGAAAAGCTCCATTTGGGTCTACAGGTCTTTTGAGAAATATCTATGCAAACACTGCGCCTATCTGTCATAAAAGGGTTGTGTAATTAACATATGCAAAACACCACTACCGTCCTGCTGGAAGCTAACTTCCCTCCCTGGAAAATCCAGCCTCTATTTATTTACAACAAAATAAAGTGGACCCTTCTGGAAAGAAACACAGCTCCACGGCGGCCCGAACACTGTCGCAGTGATGCTTTAAATCTTTTATATCTCCCATACCTCCGGGGGCTGGTGCTGGATGGTATTGAGCCAGGCCCATAAATAATTTATGCTAAGTAGCAATTTAGTTGTTTGGCTTGAGGTAAAGAAATCCAAGAAATTCATAAATAAAGTTCCCATTTTTGCTTGTGTTCCAAAGTTAATTTATGTTACTCTGCAATTAACTAACATAAAGGTGAAAAAATATGACAGGCCTAAGGTACAAACTTGTGCTCATAAATCTGCTCTATCTTAACTAGTGTTTTAGTGATAGTCACCCCGTTCCCTCCATCCTGTGCTATGAAACAGAAACTTCTCTTTGATCTCATTCCCTATTACCTTGTGGACCTGTAGAAAGTATTGCAATTGTTTTGAATGGACCCCTAGGTGGGTAGAGGAAGAAAAGGAGATGGGATTTGGGATGGCTACAAATGGAGCTTCCGACATACCTGAAATAGTTTAGTTCTTTGGAAAAAATAGCTAAAGTTAACACGACAAATGCAAACAGCTGTTCACTCAAAGGTTCAGAGTTAGACAACCTGAGAACCGAGAGCAGGATGGCCAGCCGAGGCTGCCATAGCAGGGGTGGGTGTGGCGGGTAGCAGGAGCAGGGCAGAGAGTCTGGCAATTTGGAGACCCTGGAGGATGTAAAGAGCAAGAAGCAGTTGTGCAGACATGAGGCACGTGGCCCTCAGTCAGGCACAGAATCTAGGAAGACTCTGGATTACCACCGGAAAACATCAGCAGGCAGCTTAAGCACAGGGCTCTGTTTTGTGCCAACAATGTGGAATTCTTTCTTTGTAGGTTCCCACTTGTGACCTTGTGGCTCAGCTGGTAAACAATCCGCCTGCATTGCAGGAGACCTGGGTTTGATACCTGGGTTGGGAAGATCCCCTGGGGAAGGGACAGACTACCCACTCCAGTATTCTGGCCTGGAGAATTCCATGGGTCCATGGGGTCGCAAAGAGTCAGACAGGACTGAGCCACTTTCACTTTCACTGGCGACCTCAGCCTTCAATTCTCTGCTAGCTTGTGCTTTCCAACTTCTGTCTGAGATGGTTGGTATTTGAGATGGTTTCCCTGTGACATGTGACCACTTCTCCTTTGTAGATCTTCCAAACCTTATTCACGGAGTAAGGCTAGAAAAAGCTACATACTTAGCACCCATTTTTTCTTCATTCATTCACAGCTTTCTTCAATCAGATTAGCTTCAAGTTTTGCATTTCTTCTTCCTATTTCTTTGATCTAATCTGACATGTTAATCTTTTTTTCTTTATTCTAATAAAACTGCTGCCATTTTAAGGCTCTTTAAATTTGATAAAAGGCCAGCAAATCATTTTCTAAATTAATACACATAGTTACTTCCTGGTTATATATAAGGTTTGAACACCCTTCTGAAATGCTGCTAACATGACAGAACACACAGAAACATGAAACATATAGGTAAGAAAGATAATGGGAAAGGAGACAATGGGAGACTCTATGTCAACAAATGTTTTTATGATTGATATTTGTTGTACATTTTAATATATATGACGAATTTCACAATGTTGTTTTTATTTTTTGTCGGAGTATAATTGCTTTACAGGGCTGTGTTAGTTTCTGCTGTACAACAAAGTGACTCAGCTATGTGTAAACATACATGCCCTCACCACCACCACCCCCTGCCCCTATGTAGGTCATCACAGAGCACCCGGCTGAGCTCCCTGTGTTATACAGCAGGTTGCCACTAGCTGTCTATTTTACTCATGGTAGTGTATATAGAAGATTGAAAGCAGATGGGAAAGTGGGAAATGACTTACTGAGTGGAGGAAGACAAACCTGGAAGAGGAAAACATTCAAGAGAAGCAAGATGTTTCCCCACTTATCCCAGAAAATTTTGAAAATTTAGAAGCACCAGATACAGAAGACAATGAAGGAGACAGGGAGAAATAGAGCTCCATATGAAGAACGTGTAGACTTCAGGGTCCCTGAGCAGCCAAATTGTTCCCCTATCCTGCAAGAGACAGGGGGTAAATTACCTAGAGAAAATGCACCTCAGGTGGTCTGACTCAGAAATACTGAGTACAGTGAAAGAAAGAGCTGGAACATCAAACAATACGCTAAAAGTCGGCAAAAGTGTTCATCCTCAAAAGTCAAGTCCCCAGCCTCCATCCTTTCCACTTGTCTGTCAGTCAGTCAGTTCAGTCGTTCAGTCGTGTCTGACTCTTTGTGACACCATGGACTGCAGCACGCCAGGCCTCCCTTTCCATCACAAACTTCCGGAGTTCACTCAAATACATGTCCATTGAGTTGGTGATGTCATCTAACCATCTCGTCCTCTGTCATCCTCTTCTCCTGCACTCAATCTTTCCCAGCATCAGGGTCTTTTCTTTCTTTATTCATTTTTTTAATTTTTATTTTTACTTTATTTTACTTTACAATACTGTATTTGTTTTGCCATACATTGACATGAATCCGCCATGGGTGTACATGAGTTCCCAATCCTGAATCCCCCTCCCATCCCCCACCCCATATCATCTCTCTGGGTTCAAATGAGTCAGTTCTTCGCATCAGTATGTCTCTCAGTATGTCTGTTCTTCACATTAGTATCTCTGTCCGTAGCCAGGTATGTATAACCCTTGTATGTATAACTATCTAGAGACTTAAAGCAATTTTCCCTGGAGAAGCCTGAAATAAGGAGCATGAGAAAAAGGCCTTCAGGTACTTACATCTGGGGCTTCCACGTGAAAAAAGACAACTTACTCTATATTTAAAAATACAAGCTCACTTCTATATCTAGAATCTTTTATCAGCTTTACAGCCTCAGTTTTAAATGCTTATGTTCTCTCTAGCTCAGTTGGTAAAGAATCCTCCTGCAATGCAGGAGACCCCAGTTCAATTCCTGGGTTGGGAAGATCTGCTGGAGAAAGGATAGGCTACCCACTCCAATATTCTTGGGCTTCCCNTATCTAGAATCTTTTATCAGCTTTACAGCCTCAGTTTTAAATGCTTATGTTCTCTCTAGCTCAGTTGGTAAAGAATCCTCCTGCAATGCAGGAGACCCCAGTTCAATTCCTGGGTTGGGAAGATCTGCTGGAGAAAGGATAGGCTACCCACTCCAATATTCTTGGGCTTCCCTTGTGGCTCAGCTGATAAAGAATCTGCCTGTAATGCAGGAGAACTGGGTTTGATCCCTGGATTGGGAATATCCCCTGGAGAAGGATAAGAGTACCCACTACAGTATTCTGGCTTGGATAATTCCATGGACTGTATAGTCCATGGGGTCGCAAAGAGTCAGACACGATTGAGTGACTTTCCCTTCATTTTAAATACTTAAGAAAGCTAGAATCACCAAACATTTGAAAAAGTCTCCAAAATGATACAAAAGGGCCAAAACATGAAAAAAAAGAGAATTCAGAAGACTCATAAACAACACAGAAATTGGAAACACTTTAAAGTCAATAACTGATATACATGAACAAAGAAGAATAAATATGCATTTATGAACTAATACCAGGGTATTATTTTCATGGGCAGAAATCAAAAAAATATGAATGTGATCTTGAAAATTAAATATACAGAAGAGATTAAAAATTCAATTGAATGGATGAAAGATAAGTGTCAAGAAAATCCTACGGAGAATAGAATAAACATACAAACAAAAAAAGAACTGTGTTATTGAAGGAAAATAAAGAGAAAATTTAGATAATCAGTTCCAGAAGTCTAACACTAGAAACCAGGAATTCCAGAAAAAGACAAAAGGTAAAACTGAGGGAAAATACAAGGAAGTTTCCCAAAATGAGGAGACACAGACATCACAATACAAAGTTCCCACTAAGAGCCCAGTTCTCTAAATCACAAAGAACGACACCACAACACATCACACAACTTCAAAAGAATGTAGAGGAGATCCTAAAATATCCTGGAGAGACAAATTGTTTACAAAGGATCAGTTATCTAACTCACATCTGACTTCCAGTATCACTTTTGAAGGCTAGGAGACATTGGAACATTGCTCTTAGAATTCTGAAGCAAATTATTTTCATTCTAGAATTTCATGCCCAAACTACTAAGCAAGTATGGGCAGGCTAAAAGAAATTTCAAGTATGCAGGCTCTCAGAAATGTGACTCTTTCTCTGGAGGAGACTGGAGTACTCTATAAAATTTAAGAGTACTCAAAGAAAGACTGAGGGAAAAGGATACAACGAAGAGAACAATGAAGGGAGAGCAATGAAGGGAATTTTCAGAGAAAAAACAGCCCATGTTGTAGCAAGAGGCTGGAGGGCTAAAGAAGAGATGCCTCCAACTAAAAAATAGATGGCCCAATAGACTGATAAAAAAAAGAGAGCGATTTAGTTGGTATGTGATAT
Organism: Neotragus moschatus; assembly: GCA_006410615.1. Lineage (NCBI taxonomy): Eukaryota > Metazoa > Chordata > Mammalia > Artiodactyla > Bovidae > Neotragus > Neotragus moschatus. Next base: position 344,222 of record SJYA01001479.1, on the reverse strand, counting down.
TTCTCAGCATTTTGAAAGGATTATTGCTAAGCATTTGATGAATCAACTAGAACATTGGGGAAAATAAGAATAGATATGTAGAAAATTAAGCAAACTTGTAAAAGGAAGCACTTTATTACCTCTATTAAAAAAACAACCTAGCATATAAGAAGGGGAAAAAATCATAGCCCAAATGTAATATTTATGTAGTCATAATATAAATACTGAGTTTTAACAAAAAATTGCAATATAACTTTTAGAGGAGAGTAAAAGACCATTATGGTAGGGGTGTGGGAGAGAGACATAAAGAAGGTAAAGTTTTCACTGTAAAATTGAAGAATAAATTGATAATGTCTAAAATCAAGAAATTAATAGAAGTTTAAATACATGTATATAAATATCATAAGAAACATCTGAAAGGGTAACAAGTTGTTGGATGTCTGAAGAAGATTATGGTGTAATACTGACTATTTTTAGTCAAAAAAAAACTAGAAAAGTATAAAGATGGGAGAATCAATTATCCAGATTGCCATACATAATAATAATTACTATTCATATGTTTTTTGGAGGGGCAGTAGCAGTGGGGTAGGGAACTTTAAAATTTCCTTCATTGATTTGTTAAAAAAAAATGATGGTACTCATTAAAAAGTAATTAAACAATGCAGAAATGTATGAAGAAGTAAATAAAAAGCCTCTTATATTCCAAAATTACTTCCATTAACATTAGGTAAACACAAGTCCAGATTTTGTTGTATGGCTACAAAAGATATGAAGATAGATAAAAAAACTAAGTATCTAGTTGTGGGCTTCCTTGGTGGCTCAATGGTAAAGAGCAGATTCTGCCAATGCTGGAGACATAGACCGGGGTTTGATCCCTGGGTTGGGAAGATCCCCTGGAGGAAGAAATGGCAACCCACTCCAGTATTTTCACCTGGAGAATCCCATGAACAGAGGAGCCTGACGGGGTACAGTCCATGGGATCGCAAAGAATCAGACATAACTAAAGCTGGCATCACTGACTCGATGGGCGTGGGTCTGAGTGAACTCCGGAGTTGGTGATGGAAAGGGAGGCCTGGGTGCTGCGATTCATGGGGTCGCAAAGAGTCGGACACGACTGAGCAACTGAACTGAACTGAACTGAAAGCAACTTCATATGCATGCACGTGTGTGTTTTTAATTATAAGAGTTCTTAATTAACAACTAGGTAGATGCTGATAGATAGATTAGACAGATAGGGCTAGACAGATAACATTACTTTTTGTTAAAAAGGGATTATATATAGATACTATTTTTAGTAGCAAAATATTCAACTTATTTTCATAGTAAAAGAGAAACTGAAGCAAGATTAAAGATACTGTTGATTTTCAAAGAAATGGTTTCTCTAAGATTTACAGCTCTCTAAGCTTGAAAGGGTGGAAGAATGGATATGAAAAACAATGAGTTGGAGTCATTAATGTTTTTATTATATATTTCAATATTAGTATCAGTAGACTCTTTCTTAGAAATATGAGAGTATCTCCCTTCACCACACTTTCCAATTATCTTTATACTACTAATTTTACATTGTTCTGATTAATAACATTCAAATTTTGTTCTATAGCAATAATTTTCTCAGTTGTTTAGTCTTTAATTCTATATTTAAATAGATTCAAACACCATCAGTTCTTTTTATCACAGCTTCTCAATTTCCAAGTTCTTTATTTTGATTTATCTCTTAATTAGCCAGAACTCATTGTCAAGCATTTTCTTCATGAAGGATTCAAAAATGCCATATTCCATGGATTCTTTCATGTTTTTGTATGTCTGCCTCTTGCCTTTTTTCTACTGATCTCTTAGCTTTCTTTCACTCCTTCAAAACTTTACAGAAATAACTCCATCATCATCTGGCATTGAACGCTGCCGTTAAGACATCTGAGATCTGACTCTTTCTTAAATCATAGAAGGTGATTTGCTTTATCTACTTAGTCTACCTAAGGATTTTTTTTTAATCCTTGAAGTTCAATACCTTAACTAGGATATATATCCATTTTGAGTATCCCATATCAAAATTTCTGAAATAGTCGATCCAAATATTTTTTTTTCTTACAAAGAGAAATTGAAAGTGAAAATGTTAGTTGCTCAGTCATGTCTGACTATTTGGGATCCCATGGACTGTAGCCCACCAGACTCCTCTGTCCATAGAGTTCTTCAGGCAAGAATACTAGAATGGGTAGCCATTCCCTTCTTCAAAGGATCGTCCAGACCAAGGAATCAAACTCAGGTCTCCTGCACTGCAGGTGGATTCTTTACCATCTGAGCCACCAGAGAAATTACTATGTACTATATTCATTCAGTTCAGTTCAGTCACTCGGTCGTGTCTGACTCTTTGTGACCCCATGGACCAGAGCATGCCAGGCCTCCCTGTCCATGACCAACTCTCAGAGTTTATCCAAACTCATGTCCATTGAGTCAGTGATACCATCCAACCATCTCATCCTCTGTCGTCCCCTTCTTCTCCTGGCTTCAATCTTTTCTAGCATCAGGGTCTTTTCCAATGAGTCAGCTCTTTGCATCAGGTGGCCAAAGTATTGGAGTTTCAGTTTCAACGTCAGTCCTTCCAATGAGCACTCAGGACTAATCTCCTTTAGGATGGACTAGTTGGATCTTCTTGCAATCCAAGGGACTCTCAAGAGTCTTCTCCAACACCACAGTTCAAAAGCATCAATTCTTTGGTGCTCAGCTTTCTTTATAGTCTAACTCTCACATACATACATGACTACTGGAAAAACCATAGCTTTGACTAGATGGAGCTTTGTTGGCAGAGTAATGTCTCTGCTTTGTAATATGCTGTTTAGGTTGGTCATAACTTTCCTTCCAAGGTAAACTTTCATGGCTGCAGTCACCATCTACAGTGATTTTGGAGCCCCCCAAAATAAAGTCAGCCACTGTTTCCACTGTTTTCCTATCTATTTGCCATGAAGTGATGGGACCAGATGCCATGATCTTAGTTTTCTCTCAGAAAGTTGAGCTTTAAGCCAACTTTTTCACTCTCCTCTTTCACTTTCATCAAGAGGCTCTTTAGTTAATTCTATAAATATTTATTAAACTTCTACGTATCAGACACTAGGCTGTTGGATATACCTCTAAACAAACCCCAGACCAAACAGTGGAGCTTGTTGAGGGTGGGACCAAGTGAGGGCACAGGAATAAACAGGAAACATAATAAAGAAATAAATTACATTATAGCATAGCATGACAGAAGTGACAAGCGTTATGGGGGAAAAAAGGAAAACTAGAGCAGTGTAAAGAAGAATAGGGTATGGGAGTGGGGGAGTGGAAAGGTTTAATCCCAGAATTAAACAAGACAGTCGTGGAAGCCCTCATTTAAAAGGTGAAATCTGAGCAATAAACACAATGGCATGAGCTCTGCTGATTTCTACGGGACGGGACGAGTGTTAGAGGCAAGGGGAAAAGCCAACGCAAAGGTCTAAGATGAGAACCTCTTTGAAAACTTTTGAGAAAAAGTGAAAGTAAGGGAAGTGCTATAGCAAAAACTTGTGTGTTCTAAGACCAGGGAGGTGATAGAGAGCTAGGTATTCCAATTGTCTTGTTCATAGCAGGCCATTACAATGGCCTTTTGCTTTCGCTCCGAGTTTCAAGGTTTTAACCAAAGAGAACAATTTAGCATTTTAAAAGGATTACTTTGACTAGTTTGTTGAGAGCAAAGTGTAGGTAGGCAAAGGAAAGAGGGAGACCAATTAGAAAGCTATTTGAATAATGCAGGTAAAGGATTTTTGCAGTGCAGTTGTGCTTTTCCTTAGGTATTAGGGGGAAAATTCTGTGAAAAAGTTTAAGTCTGCCATCTAAACCCAGAAGCACATTTGATTTTTTTTAAACCNAGAGCAAAGTGTAGGTAGGCAAAGGAAAGAGGGAGACCAATTAGAAAGCTATTTGAATAATGCAGGTAAAGGATTTTTGCAGTGCAGTTGTGCTTTTCCTTAGGTATTAGGGGGAAAATTCTGTGAAAAAGTTTAAGTCTGCCATCTAAACCCAGAAGCACATTTGATTTTTTTTAAACCAAGTGTCTGTGTTCCTTTGCCAAAAATATTTTTTTTAATAATTTTTAAAAGATAGATGAAGCTTGCTTTATGTTGGAAGCCATCCAGTGAGATGAATTAGATGACTCAAGTCAGCCCTACACCAAAATTTCAGAGCAAGCACAAAGATAAACTTAATGCATCAAAGTGCAGTCATTCACTAACGGCAGAGACTATTGGAAGAGAATTTTTCTTTTTCTTTTCTCTTTTTATTAATGGGAATCTTCCCCGTATGACTTTATCATCTCCACTCAAGTGTCAGCTATCATTTCCCAACACTAAAGTCCTTTTCAATTCTTTCAGACTTCTTTGGCAAATGCCATTGGGGTTAAGCACATTTTCTTATATCCAGTTTGACCATGATGTGCAGAGTTTCCTGTGTATTTATCACTATTTGATCAAATATCTGTAATCTGGTTGGCTTGAAAGACAACAGGGATTTTGCTGCTCTCTCCCTTACTAAGATCAGCGCTACCTTCTCTGTCTTATGCTCATCAAGGAACTCCATGGCATCAAGTTAGCTTCCCGTATTATTCCTTAAATCAGTGGAAAGAAACCCATGGTTCTCAGAAAAACAAGAAGGAACCTGCCAAATTCCTGGCAGATAGGCAGGAACCAACTGTTCCACCTGCCAACATCTCAGTGGAACCAACTGAGGAGCCATCCACTACAGGGGAGCAGGGAGCCAGTAATTTAGATGGAAATCTTAGGGGCTCCCAATTGATCTACTTTGTCAACCAATGCATCCCTCTTTTACCTGAAAATTTCAGCCTAACTTACCCTCAAGCTCAAGCATGTGACTTTATTTCCTCTGTCCTCTCCCACCTCCACCTCCAAGACACAACTTAATGCTATTTCCAGATGCCTAAAGGAGTGGGAGAAGTAGTCTTCCACCAAAGAAAGAAATGACACATTTGAGGTAAAACTTTGAGGATCAAAAATTTTACTCTCATTAGACGAGTTTAATCAAAAAGTACAAATTAATGGAGGGCAAGGAAAGTATTGGGGAGTTGGAATAATCACTAGAAAAAAAGAAAGTTCTAAAGACACAAACTCATAAAACAAACTTCACCATTTTCCTTGAAGGGAACACGATTAAGTTTTACTAGATGGGGCCAAAGAAGAGTTGAAGGCAGAAGTATTTCTCTAGAGTAGATTTATAGATGTAAATATCTAAGTTTTCTTTTCAACCTACATTGGAAACTCAGTCATTTTAACATTAGTAAGCTGAAGAAGGAGGAAGAAGAGGAAAAGGAGAAGGATTCAAGCAGCAAGAGCTTGTGTTAGTAATCAATTTCCACAAATAGATGTCTTACCTGCTCAGCTGCTTCAGTCCTACTCTCTTTTGACCTCATGGAATGTAGCTTGCCAGGTTCCTCTGTCCATAGGATTTTCCTGGCAAGAATAGTGGANACACAGATGCATGGAATGGACTTTTGGACTTTGAGGGAGAGGGAGAGGGGGGGAATGTTTGGGAGAATGGCACTGAAACATGTGTGCTATCGTGTGGGAAATGAATCATCAGTCTATATTCGGTTTATTATTTTTATTTATTAAATTTAAAAAAAATAAAAAAATAAAGGATGCTTAACTAAAATAAATAAATAAAAACCATCTAAAACAGTGAAGGAAAAAAAAAAAGAAAACAAAGTCTTGAGTTTTGGCTTCCTCCCTTTTCAACAGGTAGAGTCAAATCTTAAACCAATAGCTTTTCAGAGAAGAATAAAGTAAAAATTTCCATATATTGTATTAAAATGCACCTTGCAATGAATTTCAGTATAAATGAAGTGTGGGCTTGCTGGGTAACTCCCCGAGGGATGCTTCTGGTGTCTAAGGGCTTCTTATTCTTCTGCAGATAAACCATGGTTCTAGATATTTTGAGCTTCCTTGGTGGCCCAGTCATAAGGAATCCAGAGGGTTCCATATCTGGGTCTGGAAGGTCCCCTGACGGAGGAAATGGCAACCCACTCCAATATTCTTGCCTGGGAAATTGCATGACAGAGAAGCCTGGCAGGCTACAGTCCATGTGATAGCAAAAGAGTTGGACACGACTTAGCAACTAAACAACTAGATATTTTACTCTTTTCCCATGTATTCTGTAAGGAGAGCAGTGATGAAGCTATAATCTGACAATTTCTCAGAAAAAGTGCCTGTTGTTTAAAAGGTTTGCTTAGAGGACTTTCTTTTCTGGGTGCCCAAATCACTATCAACTCTTCAATTTACTGCAGAAGGAGCCACATTAACTCTTACAGGTGACTACAACATCTACAACATTTCCCTCCAATACTTCAATCTTGCAATAGTCTCTGGCCCAGGTTAAGGCTGGCATCAGTAGCATCTCCCAGAAGGATTTCTGGTTTGACTGAGCACACACAATGATGTTCTCCCTACAGACTCTGCAGACACAAACTAATATTGTTGTAAACAATTTTAGGAAGTTTCATTCACAGGTTTAATTTATTTCTCACTATTATGTCTCCCTATAGGACCAAACATAGCCTAATTCTATGAAAGGGAAAGGGAAGTCGCTCAGTCGTGTCTGACTCTTAGCGACTCCATGGACTGCAGCCCACCAGGCTCCTCCGTCCATGGGATTTGCCAGGCAAGAGTACTGGAGTAGGGTGCCATTGCCTTCTCCATGAAAGCCAAAGCTAATTTAACTCTAGAGAAGCAGCCCTTTAAAAGAAACATTTATGGCATGTTTCTTATAAGCAGCAATATTTAAGAGTGATCAAAGGTTTCAAATATAAAGTTCCTCTCCAAACTCTTTGCTCAATATGGAAATTTTCCTCATTTTAAGATTAGCATTAAATGCTTTGTTTCAAATACCCTAAGACAATGAGTGAACTTTACCTTTGGGGGGGAAAAGAAGACACTGTGAACTGTTCCATGATTAGACCTCAAATATTCATGTGATCACCAACAATAGTTTCCAGAAGCATTTTTATTTGAATGAATATTGTCTCTCTGCAAGTAAGTGGTTTATCTTTTACTTCATCACATACCTAATATCAAATATTACATGTTATCACTTTCTGCATTTAAAAGGAGGAAAATGCAGCTGATGTGTTATGCAAGTTGATAGTTTACGTAAGCTGAAAAAAGAATTTATGAAAATAGATTTGAGGATTTATTAGGAAGTTTTGTAGTCACAGTGAATAAAATGCTATAAACAGAAGGACCAAGATCTCTGGCACTGGGCTTACAGCACTACTTACACATTAACAAATATCAAAGATGTTCCAAACAGAATCTTACCTAAGTCTCACTCTTACCCCAAACATAGTACCCACGAACACAGAAATGATATCCATGCATCACAGTGAGAAGTAGGCAATTCAGAGGAATAGTGGGAGTCATATTTTTACCTCTGTCAAGCCTGTTTTTTCTTTTCCTATTGAAGTAAATTGAGCATAATTTTTAGAACTGTTTACATAAGGGAAATGTTTTGGTTTTCTCAATGATTTTAAAGTGAAAAACTGGTCACCGGTACAGCAAGGAGTTACGTGATGTTGCCAGGTCAGAGTCAAACAGAGACTTCACCACTCCTTTTGTTGGCTAATGATGTCATACAAGATCTAATTCAAGTCTTTACAACATCCAAACACCTGCCAAATGCATTTTTATAACTAACATGTCTCTTCAGTGGTTCTCTATGACAAACGACTTTGGGCTCAGTAAAAATTTTAAAAGATGCTTCCTTCATTTATTACCCCCAATACTCAAACCTCTTCATTTCCAGCTAAGAGGCCTTGAGTTAGTCTGTGCAGAAAAATACGCAACACTTCTCTGTTCATCTCTCAGTTTGGGCATGCAGCCAAGCCTGACTTGTCACCTGGCACTACAGAGCTGTGGGTCCAGAGCACCCGGGAGTTGGGAGGAAAGGAGGCCATGCCTTCACACATCTGGTACTTGAGCTAAAGGACCCCCTTTTGTGTGAATTAGGTAATTGGGACAAGTGCTGGGGTAGTTCTCCTATAGGCTCTTTAAAATGGACTTTTCCAAAGTATTTCTAGCCAGGAAAAATTGATATGGGGACAGCAGTCTTAGAAAAATTTGTGTCTGTTATTTACTCATTACTTCAAAAAATATTTTTTGAGCTCCTACCTGCTGAGTTCCAGGCACTGTGCCAGAGGATCATTTTAAGCACATTGGACAAGGTTTCTGCCCTCCTGCAGTTTATAATCTAGTAAGTAAACAAATATACAAATAAATATACTCTACGATTTCAAACTGTGGCTGTGTTATAAAGTAAAAGAACAAGGTGACGTAAAAGAAATTGAAAGGTAAATCTGATTTCTGCTGAAGAGATGGAGAAGGCTGTGGTGGAGGAGATGTCTAACTTGGTTACCAGAGAACTGTCTGAGATTCTAGAATCTATGTCTTCCCTAATAGTCACTTTATAATTTTGCTTCAAGACTGTAGTCTCAGTAACATTTCCATAACCCAATCTTGCCTCCTTCTTCAGCTTTATTCTTTCTCAATTTGCCTCAATCTCCACCCTCAGAGCCAGTCAGTCTCTTGTTCCTTAGAAGGCTCTGAAACTATTGCCTAGTGTCTGCTGACACATCTGACTATTTCTTCCCACTTTTTCACCACAGTGACTCCTCCTCACCTTCCATAGCTCACCTGGGACAAGACTGATGCTACGAAGTCTCTGACGATTCCCTTTTCCTCATGTAGGCACTTCATGTGACTCAGTTCCAGGGGGCACATTTCCATTCTTATTTTTATTATGTCACAATGGTTGAATATCAACAATTTCATATGATTCAGCCCAAAAGTTCACGTGAATGGCAGCTGTCCACTGCCCTCTGTTCATAGGGTCTATAATGTGCGTGCAGTTTCTGAGGCTGTGCAGTATGGTGGCTCTACTCATCATATGACTCTTCCCTGTTCCCACTGCACAATGTACCCACCTTTAAAATATATTTTACCATTTTGAATGAAGTGACCCATTCATACTTCTTTCTTCCCCTCTCAATAGTTTCATCTGCTATCCTTATCAGTTAATACAGACTTTTTTGTTAAAACACTAAGAGTAGCTTTTCACTTACTGACATCTTACAACACATCTCACAACAATGCTGACAGGAAAATATTATACAATTTTAAAATTTGAGAAACCAAGGTTTAAAAGTTAAATAATTTGACTCCACACCAAACGAAAAGATGGGCGAGCTCAAACTGGAGTGACACTGTATCCGATTCTAGAATCCATATTCTTTCACCCATACAATGCTAGATTTCATTCTTTTCATAAATTTATTCAACTAAAATATACATATAGACCTAAGCCTATTTACTAATGTGTCTCACACACCTGCAATTGACAAAACCTGACTTGACTTCAAGGAGCTTCCAGTCTAGCAGAGAAAGCAAATAACGAACAATCAATTCCAAGAGAGCTAAACTGGGAGAAATGCTTACTGAACTAAGCTGAACATTGGGGGAGACAAAAATAAGAAGCATTATGATATCTATTCTTTAAAAAGGGATATGTTTAACTTTGTTTAGTTTCAAATATTGTAAATAATCACTTTATCTTAAGCCCTCTACCTACTTTGTTTCAGAATAACTGGGTTATCGTCTAGATATAAGTATCTAGTTATGACTGAGGTCAGCTCTATCACAGCCCCTTCATGGATCACAGCCTTAACTGTATGGATCACAACACACTGTGGAAAATTCTTTTTCTTTTTTTTTATAAAAAAGTGATTCCAAGTTTTTCTATTAAATGGTAGTTTTAGTGATGTAGAATTCTATTATTTTCTGTTGACCAATCATGATACAATGATATTAAGTGAATAATAGTTACATAATTGCAATAGTTAAAATATTTATCAGTTTTCACAATCAATTGCCAGATAAAAAACAAAAAGATAATTACAATTGCAAGCCATAATGGAAACATGATTAACCTAATGATATAAAGTAATTACGTACAATTTGGGGAGGGAGGCGGGTAAGTAGAGCCATGTGAAAAGTGGAAGTGCATACATGCACATATTCTCATCCTCCCAACCAGTCTATGTCTTTTGGTTGATGCATTTAATCCATTTACTGTTAAGGTAATTATAAATACGTATGCTCTTATTACCATTTTCTTAATTGTTTGAGTTTATTTTGTGTAGATCTTTTAGTTTTCTTGTGTTTCCTCTCTAGAGAAGTTCCTTTAGTATTTCTTGTAAAGCTGGTTTGATGATACTGCATTCTCTTAACTTTTGCTTGCCAGGAAAATTCTTAAACAGATTGGAATACCAAACCACTTTACCTGTCTCCTGAGAAATCTATGTGCAGGTCAAGAAGCACAAGTAACTGGAAAAGGAACAACAGACTGGTTCAAAACTTGGAAAGGAGTACAACAAGGCTGTATATTGTCACTTTGCTTATTTAACTTATAGGTTGAGTACATCACATGAAATGCCAGGCAGGGCGAATCACAAGTTGGAATCAAGATTTCCAGGAGAGAGGCGATCCTAAGATGGCAGAGGAATAGGATGAGGAGACCACTTTCTTCCCAAAAAGTTCATCAAAAGAACATTTAAATGCTGAGTAAATTCCACAAAACAAATTCTGAATGCCAGCAGAGGACATCAGGCACCCAGAAAAGCAGCCCATTGTCTTCAGAAGGAGGTAGGAAAAAATATAAAAGACAAAAAGAGAGACAAAAGAGGTAGGGACAGAGCTCCATCCTGGGAAGGGAGTCTTAAAGAGAGACGTTTCCAAACACCAGGAAACACTCTCAACACTGCTGAGTCTGTGGTGAGTCTTGGAACCACAGAGGGCAACATAACTGGGAGGAAAAATAAATAATCAAAACCCACAGATTACATGCCCAATGGTAACTCCCCCAGCGGAGAAGCAGCGCAGACACCTGCACCTACCACTAGCAAGCGGGGGCTGCATTGCTTAGAGTAAGGACCAGACCGGGCCTGAATGCCCCGGGGGCAATCTGAGGGCTAGCAAGCCAGACTGTGGGATAGCTACCACGCAAAAAACTCTAACCTAAGACACCGCCAGGCCTGTTCACAGAACAAAGGACTAAACAGAGATAGCCAGCTGCAGACCATCCCCCTCCAGTGACAGGCAGCCAGAGCTGGAAGGGGGCAATCGCAGCCCCAGAGAGGCATTATCTATGAAACTGCAAGCAGGCTTCTTTGCTAACTAAGACTTCTTGGGGTTCTGGACGATCAACATCCACCTGAGAAGGCACAATGGTTGTACACCCAGAAAACCAAGCAGCAGGGATGGGGGAAGTGATAAGTTGCAGTGATCATGTTCACCAAACACCTCATCACCTGAGCTGCTGGGACTTGGGAAGGGCACAAAACACAGGCTCAACCAAGTCTGCTCCTCTGAGGACTACTGGAGTGCCTGAACTTGAGCAGCTTAGACCTGGGAGGTGCATTCAGCCCAGGGCCGGCCTCGGATGGTTCCCGGCAGAACCTAGAGCCTGAGCAGTGTGGGCAGGGAGGACACAGGCACGGTGAGCATGGGCAGGCCCAGTGTGGCTGAGACACTGCGAGCACATGCCAGTGTTATTTGTTTGCAGTGTCCCTCCCTCCCCACAGCGTGACTGAACAAGTGAACCTAAAAAAGTGTCCACCACCGCTCCCTTGTGTTAGGGTAGAAATCAAACACTGAAGAGAACAGATGAAGCTAAAACAAAGGGAACCATCTTGGAAGTGACAAGTGCAATAGATTAAAACCCTATAGTTAGTACCTACTACATAGGAAGGGGCCTAGGATCTTGAGAAATATAAGCCGGACCAAGGAACTATCCGAAAATGAACCGATCCCACACTGCCCACAACAACACCAGAGAAAGTCTTAGATATATTTTTACTATCATTAAAAAAATTTTTTAAGTCTTCTATTACTCCTTTAATTTTCATTTTTATAACCTACTAGTACTTTGCAAAAAAAAAGAGAGAGATCTTATTTTTTAAAGCAAGTTTCATATATATATATATATATTTATTTATTTATTTATAATTTTTGTGNGAGAATGGCATTGAAACCTGTATAATATCAGATATGAAATGCATCGCCAGTCCAGGTTCAATGCATGATACAGGATGCTTGGGGACCCTGACGATGGTATGGGGAGGGAGGTGGGAGGGGGGTTCAGGATGGGGAACACATGTATACCTGTGGCAGATTCATGTTGATGCATGGAAAAACCAATACAATATTGTAAAGTAATTAGCTTCCAGTTAAAATAAATAAATTTATATTTTTAAAAAATTTAAAAAAAAGATTTCCAAGAGAAATATCAACAACCTCAGATTTGCAGATGATACCACTCTAACAGCAGAAAGCAAAGAGGAACTGAAGAGCCTCTTAATAAGGGTTAAGAGGAGAGTGAAAAATCTGGCTTGAAATTCAACATTTAAAAAACTAAGATCATGGCCTCTAGTCCCATCACTCTTGACAAATAGGAGAGGAAAAGTGGAAATAGTGATAGATTTTATTTTGGGGGGCTCCAAAATCACTGTGGATGGTGACTATAGCCATGAAATTAAGACACATGCTCCTTGGAAGAAAGCTATGACAAACCTGACAGCATATTAGAAAGCAGAGACATCACTATGCTGACAAAAGCAAAGTATAGTCAAAGCTATGGTTTTTCCAGTAGTCATGTACAGTTGTGGGAGTTGTACCATAAAGAAGGCTGAACACCAAAAGATTNAATTAAGACACATGCTCCTTGGAAGAAAGCTATGACAAACCTGACAGCATATTAGAAAGCAGAGACATCACTATGCTGACAAAAGCAAAGTATAGTCAAAGCTATGGTTTTTCCAGTAGTCATGTACAGTTGTGGGAGTTGTACCATAAAGAAGGCTGAACACCAAAAGATTATGCTTTTGAATTGTGGTGCTGGAAAAGACTCTTGAGAGTCCCTTGGACAGCAAGGAGATCAAACCAGTCAATCCTAAAGGAAATCAACCCTGACTTTTCATTGGAAGGATTGATGTTGAAGCTGAAGGTCCAATACTTTGGCCACCTGATCCAAAGAGTGGACTCATTGGAAAAGATCCTGATGCAGGGAAAGATTGAGGGCAAGAGGAGAAGTGGGTGGCAGAGGATAAGCTGGTTAGATAGAGTTGCTGACTCAATGGATATGAATTTGAGCAAACTCCAGGAGATAGTGAAGAAGAGGGGAGCCTGACAGGCTAGATGCAGTCTATAAGGTCACAAAGAATCAGATACAACTTAGTGACTAAACACCAACTACTTCCACAGCACTTCCCAGTAGCAAGTTGATGATTTCTTTTTAGCCTTCATCTCTCTGGGGTACTGCCACTTGCCACAGATAACAGAGATATGGCAGATTCTGAAACTAACTCCTAGAAATGGGCCAAGTGACAGACCTTAAGGTGAGAATGAGGCTCGGCTGCCGAGAATTCCTTGTCCTCAGATGGGGAACTGGCTGACCAAGTTACATGACGTAAAAGCAGCTGCTTAAAAACAGCCTGTTGAAACCTGAGACTCGGGCTGAAACTTTAGGAATTTTGGTGGGAAAATGTCAAGAGTATCATCATTTGTGGAGATTAGAAATGGTGGTTACAATTGTAGAAATCCTGTATGACCCTAAAATGAAGCACAATTGAGGATGTCCCTGGTTGAGAAATACTGTTTTGCGTATTTCAATTCTACCTCTGCTCCTACTAGTTGTCCTAGAAAAGCATCGTATGTTTTTTTTTTGTTTGTTTTGTTTTGCTTCAGCTTTCGGTCAATAGGCTGTGAACATTGTTTGGCATCAAGAGAAATTAGGAGAATTCAAGGAATGTTTCCTTATAGACTGAAACAATCAGAAAACAAATAGGAACTGCAGAATCACAGACTCTGGAATCAGAAGAGATCTTGGAAATCCTTTGCTCCAGAGTCCTAACCAGTGCAGGAGGTTCTTCTAACAGATATCTGTCCCATTACAGACTGGTATTAGATACCTCCATGGACAGAGACCATAACACCATAACTGTTGTTATGGAAAGCCTTTCCAAGACCTCAACAAATAGGATCTCTTTCTGTCTTTAAAACAGTATAATCATTGTTGCATACAGCAATTTGTCAATTTACGTACCTTGTACATCTTCTTTCTTTAAGACTTAAGTATCTCCAGTGTAGATTTTTGTGAAATGGCTGGAGCCATCAGGCAGAATGTCACTGAGGATATGGCTCATGAGGGAGGGCATGGGATAAACAGAGAGGCATGGGTCTAAGTACTGCTCCACAAGGAATAAGGATTCAAATATTCATTAGTTGATATGGATGGTATCCTGTGGCACAGTTAATATATGGCTCTAGCAGAGTTAATGCAGTTACCTGGCAGCAAAGCGTTTCCAAAAATGCCAGTCTTTCTTCGCATTGACTATTGATGACTGCAGCCCAGGGGAAAGTAGTACATTCATAAACATCAATCAGGGCAGGAAAGGTGCCTTCTAGTCTCTGTGAAAGAAGATAATGTATGTGAAAGCTCTTTGTCAACTGTAAAGCAGTATACAAATGTAAAGAATTTTTATCATTGTTTTAAGAGGAAGCTGGAATAGAATTACTGCTGTTTGTTTTCAAGTTTTCTATGTGGCCAACTCAGTAGATACTTAACAGGAGCACTTTGCTGCCTTTCCATTTTCTCTGAGTAGTTATACAATGAAATTGTTTTAAAATAATGAGTCTCAGGCTTGATTTTTATGTAGGCTACACTCTCTGACTTTTTCATTTTTAAGCAATTTCCTTTGATATTTCTTCAATGCACATTTGATTCTAAAATGACAGATTACAAAGACACTCCTTGGACTATAAGACGTGATTCATCTGAATTTACATGAGCCCTCTTAAAAGATAAACTGAGGTATATTAAAAATTCTAAGAGTTTATTTGAGCAAAAATTACCAGAATTGAGCAATATCTAATCTGCACATAGAAAGGATCTTCAAGGAGCTGTAGACTTTTATAAGCAGAAGTGAATAGGAACAAGTAAATTATACTAGGCAAAAAAAAGTGTGTTGGTTATTGCAAGGTTACTTTCCCTAAAGGGATGGTAGGCATCTATCAGGCAGATTACCTAACTAGGACAGATCAGGTGATTCCTGATTCACTGCTTTAAGATTCTATTTCTGGAATAGCCAAAATTAAGTCTCAGTTTGGTGATAGGCGGCTTAGCATAAGCAACTCCATTTGGGGTTTGTTGGCTTGCTTTTTGGCAAACATGAATCCAAGACAAGGATCTACTATTTGTAGGATAGCTGCTATGTACTAGAAATTGTTAGGAGTTGTGCATGTTGTCATCCCTGTATTTCCATAGGTTCTGTATTGTCAAATTCAACCAACCACAGTTCAAAAATACTCAGAAAAAAAGATTTCAGAACTTTCAAAAAAGCAAAACTTGAATTTGCAAGACTCCAACAACTACTTACATAGCATTTACATTGTATTTACAACTATTTACATAGCATTTGCATTGTTTTAAATAGTATATGTAATCTTAAGATGACAGAATATACAGGAAGATGTGTACACGTTATATGCCAATACTATACCATTTTCTATAAGGAACTTGAGCACCTGCCAATTTTGGTATCTAGGGGAGGTCCTGCAAAAAATTTCACATGGATACAAAAGAACAACTGTATATTATCTCAATAAATCCTCACAATCACCTTTGTTCTAATTTACAAATGAGAAAAGACTTTAAAACCTTCCTGAGGTTGAAAAGCTAATAACTGGCTGAACTCAGAATTTAAACCAGTTGTCTCATCCATCCTAAATGTTTGCTTCTAATATCTCTAAAGAGACTATTTTGAAATATAATATAAAAGCCAGACTATCATTCCCACAATGATTTTCATATATTCTCACAAAAGAAAGGACTTTCTAAGTACTTTACAAATGTCTTTCTAATTGATAAAATACCATATATTATTAATTAAACTTTTACCTACTCAAATATATCACATTTTTACTATAGTCCTTGCTTTTTTGTCATTTGTTATCTTGGTAATTGGAAAAACCTCTTTGTTAAATAATCTGAAATTATTAATATCACACTTGGCCAAAAAATTAAGGATTATTTACTTAAAAACTGAGCAAACATTTTTTTAAAAACATATCCATAGCACATTCTCTTTAAAATTGAGGTTGGATTCTGACTTCGAGGAAGAGGGAGTGGACATACTTTTCTATTTCCTCCCACTAAGTACAACTAAAAATTCTGAAAATTATATGCAAAGCAAATTTAATAAGACTCATAGCATTGTTATTTACAATAGCCGAGATATGGAAGAAACCTAAGTAACTATCAACAGATGAGTGGAGAAGTAGTGTTCAGTCATGTCCAGCTCTTTGCAGCTCTACAGTCTGTAGCACACCAGGTTCCTTTGTCATGGGATTTCCAGGCAAGAATACTGAAGTGGGTTGACATGCCCTCCTCTAGGGGACCTTCCTGACCCAGGGATGGAACACGTGTCTTTTATGTCTCTTGCATTGGCAGGAGGATCCTTTACCACTAGCGCCACCTGGGAAGACCAAACAGATGCATTAGCCTTGAAACAATGAAANCTATTCTTATGACTTTAAGTGTTTATATACTTAAATAATCTCCATCAAGTGAACTAGGAAGTGATAAAGGAAATGTAACATTAATAATTAAAACTAGAGGTGGATGGACACCAGAAAGGTAGCTTCCAAGTTTCATGATTTATGGCCTTAGAAACCTATGTTTTCTATGTTCTTCATCTATGCTTTAGAAATGAAAAATTCTGAAGTCAGTTACAATAACTCCTGTCTCTTATACACATCTGTATTAGGTTTAGTGAGATAAGTTAGACAGATAAAGACAAATTCTGCATATTATCACTTATAGATAGAATCTAAAACATCAAACAAAAGAATGATTATAACAACAGATATAGAGAATAAACTAGTGGTTACCAATGGAGAGAGGAAGGGAGAGGTGAAAGGTAGGGCTGGGGAGTTAAAAGGCATAAACTACTATGTATAAAATAAATCGGCTACACACTTATATTGTACAGCACAGGCAATAGATCCAATATTTTATAATCTCTATAAGTGGAATGTAATATTTAAACATCATGAATCAATATGTATACTTGAAACTTACATAATGTAAATCAATTATACTTCAATAAAATAAAATAAAAGAGCTATATAAAAGACAATCAGTACTCAAAATTCATCACCAACTCATAATTTTTCATTTTACTAAGATCTATGCTTTGAGGCTGTTTACATCTACCACAGATGTATGATGTAAATACTATTGAATGATGTGCTCCTACTGCTTGTCTCTATCCACCACAATTAGGCACATTGCATTGGTAGCTTGAAATCAGCTCTGGGGGGGATAATTTACACCAAGAAAATCAGTAAGTGCTACAGATCAGGACTTTGATCCCCTGGCGGTTGTTTAACATCTACCAACCCACCACTAGCCCGGAGATGTAGGTGCCTCATCCAATATCACATCTGCTTACTTTCATTGCCTCCAGAAATGCCTTCCTAGTTCCTCTCAACCCCTATCCTTCTGAAACCTCTGCCTTTTGTCGGATGACTGGATTATTGGCTTCCATTCTCAGCTGCCCCAGCAAAGCCAGCTTTGCCTTAGTGAGCTCCACAGCTCACCTCCAGGCGTTCATAGTGTGAATGAGTGAATGGATGGATAGGGGAATGAATGAAATGAATTGATGCTTCAGAGATTATTTTTAAACTATGATCATGCTATTGTTTAACTTTCACAGCATACAACCAGGTAATACTATTTACGACTCATAAATGCCAACTTTGCTCCCAGGATTCTGAGTATAACTTCTTGGTATTCCAAATTGCCTTCTGGTTAAAAAAGGCTCTTAATCTCCTCTCCTTACTAACCTAATAGAATAGTGTGAGCTTAATTATCTTACTTATTATCTTTGAAAATAAGTACTGCTATACAAACATATGGCAGTTCTACCATTATTACAATAAGCTTCAAGTCCTTGAAGGAGCAACTTGGGCCTGTTCCCAAGAAACTAGATATATGGTTGTGATAACTTGCATAGAAAATCACTGTAAAAATAGAAACCCCATAATGTAAAATATTTATTGTAAGCTTTTTAGGTATAGTTGATTCATTTTTTAACAGTGACTTTTAAATGGCTTTATTGCATCCTCTATGGATATAATTATTAAATAATAATATAGATATAAGCTAACAAAAATAATTGTGTAGTTGTAGCAGCACTGAAATGTAAACTCTTGGATGTGAAGAACAAGCTTCTTGGTAATTATACTTGCCATTAAGTGATAACATCCAATTGGTATCTAATCTTTAGGCTACAAATAAGCATGTAATACTGCAAATACACTCTAATTACATGGCTGTTTGTCCCTTGTAAAAGTAATAAGATGAACTACAAGCAGTGTTGCAAATTCCAATGAAGAATTTTATTCAGACTTTAATGAAAGATGCCAGGTTAAGCTTATGGCTTAATACCCTCCTTATTTCTATCTTCAGTACCAATGATTTTGCTACTTAGTTCCAGATGTCAAAGTTTGTATTCCAATATTATTACCATTATTGGAGACTCTTGTTACTTAATGAGAACTGACCTAACATTCTGCTAAAGACTGCACAAATCTTATGGTGGAAATTGAAGCAAAATATAGAAAATGTTTGCCCGATAAGGTTCTAATAAAGAAAAGCAACTAATTTCTCCACCTTAAATCTTTAGAAGATAACTTTACTATCTCAAGCCCTCTACTTGAATATTTATCTAAAACCATAATTCTTCATTTTTGTCATTCTGACTTTAGCATGAAAGTGCATCTTCTCATTGAACTTTTGTGTTCCAGTATTCAGGTATTCTGTACCTGGTACAGAACTTAGTAACTATTCTGAATGAATGAATGAACAATTGAATAATAATTTATAAATCTGTTTATTTCCTGCAAGTAAATGAAGTTGAATATGTTTACTTAGCTCCTTCATGGGCTAATAAATCATTTTGGTGACTTTTGTACACAGATTTAATATGCTACAATATGAAAACCTAGAATACAGAAACAGACAAAACATTACAAATATATGTATCTTAATAGAGAATTTCTATTCTTATGACTTTAAGTGTTTATATACTTAAATAATCTCCATCAAGTGAACTAGGAAGTGATAAAGGAAATGTAACATTAATAATTAAAACTAGAGGTGGATGGACACCAGAAAGGTAGCTTCCAAGTTTCATGATTTATGGCCTTAGAAACCTATGTTTTCTATGTTCTTCATCTATGCTTTAGAAATGAAAAATTCTGAAGTCAGTTACAATAACTCTGTACCACATTTTATTTATCTACCTTAAAAATGATTTATTTCTAAAATAACAGCAGTAGCTAATATTTGTTGAGAATGTATTTCTCACTGTCACCCTTCAGTGTTCCTATGTGTAAAATGGCTTTCCCAGGGTTGACAGCTGGTGGAGCAGACACTTGAACCTGGAGCCAGTCAGAGGCATTCACTGAACCTCAGTGAGTTACTGGGGGTGATGCTGTTCACACTAATTTCAAACTCTTTGCCTTTGCAAGTGTCTCTTCCAGCTAGCATTGCTTTCTTTTCCTACCTAATGACTCAGATCCCACTACTGAGGACTGTACTCAAGTTCTGTCATTCCCACAGTATTTTATTGTCCCTGCTTCCTATCTCATGCACGATGAAAGGTCTATGCACGCTGTGTTAGTCCTACGTAGGTAATCTCTAACTCACGAGGCAAGAACTTTTCTCTGATAATTGTCTCTTACCACCCCCTACTTCTCCATCCTGCTCACACCCTGGCACCTAACACATAGCACATAACTAGAAAGCAACTCTTTGTTGTTAAATGATATCTCTGAAGTTCCTAAAAGAGTTCAGCAATAGTTGATGCATTTTCAGGATTTAAATATGTGTGCTTTGTAGTTGTGATTAACAGAAACAGATAAAAATCTAGATTCTTTTTTTATAAGACCCACACTTTAACAGCTAAAAAGTCATTTATTATAGAAACTTCCNTCCTTTCCCCAAAATTCTTTATATATCTTGGGCTCATCTATCTGTCTTACTCTGGGACTGTCTTTTAAGCTAAAGAAACCCAAGATTTACTTTTCTTTCGTGTTGGTATTAACTATATCAACATGTAGTAATGAAAATAAAGGATCATCTCCCAATCCAGATGAAAGCAATGAAGCAAGCAATAAAAGTAGGATTCATCTTTGGGAATCATCAGTACTGTGTCCTGAAAGAAAGAAAATTATGAGTACGATCACCGAATTCCAAGTGGAGTAAATAGCTTTTCTTGCCTATATATGATATTTCCAGCTTCTCTCCTGAGTATGTCCAATCATTTTCATTCATTCCATAAACATTTGTTGAGCACCTCCTGTGTTCAAATCCATGAAATAGGCTTGAAATTTAATTGAGAAAATTGCCAACCTTCCCTGGTCTCCCAGAGTGCTTGCCCTCTCATTGCCTGGCATTCCAGACATCTACCATTTGTTAATCCAGTGAATATCTATTCAAGGGCTTCAACAAGAGTTTAAGTTAGATTTTAATTTTTTTTTAATTTTACTATCCTGTCTCTTCTTTCATTATTTTTAAAATAACTTATTTTTATTTATTTATTTGGCTGCACTGGATCTTAGTTGCAGCATGCAGGATCTTCAACCTTTGTTGCAGCATATGGGATCTTTTNCCAGTGAATATCTATTCAAGGGCTTCAACAAGAGTTTAAGTTAGATTTTAATTTTTTTTAAATTTTACTATCCTGTCTCTTCTTTCATTATTTTTAAAATAACTTATTTTTATTTATTTATTTGGCTGCACTGGATCTTAGTTGCAGCACGCAGGATCTTCAACCTTTGTTGCAGCATATGGGATCTTTTGCTGTGGCATGCAAACTCTTAGGTGCAGCATGTGGTTTCTAGTTCCCCAACCAGAGATTGAACCTGACCGCCCTGCATTGGGAGTCTTAGCCACTGGACCATCAGGGAAGTTCTTTTTTTTTTTTTTTTAACCCAGTTCCCATTTCACCCTACCCTTTGACACAGCCATTGAGCTTGTAGCTCCACTCTGTTTCACTCTGTCTAAAACATAGTCCTCAGCTTTAGAATCACCTGGGTAGATCATTTTAATCTTTATGCCCAGGTTGCAGTGAGACAAATTATGTCAGAATCCCAAGGAATGGGGCCAAAACATCAGCTCTGTTTAATTCCCCAGGTAATTCCAGGGTGCAGTCAAGGTTGAGACTCAGCTCCAAAGTCTTTTTCTGCAGGTACCACCCTTCCTTTACAACTCACTTCTTTCTTGCCTCACTCCTACTCATCCAGCAAGACATAGCTCAGCAATTCTTTCTTCCTGTGAAGTATTTCCTGAACTCAAATCACCTCAGCTGACAGAGGGTCATTCTTTGGTTTTCTATTGCTGTGTAACAAATACCACAGACTTAGTCTAAAACAACACTCAGCTATTATTTAGATTTCCATAGGTCAGAAGTCCAAGTATGCACGGCAGCATTCTCTGCTCACAATGCCCACAAGGCTGAAATCAAGGTGTCATCCAACTATGTCTTCATCTGGAATCATTATTAAAGTGAGATCCACTTTCAAGTTCCCCAGCATGTTTGCAGAAATCAATTCCTTACAGTTGTAGAACTAGGGTCCTTGTTGTCTTATTAACCAGGAGCCAGGGACAGTTGTTAACTTCTAGAAGCTACTCTTGGGTCCTTATCATATGGCCTCTGCCATGGGTCCTCTCACACCACTTTCAATATCTCTGACTTCAAAAGGGCTCAGTTCCCATAAAGTGCTCTCCTGATGAGGTCAGGCCCACCTGAATTGTCTCTCCTTTGATTAATTCAAAGTCAGCTGATTAGTAACCTAATTATAAGAGTGCTATCTGGTGGCTCAGTGGTAAAGAATCTGCCTGCAATGCAGGAGACCCAAGTTCGATCCTTGGGTTGGGAAGAACCCCTGGATGGGAATGATTACCCACTTCAGTATTCTTGCCTGGAGAATCTCATGGACAGAGGAGCTTGGTGGGCTATAGTCCATAAGATTTCAAAGAGTTGGACACAGCTAAGTGACTGTTACCAGCTGGAAAAGGGGATACTTTACAATAAGAAAAAGGCTTCCCTGGTGGCTCAGAGGTTAAAGTGTCTGCCTGGAATGTGGGAGACCGGGGTTCGATCCCTGGGTCAAGAAGATCCCCTGGAGAAAGAAATGGCAACCCACTCCAGTACTCTTGCCTGGAGAATCCCATGGAGGTAGGAGCCTGGTAGGCTGCAGTCCATGGGGTAGCAAAGAGTCAGACACGACTTAGCCACTTCAGTTCACTTACAATAAGAAAGGGGATATTTTAAAGCCTTCCTCATATTCTTCAGAGGATGATATGGTTGAATAGCATCACCAACTCAATGGACATGAATCTGAGCAAACTCTGGGAGATAGTGAAGGACAAAGGAGCTGAGCATGCTACAGTCCATGGGGTCACAAAGAGTCAGATAAGACAGCGACTGAATAACAACAACAACACAGGCTCAAAAAAGAGGGACTTGTATTAGAAGGTACAAATCTTGGAAATCATCTTTGAATTCTGCCTACCAAGTGCCCTTACTATGGTTGAAAAATCTGTCACTATTATTTCTCCAAACATCTATTCCTAAGAGGGCAGGGACCATGTTAGATTCATATTTGCCTGCCCAGCATACATAACTGAAAGCCTGGAATTGGTATGTGTTCACCAATTGTTTATTAAGTATTCATGTGGTACATATGCATAAGTCAGACCTTTTGCATATTTGAAAATAGAGCAGACACAAATTTGGATAAAAGCTGGATCCAGGGTCTTAGGGAAGATGCAACTAATTCAATAATTTCAAAAGTTAAGAAAGGGTAACTTCAAAAGCAGGCTAATAAACATAGCAGCACCTTTTTTCTTTGAAGATTTTTAATTAATTTCATTGTTTCTAAAATCATTGTTGTTTCAAAATATGTATGAACTTTTTTTCATACTTACTTTGAACCCAATTCATCCCTTTACATTTTGCATCCTTATTTTCATGGTTTGAGGAATCATTTTTCCCTCTGTTGGCCAACATGCCAAATACATTGTACATATGATGTATAATATCCATGTAAATTGATAGTAATTAATTGATCTTTACATTACGATCATAATGTTAATCATGTACTGCCATTCTTCTGCCTTAATGGTGCTTAGCACAGTGAAGAATGGAGACTTTGGCACTTGCATTGCAGTTCCAGCACCCCTAGCCTCTAGACTTGAATGAGTCACCTCTGTGCTGTGCTTAGTCACTCAGTCATGTCAGATTCTTTGTGAGCTCATGGACTGTAGCCCACCAGGCTCCTCTGTCTGTAGGGATTCTCCAGGCAAGAATACTGGAGTGGGTTTCCGTGCCCTCCTCCAGAGGATCTCACAACCGAGGGATCGAACCCATGTCTCCCACATTGGAAGCAGATTCTCTACTGTCTGAGCCACCAGGGAAGCCCAAGTCATCTCTACCGTCTCAGTTTTTCCTTCCTTAAAAATTAATATCTTTCTGAATGTATATATGGAAGAAATTGAAATAAGTTACCAGGACCTGGCAGAGAATAAACAGAAATGCTGTGCTGTGTTTTGTCGTTCAGTTGTGTCCGACTTTTTGTGACCCCCATGGACTCTAGCCAGCCAGGCTCCTCTGTCTGTGAGGATTCTCCAGGCAAGAATACTGCAGTGGGTCGCCAAGCCCTCCTCCAGGGGATCCTCCCAACCCAGGAATTGAATCCAGGTCTCCCACATTGCGGGCGGATTCTTTACTGTCTGAGCCACCAGGGAAGCCCAAGAATGCCAGAGTGGGTAGCCTATCCCTTCTCCAGGGGAACTTCCCAACCCAGGAATTGAACCAGAGTGTCCTGTATTGGAGATGGATTCTTTACCAACTGAGCTACCTGGGAAGCCCATAAATAGAAATAACAGTGATTAAATTCCAGTAATTTTCTCTACCTCCATCCTGCCCTACAAAGAGACATTTACTTTCCCATCTACTTACAGTAGGGAGAAGGAAATGGCAACCCACTCCAGTACTGCTGCTTGGAGAATCCCATGGAGGAGAAGCTTGGGCTACAGTCCATGCAGTCACAGAAGAGTCAGACACGACTTGGTGACTGAACAGCTACTTATAGTCACATATTAGGAGAAGTGGTCCACCTACCTAAAATTTAATCTGACCTAAAAATAAAGATAAAATTGTAAATTCAAAGCTTATTCTAAGATACATTGTTGATCAAAGTCTGAAAGCAAGAGAATAAGAAAAGGGTAACTCAAACTATTTTATATAAAATTAAACAGGAGAAAGGCTTCCCGATTATATTGCTGTTAGGAAAATCTTTCTCTTCTGTCATAATGCTCTGGAACAGTGCTGTCTAATTGAAATATAATACAAGCTGCATACGTAATCTTAAATGTCTAGAAGCTACATTGAAAAAAGTAAAAATAAGTAATTAATTTTAGTCACATTTTTTACTTAACTCACTGTACCCAAAATATTGCTTCAACGTATAATCAAAATATAAATTATTAATGAGGTATTTTACATTTTTCAAATCCCAACTGTTCAAAATTTTACACATTTTTTTTTTTAATGGCACTTTGAGAAACTAACCACTATTCATGGGCTCAATAACCACGTGACACATCTGTAAGTGTGTGTTTCTGTGTATATTTGTGTCTGTGTATGCATTTTAACCTAAAGACTCTTAAACTACAAGAAAAATGAAGGATGTATTTTCCCTTTACGCAAATGAGAAGGAAACTGATTCCGCTCACTAACATTCACCTTGGACCCCTATACTAGACTTGAGCACTCTTGTGATCTCCCAATTTTGGTCTCTCTCCCTCTCCTTCTCCCCTTCCCCCTTTCTCCCCTCCCACCTCCACCCCCATCTCTCTCTCACTCTTTCTGTCTCTCAAAATGTGCCTTCAGGTAGGGAAACAAAACTAGGAATCAGAGCCCCCATGAGGAACTATCCTTGTGAAGGGTTTGATACTTTTTGTTCTATGAGAAGCCACATTAAAACTTGTTTGATTTTTTTTTTCCCATGGTTTTTCTCATCTCACTATAATAACCTCTAGTTTCCTCCCAAATTCTACTAAGGGCTCTAGCTTTGTTCTGGTGTAGTGAGGAATTTTAAAGGAAGGGAAATTTTAAGGGGAGGGAAATAAAGCAAGACCTTCCCCATGTCACCCCTCTGCTGAGACCAGAGTATCATTTTGAGGGAGGAAATGGGCTTGAAATTCCAGAAGCGATCGGCCACCCACAGCAGGCCCAAGGAGGATGACAAAAGAGAGCAAGAAGTGACAAACAGCTGCACTGAGTGTCTAGACTTTTCCCTGCTGTGTTAGAAGACACTTAAAGAGAAGGCAGACACTTGGGCTATTGCTTTGTTTTTATTAACATTAAAAGGTAATTTATATACTTTTCTCCATTGAAGGAAAGAGACTGATCAAATAGATGAACCAAGAATCTCTGATGCTGCCCAGTGATAGGCCACAATTCTTAACTCCTCTTCTTAGACTATGCCGAGACAGTGTTCTGCGCAAAGTCTGATTTGATAAAGCATCTAAGTCTCCATGAAGAACCTGGGAATATCCAGGTGCTCAAGACTGGCATCCCAGGTGGCGCTAGTGGAACCTGCCTAGCAATGCAGAAGACACAAGAGACATGGGTTCAATCCCTAGATCAGGAAGATCCCCTAGAGAAGGAAATGGCAACCCACTCCAGTATTCTTGCCTAGAAAATGCCATAAACAGAGAAGCCTGGTGGGCTATGTTCTGCTGCTGCTGCTGCTGCTGCTAAGTCACTTCAGTCGTGTCTGACTCTGTGCAACCCCAAAGAGGGCAGCCCACAAGGCTCCCCCGTCCCTGGGATTCTCCAGGCAAGAACACTGGAGTGGGTTACCATTTTCTTCTCCAATGCATGAAAGTGAAAAGTGAAAGTGAATTCGCTCAGTTGTGTCCAACTCTTAGCGATCCCATGGACTGCAGCCTACCAGGCTCCTCTGTCCATGGGATTTTCCCAGGCACGAGTGCTGGAGTGGGGTGCCATTGCCTTCTCTGGG
The DNA here is from genome assembly GCA_006410615.1 of Neotragus moschatus. Taxonomy (NCBI): domain Eukaryota; kingdom Metazoa; phylum Chordata; class Mammalia; order Artiodactyla; family Bovidae; genus Neotragus; species Neotragus moschatus. Next base: position 318,018 of record SJYA01001479.1, on the reverse strand, counting down.
GCTATGTTCTATGGGGTTGCAAAGAGTCGGAAACGATTAAGCACACATGCACACAACCAGCTGCTCAAGAAATAGTCTGAGGGGTAGAGAATGTAAAATACTTGTTCAGGTATCTGGTTAGCCATTTTTGAAAGCTTTCCTTGTGCAGGATCCTGCCCCCGCCCCACAAGCACACACACGTGAACATGGAACGCAAATGCTCAACAAGATGAGAGACAGAGAAATATTACTGTGAATTAGGTAATTTAGTAGTGTCTTGACTTTTTTAGGCTACTAGGTTTCCATTTTCCCACCTGGAGCAATGTTAGTAACCCCCTAGTGATCCAATTAAACAGAGAATAAATGTACTATGCAAAAAACCAAACCAAAAGAAAAAACCAAACTTCTTTAGCCTTCGTGATCTGATCCCGTGGGGAAAACACTCCACCAAATACATATGCAGTTTCAATCGATACTGTAACCTTGAAATAATTGAACATGATATTTGACAAATAGCTTGCACGCATGAGTATATGAACACACACACACACCTCAATACACACTAACACATAAACATGCTCTTCATATGTAGAGATGAACCTGTTCATACAGATTGCTGCTGGTATCTACAAAATGAGGTCAGAGGGCCACTGAGAGCCAAAGTATCCTGTCCATGTGCAAATACTGCCCTTTAACCTGTAGCTACAGCTGCTATTCTCAATGCCTAAAAGAGACAGGACTGTGCACAGATAAAGCTGCTGCCCAGCCTCCACCCAAGGACTTAGGATCCCAAGGAGTCTTTGGGATCCTAAGTCAAAAAATATTTGGAAAGTATTTCTGACCTGTCAAAAAATACTTGGGAAGATGCTGGATCAAAAGGAAGACCTTTTTGCATAGCTTGTTGAGAAAACCACAGTTTTAAAGTATAAGTCATAATTAATGCAAGAAGATCTTCTCCTTGCAGACAGCTAAAATCAGGGTAAAATCATTTCACCAGAAATAAAATAGCTGAAGACTAGCTAATGAATCATGTTGCAGCATTAACTGAAAAAAGGGATATGAAAATCTGTGATCCCTATTGAAAACATTTAGGGAAAAATTTGAGGTTCCAATTCACCAAACATATCTGTAAAGTTTAACTCCAAATTTGCCTGTTTAAATTGGCTTCTTCCTGAAGATTGGAGTGTGTAAATTGCATAGAAATGGAGAAAGAGGCGTTGTTTCTCACCAAAAATGGAGCTCAGTTTCAAAGAAGCTAGTTCATAACTTGAATTATTCTATCTAATAGAAGCTACCTTCCATGAAAAGATAGGGTGAAGTGCAGCAATTGCAGGTCATGTGTACCCTCTGTCAAAATATTTTCTGATTCTTTCAGTTAAATATATATTCTTGATTTCATCTGTGTCCCTGCTCTGTGTAAAAATTCTGTTTCCTGTGCTTTAAAATGTGAAAGCTAAAAGTGCCAAGAACGTGTCTCCATGTCAGGACATTTAACTGATTTAAAGTTCTGCTTTATTTTTTTCGATACAGGGAATAACCAAAGGCTTCCCTGGTAGCTTAGGGATAAAAAGTCCACTTGCCAAGCAGGAGACACAGGTTTGATTCCTGGTCCAGGAAGATCCCACATGCCAAAGAGCAACTAAGCCCATGCACCACAAGTATTGAGCCAGTGTTTTAGGGCTCAGGAACCACAATTTCTGAAGCCCACACACCCTGAAGCCTGTGCCCTGCAACGAGAGAAGCTGTACCTCAACTAAGAGAGTAGGCCCTGCTCGCTGCAACTAGAGAAAAGCCTGGGTGGCAGTGAAGATCGAGTATAGCCCTAAATAAGTAAATAAATAAGAATAACCAAAAATGTTAACCAATTTGTATAATACATATTTTACGCATCCAAGGAAATATCTTTAATCTACTAGCTATATAGTAAATATATATATTTACTATATATATTGTTATCATTAATATGCAAACATATTCTTATACATCCATTCATAAGTAAATGATATAGATACACATTTTCATATGAATGATGGTTCTTTATAAGAATAGCTTTGAAAATGAAAGAAGATACTCTAGAAATAATCTGCCTTCAATGCAGGAGACCCTGGTTCAGTTCCTGGATTGGGCAGATTCCCTGGAGAAGGGAATGGCAACCCATTCCAGTATTCTTGCCTAGAGAATTCCACCAACAGATCATGGCATTGCAAAGAGTCAGACATGACTGATTAACACCTTCACTTTCACCAACAAATTAAAGACCTAATTTTAAGAATTATCACCTCTCATAAAAGAATAACCAAGGAAATTTTGAAAAGTAAGAAGGTTATCTAATATATACTAACAATTAAAACATATTAAAAATCTACCATGATGAAAACAGTTTGATATTTTCAATTGTTTGTTTCTTCCTTTGAATGCCTTTAACCTTTAGTTGTGATCTCCAGTCTCTGTTCTCCATGTCTGCTGCTGCTCTCATGGTTTTCATTTATTCACTGCAGCTTTCTCTTTTGGAAAGAAGTTCTTTTGGGAGTTTAAGAAAAATAATGTAGGCTTCTTCTGAAGTTGTCCAGCCTCACTAAATTCTCTTTCCCAATCACTACTGCATAATTGAAATTTGCAATTCATACAGTAGAAGTAAAGCATCTGATATTCCAAAAACTGCACACAAGTCAGTGTGGAATATCAAAAGTACTCGAGTAGGAAATTCCCTGGTGGTCCAACAGTTCAGACTCTGCGCTTCCATTGCAGGGGGCACAGGTCTGATCCCTGGTTGGGGAACTAAGACCCTGCATGCCCATGGTATAGCCAAAATAAAATAAAGTTTAAATTAATTAAAAAAAAATTTTTTTAATGTTAGAGCAGCGATGCACCAATTCTGTTAGTGCCAACCAGAAAACACAGTGCCTACATGATTCAGCAGCAGGCCAATTAGAGGTTATCTGCCGGAGCAGGCTGGTCATAAGGTTCATTTCCCAAAAAGCTAGTTAGACTGCCTCCAGTCATGTAATTAAACTTGTTGTGTACAGCCCAGTTACCACAAAACCTTCATATAATATAGTACAATTGATAGATGTGGAAAGTACCAAAAAGCATCAGATTGTCATCATTAGCGACTTATTTTACACCAAGCTCTCCATGCCCAGGCATTTGCACGTGAGGTGTCCTCTGTTTGGAATATACCCGTTGCATCCCTGCCTTCTCTGTCACTCTTTCCTTAATAATGCCTACTCACTGCTTGGGTTTCTTTCAAATAATATGCAATTTATTCCTGTGTGTAAATTTAATTCACAATTCTTTTTCAATGCCAATGCATACAGGACTTATTTCAAATCCTTTCCTGGCTCCCAAGACATTGTGTTCATTGGTTATATGAATCATCACTCCTCTCTTCATAGACAGCACCCTGTGCTTCTATTCATTGCAACTCTTATCCAGACAATGTGTGGGCTTGTTTGTTTCTCTATCTCCCCCACTGGACTCTACATTCCAAAGGCTGAGTACTAAGCAAGTCTTAGCTAAAAATATTTTCTGAGCACCTAAAACCAAACAAGCAATTCCTATTTTAGCTTCTTTGGGAATGTATGACATGAAAAACTACCCTTGACACGAAGTGTACCTACCAAAAAGAAAAAAAAGGTTAGGTCACAAACTTTTTCTTAAAATCCATCCACTTTTTCTATTTCTAAAACCATGAGCAAGCCACCATCCCTGAGCATCTAGATTCTGAGGATCCTCCTTATTAGCACCCACTTTCCATCCTGCTCATCTTTAGTTTTAAAATGCGAATTGGATCATGTTGCTCATCTATTTAAACCTTTCACTGGCTATCCACTAAACTTAAGACTGTTGTTTAGTCACTAAGTCATGTCCAACTCTTTGCAACCCCATGGACTGTAGCCCGCCAAGCTCCTCTGTCCATGGAATTATCCAGGCAAGAACTGGAGTGGGTTACCATTTTCTTTTCCAGAGGATCTCCCTGACCCAGGGATTGAACCTGTGTCTCCTGCATTGGTAGGAAGATAATTTACTGCTGAGCCACCAAGGAAGCCCAAGATCAAGTCCCAACCATGACGCTATGAGGTTGGGCATATCTGGCCCGTATCTACCTCTGCAGCTCCAGTTCTCTCAAATGAACCTAATGTTCACCAGGTGTGTTCCCAGCCCAAGTGTTGTTCTTGCTATACCTGGGCTATTCTCTGTCTCTCCCACTTCCCTCAATACAACCTTATCCACTTGAACGACACATTCTCAACATTCAGAGGAGAAGGCAATGGCACCCCACTCCAGTACTCTTGCCTGGAAAATCCCATGGACAGAGAAGCCTGGTGGGCGGCAGTCCATAGGGTCGCTAAGAGCCGGATACAACTGAGTGACTTTACTTTCACTTTTCACTTTCATGCATTGGAGAAGGAAATGGCAACCCACTCCAGTGTTTTTGCCTGGAGGATCCCAGGGGCGGGGAAGCCTGGTGGGCTGCCATCTATGGGGTTGCACAGAGTCAGACACGACTGAAGCAAAGCAGCAGCAGCAGCAGCAGCAGCAACCTTCAGAGGCCACCCTGTTCCTTAATATGAAAACAGCCTCATCTGTTATATTCTCTCAAGGAATATGCACTTTTCCCCTCAAAGTATCTTTTCCAATTCATCGCTGTATTCCTCTAGTAAACTTTAAGTGCTATGAGGGCAGAAATCATACCTAATTTTCTTCACTGCTGTGTCCACAGTGCTCGGTTTGGGATTTACCTTCTAGTAAGTTCTTAACACATATTTTAAATAAATGAGTGAGCAATAAAGGTAGAAAGTATAGGAGAAGTTCAGAATAGAGTAATGACTGAGAATCAGCCTTCTCTCCAGAAGAGCTAGTCCATGTGTTGCAGTGTAAAAGATATCGTAGGGTTAGAAGACGATTCCCAGATTTCATGAAACAAATTTTTTAAGGGAGACTTACAGATTGCTGATAATTCAATTTTTCCAAGTAATGCTATTAAAACTGAAAATAATTCCAACTGGATAAACTATTATTTTATTTAGAAAAAATATATTTTAACACTAAAATCAGTGGGGAAAACTTCAAGATAAAGGGCAGTTTTTTCAAAAACTGAATGAATCTAGCCTTATGAGAAATAAATCATACTGCTGTATGTGTGTGTGTGTGTGTGTGTGTGTGTGTTTCCTTGTTTCCCTTCAGAAATTCCAGCAAGGACTGGCTCAAATCCATGGACCAGCCCTGTAACACACTGACCTGAATGAGAGGAGGGGATACAGAAGGCAGACAAAGTCCCCAGGAGCGCTCCAGGCATATTCAGGAAACAATAACTAGATAGCCAAGACACAGGTTTTGTGAAAGAGAGGAAATGTTGACTAGATAAACAGTAGAGGCAAAATGCCTGGACCATTCAACAAAAAATGCTCCTTTTCATCATGCTTGGCTCACACACAGAGATACCAGTGTTTCCAATAGGAGGAGAGGCCAAGAGGAAATGGGGAGGGAAAGCTCCTCAACTGTTGATCAACAGCTGAGGTTGGATATTACTATATGCCTGTACCAGAGGCAGGGAGAGGGAAAGTAGGAGAAATATCTGCTTTGCTTCCTTCACAGGGGACTGAGGAACAAGATGAAAGGCAATGAGACGGCAGTGTGTGCATTCAACACCAGCAGAGAAGCTGGATGTAGACACAGCATGTTCAAGTTTACAATTACAGAGGAGAAAAAGAAGGCTACAAAATAGCAAATAGCAGTGACCCCCATTTTCTTGATGCCCCCCCTCCTTGCACATGTATTCCAGGAACCACCCAGGCCCTAGGTCCCCAGTGGTTTTGGGGAGAAAGGCAGAACTCCCTGGGTGGGGGACAATGAAGAGTGCCAGAATAGATCTCTGACCCTTGTTTTCTTTACTTCCTCCCAAGCCCTGCAGAGTTATAGAATGTAGAATCACCCAAGGCATCTTCACTTTCTTTTGGACAGTTCATCTCAGTCCCATCCTTAAATAAAAGACTGATGATCACATTTCTTCATTATACAGAAAGAGGGATTCACATAGTTACCGCCTACCTCCATTTATTAACAATCAGAAAACAAATAAGGGGGAAATCAGTTTGAAATAAGATTATCAACTCAACCTGAAGTCAAGATTGAAATTCTAATTGACCAGCATACTTTCCACTCTTACTTTTGTTATTCAATGTATTTGCCACATTTGAACCTTTCCCTTTTCAGAGAAATCTTCCATCCTTGCAGGCTTAGTGCCAAAATAAAGATATACCTTACTTTGTCCTAAATCTCTTTTTTTCTCTAAATTGACTATATTTTAAATGTACCTCCAGAGTTTTCTATTTCCAGGAACTACTGGCTACTGGTAGTGCCAAGGAGTGATAAGTCAGTGTTACAGTTTGTCCATTCTGAATACGCATAATTACAGATGCTGAGATGTAGGGTGGGTTAGTCTGGAGTCCCTGCTGAAGCTCTGGACACCAATGTCACGCAGCATCATTCCTGGGCCGTTCACTGTGCATCAGTTGCTCCCGGGACTTATGTAAAGCAGAGTGCTTTGTGAATATGGATTACCATCCCATTCTTTGATTCTATTCAGAATTTAGACTATTGAGCATTCCTCAACCAGTATACATGTTCTTCTTTGAGCATTAGAAGACTTCGTTTCCAACTCTTTACTCCTCCACTCTCTTTGATATTTTAGTGACCACATTTCCAACCTAAGGTGAACAGGACGACTGCAAAGTCCTCAGCTCTTGAGGAAGAAGGCACCATAGAAATATAAGTTCCTGCTTAACCTGTTAGGTTTTGATCAGTGGTTTCCTGAGTTTCTGAAAATCCAGTTTCAATAATGCAAATGTATATTAGATTTGAACCTCTTTTTACAGCCCTTTACACAAAAACCTCAAAGCCAAATTCCTACTCCAAATGTACCTAGAGAAGCAACTATTGAGGTTTTCTTGATTTCCAGCTATGTTTCACATGAATTGACTTAGAGTCTTCTAATACGAAAGAGTGAAAAATAGTATAAAATATTTCAAGAGATTTCCCATAACACTTGGGGGGGGGAAAACAGTATGAAACAAGTGCCCATCAGTTGAGAAATGGTTGGGTGGATTCCATGCTGTGGAATATTGTCATGCAGCTGTTATAAAAACAATGATTTGAGTGTGCACCTAACCAAATGGGATATTCGTGATATGTTACTCTGAGGTTAAAATGAAACCAAGTTTCAGGGAAATTTGTACAAGATGACACCATTTTTGCAGAAAGCAAAAATATATATGCATACATGTGCTTGTTCTTGCTGGTAGGAGCATAAAGAAAGGTCTGGGGAAAAAAGCACACTAAACCTTTGTAAGATTGGTTCCAATGAAATGGCCACTGGGGTGAAGGATGATAAACTTTTTCATTATTTATCTTGGTACTGTTTCACATTACAACCAGTACACGTTTCTTATAATTAATACAGCTTAAAAGGAAAAGATTCACCTTATATTGTGGGTCTATAATAAAATCCCAAAGCAGGAGAGTTTGTCTGATTTAGCATTTGTAAATTCTGATTGCTCTATGGATAACAGCTCAAAGATCCTCCGCATTTAGACGGGAACAACCTTACATTGTAAGCCAGTTTTGGTCTGGAACATTGTCGAGGGTGATTGAATGTTGCAGCTTTCAATACAAAGAAAGGAATTTTGATACCAGCTAAGCATTTGCCACCTCCTGCTCTCTGATACTTTTCCTATGACAGAAAAAATCAGAAGCTTGTAAATCATAACCAGGATATTCTGAGAAAATTTCTGTTCTTGGTTTCTCTGCCAATTATCTGTCCCCTGACAAAGAATTNAAAGAAAGGAATTTTGATGCCAGCTAAGCATTTGCCACCTCCTGCTCTCTGATACTTTTCCTATGACAGAAAAAATCAGAAGCTTGTAAATCATAACCAGGATATTCTGAGAAAATTTCTGTTCTTGGTTTCTCTGCCAATTATCTGTCCCCTGACAAAGAATTTAAAAAAAAATAGTATAAGTGATGTGACATTTTAAGGAGCAAGAAAAATAACAGACAGGCCTGTAGTAGGCTGCCAGGTGCCTGGCGCCTTAGCACCTTTATAGTCTTGTCAGGAAGTGAAGTTATTACACCAAGTTTTCCTACAAGAATCTTCTTTCTCCGTGGACTTCTGATTCCTACAAATGACTTTGTGATGCCTTCTACTCTTCCACGCCGTAATCTACCCCCTACTGACCATCCCATTCCCCCACCCTCAACCAGAGGCACAGAAATCTAGTTATTTCACTTCCTTCATAGATGAACTGCAAACACAATTTTGCAAACAAGGAAGCAAGTGCTTTCTAAACTTCCCAGCAATAGCGTGAGACATCCTATAGACTGAAAATGATACTCTCCTGGAGTTCTGGGACTAGTAACAGTGGTACTCAAAGGAGAAGCCAGCTACCAGGTTCTTCAGAAGGCTAAAACGACATTCAGACAGGCACAGCATCACATAAATTCAAGTTTACTGAATAATTAATCATGTTCGAGCTAAATGGAACTTTAATCTAATTTTTACTTTTGTTGTTGTTTAGTTGCTAAGTTGTGTCCGACTCTTTGCGACCCCATGGACTGTAAGCCTCCAGGCTTCTCTCTCCAGAGGATTTGCCAGGCAAGAATACTGGCGTGGCTGGCCATTTCCTTATCCAGGGGATCTTCCTGACCCAGGGATCGAACTCACGTTTCCTGCATTACAATTGGAGTCTTTATTGCTGAACCACCAGGAAAGCCCCATTTTTTTTAAAACTGTGTTCATAGATTAATGTCATCTTGCCTTATTTCAGAAAACCTCTTTGGACTTTTCCCTTTTCTGGCCAAGGTGATCATCTGCAACTCATCTGNGGGTGGGAAATGGGGGAGGAGGGTTAGGGGATAAGGGGTGGGGGGAGAAGGGAGGAGGGGGAAGCAGGACACAGCCTCCAGTTTAAAACAATGCTCAGGCGGCTTCCTTCCTGGAGCAGAGACACCACTTATATTTTTAATTAACATTTTAATCCTTTAAAATCATTTAATACTAGGCAAATACGTTAATGCTGCAAAATCAATGCTAAGAAAAGTGTCAGCAGAGATAATAAGTAAAATTAATTATTTTATGATGCACCAGGTTTTCAATTGTTCTTTTGCTGTTTGTTTAAACTCTTCATTACTCTTACAGAGAGTATTAGGGATCTTAAAGGAAAGAATGAATCTGTGTCCCAAATTACTGATCATCTATGTGCCTGATAAAGTGGAGATTTCAATCCCCTTTCTCCTGGCAAAGTGGCTTTTTCTATTCCATAGCACTGAGGGAACCTGACTTCCTTCCTCCCTTGGAAGTTACTCCTTCTTTTCTCTCCCCTCTTTCTTCTGTTCTAGGAGTTGCCTCTATTACCTAAGAGGCTGTTTTCCAAACAGTTGCATCGTGCAACTTCCTTGGGCCCTCCTTTTCCGGCTTAGTGTCCCTATTCTCAGCAGCCAGCCTTCAGGCCCTCAGGTCTGTGACCTTCACCACCAGCCCTTGCCGCAAACTTTCTTTGGTAGTTTTCTTATTTCTGCTAGAAGCATCCTATGAAAGCCCGTTACTCTTTACAGGATAAATGACTGTGTACATATTGCACAAACATCTCAGCAGTGTGATGCTGGCTATTTCATACCCTGGTTTTAGATCTTTCAAAATAGAAGCACTTTCTCTTTCTCTCTCTCTCTTCTTCATTCCTAATCAAGCTGTTACTTGCAGGCATTTTCATTATGACACGGGAAGCCTTATACACAAAAATGTAGGCTTTCTAGTAATAATATTCTGCTGGTGCTTCCAGAATCCAGAGAAAATTCACTGATGAGGACAGATAAAGGTTGTGGTTTTCAACTTCTCTCAACAGGCACTTTATGAATACCACCAATAGTGACAATTCTCCATTAAAAGAGAACACCAAAATTAGGCCTCAGACACACATGTTTAATAAGTCAGTTTCAGCTATGTCTTTCTACAATAGAGCCCCATCATGTCCATTATAGAATCAGAGGCAGAGAATTGTTGTCCTTCATTAAATTCTACTCATTCTGTGGTGATTTTTTAAGTCCTGCAAAATCTGGGCAGCCTCTCTAACGCCCCTCCCCAAGCCAAATTCTGAGCATAGGAAAAATGATGGGCCTTAATCATTTTCTCTAACTCAGAGTCCCTTTGTGTGACAATATGGCTTTCTATTGAAGCGTCCAACAGTGGGGGAGGATTCAGGTCTGTGTACAGATGAAGCCCCCACAGGCAGACAAGATGAGGTTTAGTATCTTAGCTCTGCAAGGCTTTTTTTAGAAGATGGAAATTAGAAAACTAAGAAGAATCTGACCAGAATTGAGAGAATAGCTCTCAGATTTAAGAAAACACCTTCCCATCATACTCAAGTCCTCTGTGTTATGAGGTGATATAAAAGCCCCCAAATGGTTGTGCCTTTTATGCTGAGTGACCACAGTTCATATCTGGGATAACCAGTTTCAGAGTCTCCAATTATCCACTGCAAGTAACATTTGATGTGTAAAAATCACATATATACAGTTGCTGATAATGAGTTAAGTGGGATATTTGCTCCTTGTTTGTTTTTATATATATCAAGAGAGAAACATTGAGAATTAAGGATTTGTTGTTGTTAATCAGACTTCCCCAATTCCTGTATTCTGAAGTAGAAAGCATAAAAAGGCTTCATCAACTGTAATGAACACTTAGACAATGAAAGATGTCACCAGCGTCCATTCTCATATGGCTTGAGTCAGACACTTTTCTTTTGGAAACAGAAAACCTGGTTTGTCACTGAGGCTGATGCTATAGTTTTTAATAGGATCTTTCAACACTTAATGAATTGAGTGGAACCAGAATGTTTCCAGTAAGTATTCCCATAAGATTTCCTTATAAGTGTAAATTTCATTTTTTTTCCTACCAAAAAAAAAAAAAAAAAAAAACCCTGATGCTCTGAATAGTTTAAAATCATTTTATTGAAAGTGGCAGGGATAGCTCTTCATGTCAGGGACAGGTCTTTCAGGAAGCCTCTGAAGAGTCCAGTATGAGGGAAATGGAGAAGTTTCAATGGGCTCTGAAAGAACTGTTCTTTGTGCATCGTACTCTCTCCTGATGTGGTATGTGTTCCAGGAAAGAGGACAGGCACAGAGACTAAACATAAAAATCAAAATGGATTTTCCTCCGCCTTCAGTACACAGCGAGGCACAAAAGTCCATTGTGCTATGAGATAACTGCGAAGATGAATGGAGTAGGCTGTCAGGGAGGTGATTGTGGGGCCGGTCGCTATTGGATCACAGTCCAGGGCTGAATTCCTTTCTGGTTCATCAGGGTCTGTTGGTACCACAGGAAGTGTCATGGTCCTTTTTTTCACTAGGGCCAGATGGTGTCCTTTTTGAGGCCTTACTAATGCCCAGTTTTCCACATGTAAAACTCCTGGGAAAATGACCTAACTCACAGCTGCTTAGTGAGGCTTGAGCAGATCTTTAGAAAGACTTCTGTCAAGAGCAAGGANCATTGTGCTATGAGATAACTGCGAAGATGAATGGAGTAGGCTGTCAGGGAGGTGATTGTGGGGCCGGTCGCTATTGGATCACAGTCCAGGGCTGAATTCCTTTCTGGTTCATCAGGGTCTGTTGGTACCACAGGAAGTGTCATGGTCCTTTTTTTCACTAGGGCCAGATGGTGTCCTTTTTGAGGCCTTACTAATGCCCAGTTTTCCACATGTAAAACTCCTGGGAAAATGACCTAACTCACAGCTGCTTAGTGAGGCTTGAGCAGATCTTTAGAAAGACTTCTGTCAAGAGCAAGGAGATTGTACCACTAGCAGGATAAAGGGGGAGGCTGTGGCCAGAAATGTATCAATTACAAACTATTTTTAAACTACTATCATAATTTGAATTGTGATTTGCACAATGTATGTCTTCATAGGCAGTGGCTGAAAGACTGGTTCACAAAAGCTGCTAATTGCTAGAGATGCTGATTGTTTTCCTAGCAGAAGTTTTACCTTCCTTGAGAGCAGATGGCCTGAATAAGAAGAGAAAATGTGGTCCAGAAGGTCGGGAAAGGACAAAAAGTGAAAGATTCCCTAGATAGCTGCAAGGAGCCTGGGGAGAGGGGAGGGACCCTGGTGTTAAAAAGAGCTGGAAAAAGTGGAAACTTTTGATGTATGTGGCTTGTGTTTGCCAATGAACTGAATGATTCCCAAGGGCGGACGACTGCAGGTGTGATATTCAGAAAGCAGGACGCCTTTTCTATTAACTAAGTTATAGTGAGAAGACAACCAATTTTGTTACAGGGGTCAGTGAGATTCACTGAAAGTTACTGTCTAACTGAAAGTCTCTCTAATCCCAGAGAGCACTGGTAATAATTACCTTTGAGATAACACTTCTCTTAATAACATCTTTGAAATCCTTGCTTATTTTTGTTATTTTGTTGTATAGTAATGGATTCCCGCTTCTTTGTGTATTTTCCCTTTGTGAAATTTTTTAAATCTAGATTGTTGTTTTTCAACTTGTTTAAAAGAGGTCTTTCTCTAGCCATTAGAGTTTTTATTATCATTTTAATTCATGTGTGGCAGATGACAGATTTTTCTTGTCATGTTTAAACAGTATGTTGAGTTTTAAAAAAAAAAAAAAAAACCTTAAGCCATGCACACAATAAGTTTGTATATTTTTATTCCAACCTATACCAAAAAAAAACTTAGTTCCATCTCTCTGCAAACAAATGAAATTATCATATAATTACCATGGGGATCTATTTCTATAAAGTTACCTTTTCAGGTGTAAAATATTTATACAAATTTGCTTAACTTTTAGGTCACAAAAATCTAATAATATATTACTGGGGAAGAGAAAAAAACTGATGTGAAACATTTGACTTGTGTTTTCAATCAAGTACTTAACATTAAGGCTACTGAAAGAAAAGTCTCATTCACGTGTTTTAAACCTAATAGGTTGTGTAGCAAATGGCAGATTAGTATCATGAGAAGGAAACAATACCTTTGCAATTTTTATTGTCTATGAGATTTTTGATAAAAGCATACAAGATGGCGATTAGCTATCTTTACTGCTCAAAACCTGAAGAGCATCAATATCCATAATTTGAAGATTACTGACTTAATCGTTTGTGAATATTTCACAGAACCTTGCCTCCTTATGTAATTTATCACAGATTATGTCTGGATGTGAATTGTCATAAAGTAAAGCAACATCCATAGAAAACACTCCAGTGAGAGGCTGCCAATCTAAGACAATGTTTGATATTTTGCTCAAAGAGTGCCAGTTTTGTTCACACCTAAAAACGCCCATCTCCATGAGGAACTTGGAACTGCATGTTTAGGACACAAATCTCCCAGGGTGGCAGAGGAGGAAGGGTATTTTCCTCTGGTTAGCAACCAATAGCATTAGAACAAAGACCCCAAAACTTTAATTAAGGCACAATTTGCTTATTTGCTTATCTTTAACTTTCTCTTTAACCAGTTATACAGCTCACTAGAAACAGCTTCAAATACAATTCTGCTGATCCGTATTGGTTTCTCTTTTGTTTTCAAAAGCAGAACAGACACAGGTATCCTGTGTACACATAGGATCCATGTTGAGCAGCAACGGGCTCTAGAGATAGACCCAGGATCTCCTCTGCTGGGTCAGTTACATGCAGCCAGGCTTTTAGCAGAAACTAGCCTTCTGTCTCCTTCCTTTCATGGGCAGGGTTACGTTTTGTTGTGACACAAAGAAATCTCTCCCTCCCTTGTTCACAAAGCCCCGCAGAACTAGCTCTCTTTTATTACTGCTCTTTTCTTTCTCTGAATGCTGTATCTTTTTATTTACATAAGAATTCTTATAGATGTTTTATTTACATGTGTATTCACTCATTTGGGGTGAATGAAAGGAAGTGAGGAAACCCTAAACCCCAAAGCACATTTTTACTAAGACTAAAAACCATCTCCGTGGCTGTCAGTGTCCCAGAAAGTAACTCTAATCTTGCTTTCATTTGTCTTAATTGTTGAGTCTTAGTCTTCATATCTTGGGTAGAAATTCAGAAGATATTCATTGTCTTTCCAAGGATCAAGTTTGATGCTATGTAGTTTTGTTCTGTGGAGACGAGGAGGAGGAAAAGTATGTCATGTGAAGAAAGAGTCTTTAACTTGAAAGATACTATTCAATTATTACAATGGATCATCAAAGAAAGAAATAATGATGCTGAGCTCCAGATAAGTGATTATATTTTTATCTGTGAAATTTTTAGATGTGACCTGAGAAAAGCAAAGGCTATTCTTCCAAAACAATCAAAAGTTAATCTTTAACATTATTTGTGATTCAAATAAATTATGACCTTTGTTTCAAGATTATCCATTCAATTTACAGAGTTTGGACATTTCAAATGATCGTACAATATTAATTGTTAGCAGAAACTAGAGCCTCTATATTTTTCTCACTATTTTAATTTCTGGGGGGAGTGGGGAGAGACTCCTTATTGAAAGCTTTAACGTCATTTCTCAAACAATCTTGAAAAAATTAACTGCAATTAGTTTTTATGTATGGGAATGTGCAAAATAATTTTTTCCCATTTTTAAAAAGTGTCCTAAATAAAGAGATCATTCTTCTTGCCCCCTCAGGTCTGCCATGTGGTTAAAAAGAATAACTTCTGAAAATTTACCCTAGGAACTAGTGGAATCTGGGCTTCCTTGGTAGCTCAGCTGGCAAAGACTCCGTCTGCAGTGAGTGAGTTTGATTCCTTGGCAAAGGGAAGATTCCCTGGAGAAGTTCAATTCCTGGGTCAGGGTGATTCCTCTGGAGAAGGGATAGGCTACCCACTCCAGTATTCTTGTCTGGAGAACTCCATGGATAGAGGAGCCTGGCAGGCTACAGTGGGCTATAGTCCATGGGGTCGCCAAGAGTTGGACATGACTGAGCAACATTCACTTCACTCACCTGACAGTTGGGGGTGCCCATAATGGCAAACCGATTAGGGACTGCTGCTGCTAAATCGCTTCAGTCGTGTCCGACTCTGCGCGACCCCACAGATGACAGCCCACCAGGCTCCTCTGTCCCTGGGATCCTCCAGGCAAGAATACTGGACTGGGTTGCCATTTCCTTCTCCAATGCATGCATGCATGCTAAGTCACTTCAGTTATGTCCGACTCTGTGCGACCCTATGGACAGCAGCCCACCAGGCTCCTGTGTTCACAGGATTCTCCAGGCAAGAATACTGGAGTGGGTTACCATTTCCCTCTCCAATTAGGGACAAACAGTATAAAGATTGGAGGAAGTAGAAGGACATCCTAGACCTTAGTATCCCAATCCCATCACATCCTTTCTCTCTCTTTTAAGTTATTGAAGATTCTATAGAAGGCTCAACACACAACAGGAGTTCAACATACATATTGGTGGTTGATTAAATTCCAGCTCTTGCCACTCAAAGATCTTCATGACCAAGATAATCACAATGGTGTGGTCACTCACCTAGAGCCAGACATCCTGGAATGTNCCGGGAGTTGGTGATGGACATGGAAGCCTGGTGTGCTGCAGTCCATGGAGTCACACTGAATCAGACACAAGTGAAATGAACTGAACTCTTTATTGAAATTCTGTGTTCATCCATTCTTCTCACAAGTTCAGTG
Source organism: Neotragus moschatus (assembly GCA_006410615.1). Taxonomy (NCBI): domain Eukaryota; kingdom Metazoa; phylum Chordata; class Mammalia; order Artiodactyla; family Bovidae; genus Neotragus; species Neotragus moschatus. The sequence continues at coordinate 302,392 of SJYA01001479.1, read as the reverse complement.
AGCATCTTTATGATCATTACCTTGAACTCTATTGGGTACATTGCTTATCTTTGCTTCATTTATCTTTTTCTTGGGTATTATCTTGTTCTTTTGTTGGGAATATATTCCTGTATCTCCCAATTTTGCCTAATTATTTGTGTTTATATGTATTAGGTAGATCTGTATGTCTTCTGGTTTTGGAGAAGTGACTATATATATATATATATATATATATGTCTTCCTTGGTGGCTCTATGGTAGAGAATCCTCCTGCAATGCAGGAAACCTGGATTCAATCCCTGCAAAGATCCCCTGGAGGAGGGCAGGGCAACCCACTCCAGTATTCTTGCCTGGAGAATCCCCGTGGACAGAGGAGCCTGGCTGGCTATCATCTATGGGGTTGCAAAGAGTCAGACATGACTGAGTGACTAAGCAAACATGGGACCCAGCAGCATGTTCCCCTCTGACCACTAGAGTCAAATGTTCCAGGATTATTACCTATGTGCGCTGTGTGCTTCCGTCTCTTATTGTGAACCAAATGCTGTGGGCATGCTGGAAGACAGAACTCCCCTCTGGCCAGTGGTTGCTGCAGGCATGGTATCGGGCATGGTAGGCCCCAACACAGCTGGCTGTGTGGCCAGTAAGTGACTTCCACGGGAACAACAGTGGGTGGGCAGGCCTCCAGCACTGATAGACTAAAGGGAAGATTCCAAAATGGCGCCCACCAGCGTAGGTGTCAGCCCTATAGAACAAGATCATAAAAATTGCTGCCACCAGCATCACATTCCCTAGGAGGACTCCCAGCTGCCCTTTGTCTCTCCAGGGACTCTCTAAGATCACTAAGTGTGTCTGAGCCCAGCACCGTTCAAGCTCCTGGGACTCAGAATGTGCCAGTTTTGGCACATTTTTAAGAGTAAAGTCTTGGTTTTCTACAGCCCTTCAGCTCTCCTGCATGTAAGCTCCATTGGTTTTCAAAGAAAGACATTTTATGGCTCATCTTCCTATTATGGGACTCAGACCCCTCATTCCTCAGAAAGAAACTGCAGAGTTATGATATACCTTGTGGATTACCACAATGGAGGGGGGAAAGCTACAATTCAGACAAAGATACAAAACCAAAATAAATATGGCTTTATTATTTGTAGTCCTGTAGTTCTGAGAATTTGATGGACAGCCACAGCTCCCTTAATGTGCTTGTCCCATTTCTACTAAAATTTTGCATGTGGCTTTCAATCTAATTAATACTTTTAACAGGTAGATTTTACTGACTACTCCAGACTCCATCAGTTCAGTTGCTCAGTCCATCCCCAACTCCTAGAGCCTCCTNTTCTGAGAATTTGATGGACAGCCACAGCTCCCTTAATGTGCTTGTCCCATTTCTACTAAAATTTTGCATGTGGCTTTCAATCTAATTAATACTTTTAACAGGTAGATTTTACTGACTACTCCAGACTCCATCAGTTCAGTTGCTCAGTCCATCCCCAACTCCTAGAGCCTCCTCAAACTCATGTCCATTGAGTCAGTGATGCCATCCAACCATCTCATCTTCCATCATCCCCTTCTCCTTCTACCTTCAATCCTTCCCAGCATCAGGGTCTTTTCCAAGGAGTCAGTTCTTCGCATCAGGTAGCCAAAGTATCATAGCTTCAGCTTCAGTCCTTCCAATGAATATTCAGGACTGATTTCCTTTAGGATGGACTGGTTGGATCTCCTTGCAGTCCAAGGGACTCTCAAGAGTCTTCCCCCAACACCACAGTTCAAAAGCATCAATTCTGCACTCAGCTCTCTTTATGGTCCAGCTCTCACATACATACATAACTTCCTGGAAAACCATAGCTTTGACTAGATGGACCTTTGTTGGCAAAGTAATGTCTCTGCTTTTTAATATGCTGTCTAGTTGGTCATAACTTTTCTTCCAAGGAGCAAGCGTCTTTTAATTTCATAGCTGCAGTTACCATCTGCAGTGATTTTGAAGTCCAAGAAAATAAAGTCTATCACTGTCTCCATTGTTTTCCATCTATTTGCCATGAAGTGATGGGACCAGATGCCATGATCTTCATTTTTTGACCCCCATATTCCCCTCTAATTTTCTATAGTCTTTAGATTCTGGGTCATTCATTTATTCACTCACTTGGACAACATATAAATGAGCACTAACTATCCTTCATGCACTGAATATGACTGTGACAATAAGCAAGAAACAATGAAGTGTTAGGCTAAAACAGCTAAAGGAATAATAATCAGAGCCAGTATAATGTAGCATTTCTATATACTAACTTATAAAGTTCACTGTTGTCCAAGTAATGTCTTCCCACTAGAATATAAGCTCCTAACTGGAACCAGACATTGGATCTTCAATTCTTTTGAACAGTCAGCATAGTAGTGGCTCTTATGTAGTAGATATTTATTAAATAATTTTTAGTTGAATGTGAACAGATGCAAATTAAGGAGGGACTGTACTTCTCTTAGTAACGTAATAGCTGAATATTAACAACTTCTTGTTGGCCTCCTTGGTTGTAAAAAAAAAATTGCACTGTTTTCTCAGTTAATCATTGTTTTTCTTTTCTGTATCTAAGTCTCTATTTCAGAACTCACTACTGTGAACTTTGTCTGAATGCTGACTAGACAAACTCAGCTAGATTTTTCCATTTGCTCATATAAGAATTAAAATTTTAAACAACCTTCAAGAATGCAATTTCAGCAAGTTACTGAGTAAAAAGCAGATGAAACTTTGATCATTTTCAGACTGTGCAAAGGTGTTATTACACTAATAATTTAACCATCCCATTAAGCTGGCTTTTAACCTGATGTCCCAAAGAGTGAAGTTTACTTTAGAATCTCTTTAATGAAATACATCTTCAAGCTCTAGAATAGTTCAGTGATGGGTGGTAATTAGCATTAGATGAACAGAAAAATCTCCACTCAACAAACTAGTCTTTACTCAATAAAATCCACAAAGTATCAAGTATGAGCAGATTAATTTAAGTCTTTCAACAAGCAATTAACAAAACAAACCATAAGTCTTCAAATTCAAAGAGGAAAATAATCTTTTAGGAGATGAGGGCATGATAAAATTAGAGGAAAAAAAACTTTACTCAAATATATGCCCTTTTAATATGAATCTAATCACTATAATTTGTTTAAGAAATATTTAATCACATGCCAAATCCTATGTTGAGCACCAGGGGAAAGACAATATCAGTAAGTCATGCACCCTTCCCTTAAGCACCTCACAATCAACTAGAGGTAACATGCATAGCAAATAATTGCTTAACATAGTTGTAATTATGTTGAACTATAATCAGAGAGCTGACAGCTTAGATAATACAATTCACTAATAAAGGACATGGTATGACAGAGGAAATATTATAGGGAAGGGAGAAACAGATGAACAGAAGAAGGTGAAATTCTAATGATTTTTTATTTGGGGTGGGGTGAGGAGAGTAATATAGAGAAGTAAATTACTGGAAAAAAAAAGAAAATATGCCTACTACTTGCCCCCCACAACACACACACAAACACAAAACTGCATTTCCCCCTTTTCTCTATTAAGTTTACAGGAAAAATAGAAGATTTCAAATATCTAAGAAGGCAAGTACACAGACAATGATACAGCCAGTTTCCTCTGGGTCCTAGAAAAACCACAGATGTTACTGATATCTGAACTCTCAGAGAAGATGAAGAGCCAAGGTTCCAAGCTAGCTAATTCACAGCACAGGCCAATGAGAAAGCCAACTCATAAAGATACCCACTCTCAGAACCCTCCCACGCCGTTGGTAGGAATGTAAATTGATAGAGCCACTATGGAAAACACTATGGAAGTTCCTTAAAAATCTAAAAATAGAGCTACCATATGACCCTGCAACCCCACTCCTGGGCATATACTGGAGGAAAAAAACATGGTACAAAAGGATAAAGCACGCCACTGTTCACTGGAACACTGTTTACAATAACCAAGACATGGAAACAACCTAAATGTCCATCGACAGAGAAATGGAAAAAGAAGATGTGGTATACATATAAAATGGAATGTTACTCAGCCATTAAAAGGAATGAAATGCCATTTGCAGCATTATGGATGGACGTAGAGAGTGTCATACTGAGTGAAGTAACTCAGAGAAGGACAAATATCATAGGACAATCCTTACACATGAAATATTTTTTTAATGGTACAAATGAACTTATTTACAAAACAGATACAGACTCACAGACTTAGAGAAGGATCTCATGGTTGCCAGAGGGAAGGGTGGGAGGAAGGGATAGTTAGGGAACACATGTCACACTGCTATGTTTAAAATGGATAGCCAATAAGGACCTACTGTATAGTATAGGGAACTCTGCTCAATGTTATGTGGATGCCTGCATGGGAGGAAAGTTTGGGTGAGAATGGATACAGGTATATGAGTGGCCGAACCCCTCTCCTGTCCACTTGAAAATTATCACAACATTGTTAACTGGCTATACTCAAATATAAAATAAGATTTAAAAAAAAAGAAATCTGCAAAAAATAAAAGATACCTTCTCCCTTTGCCTGAGATTGGACTCCGCAGAAAGAGACCCTGAAAATAGAATTCATGTGAAAATTAGTTACTAAAAAGTGTGTTCTTAGAAAAGCATTGTAGGAAAAAAAAAAAAAAGAAAAGCATTGTAGAGGAAGAGGAAAATAAGACTTGAAAGAGGCCACACCACAAGGGTACAGTATTTAACACAATCTGACAGGTGGTATCTTTAGCTGAAATCCATGGGGGGCTCTGAAAACAGTACAAAAAACATGTATGGAGTCCTTCCAAGGGGTCCAGGGCCTGAAATATTTATAAAGTCACATTGTTAAGTCACTGGTTAACCCTCCAGTAGGAGAAAGGAGCAGAAAGGAGGTATCCAACAGGCTGAGGGCAGTTCACCAACAGGTGACGGACATCAGAAATGAAATAATAACAACAAAAGCATTAACGGTAGCTCCCACACTCTAATTGCTGTGAGTGGTGAGGACATCCAACAGAGTGGAATTTGTATAAAATGAGGAATCACAGTTTCTATATTCAGTTTTTCACTTAACCACACTAGTATCAGTTTTCATGTATACATTTTCTTCTGTTCATTAAATTCCTAGTTTAAATAAGACATTAATAAAAGGGTTGAGAATTCAAACTCAATTTTCAAACATTCCCATGATGGTGGGGAGGTAGGAAACTATGTCAGTAAAGCCAGTTCTGTTTATTCATCCATCATTCATTCATTCAGAAAATATTCACTGAATACCTACTAAGTGTCACATGTTGTTGTTGTTTAGTCACTAAGATATGTCCAACTCTTTTGCAACCCCACTGACTGTAGCCTACCAGGCTCCTCTGTTCATGGGATTTCCCAAGCAAGAATACTAGTGTGGGTTTCCATTTCCTTCTCCAGGGGATCTTCCCAAAACAGGGACTGAACCTGAGTCTCCAGCATTGCAGGTGGATTCTTTACTACTGAGCCGCCCAGGAAGCCCAAGTGTCACATACTCTTCTTGAAAAGAATTGAGCCATGAACAAAACAGACAATATTCCTATCCTCTTGAAACTTAAATTCTATGTAGAAATGCATTAATACATTGCACAATACCAGGGAACTATATAGTTTTAAAAAAAAAAAAACCATAAAGAATTTAAGAGTGATCTAGGGGTGCCATTTTACTAGAGTGGTCAGACAAGGCCTCTCAGACAATTAATTATTAGTGTAGGTGTCAAGTAAAATGAGGGGCAAGTCAAAAGGATATCTGGAGGGGGCGGTCCTAAGATGGCAGAGCTATAGGATGGGGAGACCACTTTCTCTCGCATAAATTCATCAAGAGAACATTTGAACGCTGAGTAAATTTCACAAAACAACTTCTGAATGCCGGCAGAGGACATCAGGCACCCAGAAAAGCAGCCATTGTCTTCAAAAGAAGATGTTTTATCAACGGTGCTGTATAGATGGAGAAGTCTTGAGGCTACTGTAAAAAAAAGACTAAAAACCAGAAGCAGGAGGATTAAGTCCAAATTCTGAGAACACCAGAGAACTCCTGACTCCAGGGAACATTAACTGACACGAGTTCATCAAATGCCTCCATACCTACACTGAAGCCAAGCACCACCCAAGGGCCAACAAGTTCCAGAGCAAGACATACCATGCAAATTCTCCAGCAACACAGGACCACAGCCCTGAGCTTCAATATACAGGCTGCCCCAAGTCACTCCAAACCCACTGACATCTCATTACTGGNGCTCATCATATGCCTCCATACCTACACTGAAGCCAAGCACCACCCAAGGGCCAACAAGTTCCAGAGCAAGACATACCATGCAAATTCTCCAGCAACACAGGACCACAGCCCTGAGCTTCAATATACAGGCTGCCCCAAGTCACTCCAAACCCACTGACATCTCATTACTGGACATTTCATTGCACTCCAGAGAGAAGAAATCCAGCTCCACCTACCAGAGCACCAACACAAGCTTCCCTAACTACGAGATCTTGACAACTCACCCATACAACCCCACCCACAGTGAGTAAACTCTACATTAAAGAGAACTCCACAAAATGTCAGAATACAGAAAGGTCACCCCAAACACAGCAATATAAACAAGATGAAGAGACAGAGGAATACCCAGCAAGTAAAGGAACAGGATACATGCCCACCAAACCAAGCAAAAGAGGAAGAGACAGGGAATCTACCTGATAAAGAATTCCAAATAATCATAGTGAAAATGATCCAAAATCTTGAAAACAAAATGGAATCACAGATAAATAGCCTGGAGACAAGGGTTGAGAAGATGCAAGAAAGATTTAACAAGAACCTAGAAGAAATAAAAAAGAGTCAATCTATAATGAATAATGCAATAAGTGATATAAAAAACACTCTGGAGGGAACAAATACTAGAATAACAGAGGCAGAAGATAGGATTAGTGACATAGAAGACAGAATGGTAGAAATAAGTGAGACAGATAGGAAAAAAGAAAAATGAATTAAAAGAAATGAGGACAACCTCAGAGACCTCTGGGACAATGTTAAATGCCCCAACATTCGAAACATAGGAGTCCCAAAAGAAGATGACAAAAAGAAAGAGGATGAGAAAATACTTTAGATGATAGTTAAAAACCTCCCTAAAATGGGGAAGGAAATTATCAACGAAGTACAAGAAACCCAGAGGGTCCCAAACAGGATAAACTGAAGGCAAAACACTCCCAAGACACATATTAATCAAATTACCAAAGGTCAAACACAAAAAACAAATATTAAAAGCAGAAAGGGAAAAACAACAAATAACACACAAGAGGATTCCCATAAGGATAACAGCTGATCTTCCAATAGAAACTCTTCAGGCCAGCAGGGAATGGCAGGACATACTTAAAGTGATGAAAGAAAACAACCTACAGCCCAGGTTACTGTATCCAGCAAGGATCTCATTCAAATATGAAGGAGAAATCAAAAGCTATACAGACAAAAGCTGAGAGAATTCAGCACCACAAAACCAGCTCTCCAACAAATGCTAAAGGATATTCTCCAGACAGGAAACACCAAAAAAGGGAGTATAAACTCAAACCCAAAACAGTAAAGTAAATGGCAACGGGATTATACTTATCAATAATTACCTTAAATGTAAATGGATTGAATGCCCCAACCAAAAGGCAAAGACTGGCNACAAGGATCTCATTCAAATATGAAGGAGAAATCAAAACATATACAGACAAAAGCTGAGAGAATTCAGCACCACCAAACTAGCTCTCCAACAAATGCTAAAGGATCTTGTCTAGACAGGAAACACAAAAAGGGTGTATAAACTCGAACCAAAACAATAAATTTAATGGCAACGGGATCATACTTATCAATAATTACCTTAAATGTAATTAAGGTAATTTGGTTGGGGTTGAATGCCCCAACCAAAAGACAAAGACAGGCTGAATGGATACAAAAACAAGACCCCTATATATGTTGTCTACAAGAGACCCACCTCAAAACATGGGACACATACAGACTGAAAGTGAAGGGCTGGAAAAAGATATTTTATGCAAATAGAGATGGTGATGGACAGGGAGGTCTGGCGTGCTGCAATTCATGGGGTCACAAAGAGTCAGACACGACTGAGAGACTGAACCGAACTGAACTGAGAGACCAAAAGAAAGCAGGAACAGCAATCCTCATATCAGATAAAATGGACTTTAAAACAAAGGTTATGAAAAGAGACAAAGAAGGACACTACATAATGATCAAAGGATTAATCCAAGAAGAAGATATTATAATTATAAATATATATGCACCCAACATAGGAGCACCGCAATATGTAAGACAAATGCT
>SJYA01001479.1:195492-285276 GCA_006410615.1 Neotragus moschatus | reverse complement strand
TTTGACTCAAAATATGGCTCCCTGAGCTAAATATTACAATATGTGATATTATACTGACTGAGAGATTCATCAATTATTTCCCAAAAAATCTGCCGAAACTTCTTATGGTCCAGCCCATAGGATATTATGTTCCATATTTTGGAGTTAGGCAAAAAAAAAAAAATTATAGCATCATCTAAATGGGGATATAATAGCACATGGTTTGGCCCATAATCACTACTGTGGTAATTTTTAATCAATAAAGATAAAGACCTGATGAGCATCCACTTTTACAAATAAACACATTAAATTACACTCTGGAAGTACTTTCACCTACAAACATGATTACATTTTCTGACTTCAAACCATCCATAGAACCGTGTGATGAATGATAATTAGTAATCTTTAAGGTTTTTTAACCTAATAATCATCGTAAGAGAAGGTTGCAATTTAGCAGCTAATACCGAATACAATACAGCTCCACTTACACTCAAATCCCATGTAGTCACTAGATCTCAGACCATCTTCAAATCTGCTTTCTCAATGCCTGCATTTGACTTCTCCCCAAGTTTAGTTACTCCATGAAGATGGTATTGCTTGCTGATTTAATATGGATCCACCTTAGAATTCTTTGTATAGTCCTCTATGCTAACTTCCCACCTTGTACTTGAGAGACAGCAAATGAACAGTAAGTGCTTTACTTCTGTAGGTGTATACTAATTAACTATTTAAATACAACCTNGCTGATTCATGTCAATGTATAGCAAAACGGATACAGTATTGTAAAGCAAAACAAACTAAAAAATAAAAATAATAAATAAAATTCAATAATCTAAATACACTTTACAGACTAAATAGATTATCTTTGTAATGGATAAATATTTTACATAAATTCATTAGCTAAAGTTATTTAAAGAAAAACCCATTGACATAAATATTTCAGAATTTATTTATATCTGTGAATGAATGTATTTTTTTATTTTTCATATATTTTTAAACTAATATTTTGTTTCTTTATGCTTACTTCTAGTGTATATGCATAAAATATGTATAATATATTAATCTTTAAAAACAAAATCGACAGATTCTTCTCATAGTCATTCATGATANAAAGTTATTTAAAGAAAAACCCATTGACATAAATATTTCAGAATTTATTTATATCTGTGAATGAATGTATTTTTTTATTTTTCATATATTTTTAAACTAATATTTTGTTTCTTTATGCTTACTTCTAGTGTATATGCATAAAATATGTATAATATATTAATCTTTAAAAACAAAATCGACAGATTCTTCTCATAGTCATTCATGATACAAGTTTTGTAGCACATTATATATTAAGATTTCACTACAGTGTAAAGCATTGATGAACACTTTGTCATAAATAATTGGCTTTTCTCCCCTGCAGGTATACTTTATAAAGCATTTGGAATTTGCTGAATAGATTTCAAACTCTCTATTATTGTTATTATGTTTAATAACACATTAGTGTTGCCATTATTTAATAATTAGCTTTATCCACTGCATTAAGTACGTACTATGTGCCTGACCTGAGTCAGAAAATACAACGTAGTTTAATATAGAAATGAACATAGGGCTTCCTTTTATTCCTTTGGGTGTTTATTTTCTGGTTGTTTAAGAACTCAAAATTTTAAGTTTCTAGTGACTAGAGGAGAAAATGACAAAACCAGCAGCCACCATTTTATCATTTATTTCTATTCAGACTTTATCTCAAGTCAAATTTTGGACAAAGTTTTCTTACTGTTTATACTTAACTTACTTGGTTTTACAAACTTAGGCTAGAATACTTCCATGTGAAAGAGGAAAATGTTGAACTAAGATAACTTTGGGATATCTGATTCATGAGACTATGAGTTTAGAAAACGTTTTATAAAATTAGATCAATAGTCTTATGTAAATTTTAACTCCATCCATATCTTGGTCAGATATTCACCACAAAATTTTTTACATTCTTATGAAAGCAAAACAAATATTTTTCCTCTAAATAACTTCTTAGGTGACTCTTTTTAACAGGATTAGAAAAACCTTAGCTCTAATTGTGGCAGTTAGAAGATGGGCCAGCTTAACATCAGTTATACTCTGTGCAGGGGACTCATAATGTGATAGAAACAGTCATGCCTAAAATGTGAATGGAACTGAGATTTCTTCACTTGAAAAAAAAAAGGAGAATCCTAGTAAAGAGGTCTGATGATCAATTATCTTCAGTAGTATGTACAGTGTTAAGGAAGAATCCAGATGCATTCTTTTTCTCAAATAAAAACTAGGATAAAGAGAAAACAGACTGAAATTTCAAGAAGAGAAAATTTAATTAGAGATAAGATATAATGCCTTGACTATAGGATAATGAAATGCTGTAACAGATTCAATAAAAAGGTATTTGAAAACTATATTGATGAAAGATTTTGATTCATTTAGTAGAGAAGTAAACCAGACAAACTCAATTCAATAAGATAATTATGTAAAATACAGAACATATGCCAGTAAATTTCTGTCCTAATAGAATCTCAAGGAAAAAATTTTTTTATTTTATATTAATGATATCTACAGGCCTTTTTATCCTTCTTGTATTACATATATTACTGTTACTGGCAACCGGGTCAACTCATAATTGATGAGTGGCTAAGGACACAAAATTTGACTATGAAGTTTACTTTACCATTTGACATGTCAGTGGAAATTCCTTTGATGTAGGTCTAATTTTTATTTAGCTTATCAGTATGGTAAACTCCTCCCTATAACCCCCATGCTGGAAGGTTTCTGTAGTTAAAAATGGCCATATTCTATCAGACTCTTCAATTATTTTTGTATCACATTATTCCAAAGATGGTATGAACTGGAAGTGATGTTGTAGAGCAATAGTTCTTAGACTTTTCCACCCATGAACTCTCACATCAGTCAATGTCTATACATTTAAACAGAAATGACCCCAGTATTTTAAATATCAGTATTTCAATACAGAGAGCAGATCACAAACTAATTGGAGGAAGTGGAAGAATAAGAATATGAGAAGGAACTAGAAAGCTACAGGGCATTAAAAAGTTTTTACATAAAGAGTAGGAAGTTGCTACCATCTCTAGGATGATGGCCATAAGCCCACACTCACTGCTGAGTTTTCAAGAGGTATGGTCTCTGCAGGCTCCACTGTGGTTGAAATCAGGCTGCCACCACAAGGCAAGACATCAAGAATCTGAAGTCCTATGGAGGCTGCTGAAATTAGTGCTGTTGCTGCTGAAGCTCATAACCATTTGCTGTCATTCCCAGTCACCCAAAACTCCTGCTGATGAAAACTGATGTAAGAGAAAAATACCTTTTCCTTTTCTTTCACCTGCTAGGGAGAAAGTGTATCCCACTGGCCAGAACCTAATAGCAAGCTAGGTCAAAGGAACTGGGAACACATAGTTTGCAGACTTTCCACTCTGACAACACAAAGGACAGTGTAAACGATGAGAGTTGTGCTGACACCTAGCACAGTGCCTGTCCCCTCACTTGTGCCCAGGGCTATGTATCAAATGAAGCACTGATGGGAGAAAGGAATGTTCAGACATTAACAGGATACCTTGCATTTTTAATATCTCTTTGTCATTGTCTTTCTACTTCCTCTAGATGATTTGATTTTTGAGGTTGCTTATTATAAAAGATATCTGTACAATCAGACAATAGAAATGAAGATAAAATAAGATCCACTTAATAAGGGAATCAAGAGGACAGTTTTAGAAGAAAGCTGGGTTACAATTAATCAAGGCTTTAGATTTTTTATTGATGCCAAGGTAGGCTTGACAGATCAAATAGAGGATACCAAGTTAGATTTTAATATTATATGGGATATTTTTACATTAAAAATATTCATTTATCTTAAATTAAAATTTAACTGAGCATGTATATTTTAATCTGTATTCTGCAACCCTATGCCAAAGGACACTAGCTTCTCTTCTATATTCTATTTCTTGTTATTTAATGTTACATCATGAGACAAGTGTGCAGAATTTATGGCAGAACTTATTTGTTACCAATCTTTCATATTTTAAGTTAAATTCTCTAATTTTTGTATAAGACCTTAATGTTAAGATCTCTCCAAAGGGAAGAAAAAAATGATAATTCACATTTAACAGCATTTTATATGTTACAAATAGCATCACATATATTCTCATTTAAAATGTATTATAATTTTATGAGATCAGCCTAACTACTCTTATAGTTCAACTTTTTAGAAAATAAGAGTCAAAATGTAAAAGTAATTTGCCCAGTCATAAGATTTAGCACATGTGCTGTCACTTGAATGTTTTTTCCCTTATCTCCATGAACTTTCTGTAGCTCAACATATTTTGAAACACTAAAGCTAAAACTTGGTTGGTATAAACATGAAGGATAGGCCTAGCAGAAAAAAAAATTTTAAGAGGCCAACTCTACATATTGAGGACACAAAGACAAGTAAAATATTGTCTGTGAAATTCTGAACTTATAGTCTAAGGGGAAGAAAATGCTTATTGAGAGAAAGTTGTGTCATTCAAGCATTCCATACTACTTTGCTAAAGAGCCATAAACTGGCCATTGCTGAATAGGGCTTCACTTAAGCTCCTTGAGGGATCTTATCCGCATCAGTCCATTCCCCAATTCAGCAGTCTTGTAGGTATAGAGTTAGAGACATTATTTACGATGAAATATAGATAAATATGTTATGAATATATACATATTCATATATATATATATGTGCATGTGTGCATGCTAAATATCTTCAGTTGAGTCCAGCTCTTTGCAACCCTATGGACTGTAGTCCACTAGGCTCTTCTGTCCATGAGATTCTCAACTGGAGTGAGTTGTCATGCCTTCCTCCAGGGGATCTCCTGCCTCTTCTGCATTCCAGGCAGACTCTTTACCACTAACCCACCCAGGGAAGCCCATATATATATATATATATATATATATATATATATATGTATGTATATATATATATATATATATATATATGTATGTATATATATATATGTATATACATACACACACACACACACACACACAAGCTCCATTATTACTCAAGTGTTTCATATTAACATTGACTTTACAGACTAATTGTGTAACAATGGGGGTTTATGGATGTAATTATTACTATTTGGATGCTGAAATTTCACCCATGATGAGTTGGAGCAGCTCTGTGATGAATTTCAAGTCATATCTAAATTACTGCTATTCAGAACCCAGAGCTTTCACAGGACTTGCAGAGATCACCTCTATAGTCTACAGGCCTCAGACAATCTACTTCCAATAATGCAAGACAGATTCCTCTTCTCCATTTTTTAAAAATTACCACACATGGCGATTTGGTCTACCTCCTCTGCCTCCTTCACAGTCATTCTCATTTCAGTGCAGATCATTTTGGAAATCCAGATTTCACTTAAAAATATGAAAGCTTTTGCCACCTTCCAATAATTTAAAAGAACCACAGTTGTAGGCTTGCACTACCATTTCAAACTCATGCTTAACCAAAATCTATTCCATAAACAAATGATGATGGCCAAGTGTACGTGTTACTTGCTAAGTCATGCTCAACTCTTTGCAACCCCATGGACTGTAGCTCGCCAGGCTCCTCTGTCCACGAGATTCTCCAGGCAAGAACACTGGAGTGGGTTGCCAGTCCCTTCTCCAGGAGATCTTCTCAACCTAGGGATCAAACCCGGGTCTCCCACATCACAGGCAGATTTTTACTGTCTGAGCCACCAGGAAAGACTGTATTTGATAAGGATTTCCTATTGCAGTTCAATAAGGGTTATTATTTTCCAGGTTAGTTTTCTTTGGATGGTCCATCTGTGATTAAACAAATTGTTTCTTCCTTTTGATAAACTTCCCTTTGTATAATCATCTTGTGTTCACCCAAGTTTATCAGGATAAACGATTGACTAAAATTTTTGTAAGGTATTGACGTGTTTGTCACATCCGCTTGTTGAGTGAAATCAGTGTTTTTCTTTTTGGCTCATTTCCTAGGTAGATTGCATCTGGTCTGTGGGTAAACACAGAGGAGTTGCCCCCTCTTCCCAGGCTTTATAATGAGAATATTCTGTCTGATCAGGTGCATGCACCCTGCTGTCATTTGCAGCCTGACCTCTAGGTCAGGGGTGACGTGAGCTAGCTCAGGGATGCATACAAATCACATCCTCTTGTCTCTCTGTTTTGTTGACTGGTTCTCCTCAGGGTCGTGGCTATCTTAAGTAGCAGCCTGAAGGATAAAGTGTGCCCTGTCTGAGCTGTAAAACTTTGACTGTGGACCAATTGTATCTGACATACAGCAGCATGAGGTTTGGTTTAGCCTTTGGATTTGGAACAAATCACTGGCTATCAATGGCTGATAGTGACATGCGGTTTACCAAATCTCCTTCTTTCTGACAGCTCTACATGGGGAAAGAAATGGATTGTTTTTAAAGTAAGCAGTTTGTGTTTACAAACATAAAGCATACTCTGCATTAAATTTTTTACCTGAAAACAAAACTACTAAATTACAATTTTTTAGGAAAAGGAAGTAGTTAATTTCTAGATTCTGGTTTCAACATACAACTTATAGGCTACAAAAAGGCATGTTTATGATAGAATTCAATGGGGACCTGGGAACACAGAAGGCTGTTAAATGTTTTTAATAATATTTCTCTGTACTGACTTGTGTATATAAAAATTATAACTTTTGCTTCTTTCAGTTAAATGACTCTTTAATCACTGAATGTATATAAGAGGCACGTTTAATGCTTTTCCAGTGTCACTCCACCTACCATCAAAATTTGTTATACTGGATTAAATTAGGATTTCTCTCTAGTCTGCTCTAATATTAATAGTTATGCAAACTTTGCATAATTCAAATCTTAAAAATTTAAGTCCTTTTCCTCCCCTATAGGTAAGTAAAGACATCATGCCAGTTGCTATGAGGGATATAGAAAGATAAGTATATGATGTGATCAGAGGCCGCATAAAGCTCAGAATCTTGCAAGGGAGATAAAATATAAGACAAAGAAATCTGTCATAAGTGCTATGAAAAAATGCAAACATTTATGGAAGCTTTGGAGAAAGAGTATTTACCCCCAACTAGATTTTGAGAAAACAGCAAGATTTCCAAAGATGGACATGAAGGATGAGCAAGAAAGGATGTGTCAGGAAGGAACAAGGTGAACCCTTAGAAATGTAGCTTAGAGGAGGGTAGATGAAGAGATCAAGACACAGTGAGGACTTTGTGCTCCAGGAAAACTGAAGTGCCAATTATTGGGAAGGGCAGGTTGTAGGCAGGTGAAACTGGAGGTTGGGAGACTAAGTAACGGTCAACTTCAAAAAGGCCAAATACAAGGTAGTAAATCCTCAACTTGCATCACTGCAGCCATAATAGAGAAGAGAGAATGATTTTCAAGAAACATTTTAGAGATGAAGTGAATATAATCCTTGTTTGGAAAAAGGGAGTACACTTTCCCTGGAGCACACTCTCCTGCAGACTTGTCCGCATACAAACTTTTTTGGTATCTTCCCCAGATTTCAATAGCTCACTGAGCATAGAGCTATTGTGGAGTTTAAAATGCTGTCAACTTTTCCATCATGCCTTCCAGACTGATCTCCTTGCGAACCACTCAGCCTCATTTGTCATCTCCAGGATAGTCATGCTTGACAAACGATTATTGATTAAACAAATGGATGATGCATCTTTTTAATGTTTTGTTTGTGGGTAACTGGAGAATTATTACATCTTCGGTAAAGATTTAAAAACACACAGGAAGGGAAGCAGTTTCATCAAGGGCTGTGAGTTTAATTCCAGACCCCTCTTCTCACATCAGGGACCCCCAAACAGAGTGAGTCAACATGAGATTTTAAGGGAGATTTTTGAGTCCAGCTTTTGGATTATTTACAACATCAATTATCTATTAATGATATCATAATTCTGAGATGTCCAGCTCAGTCTCCATGTCTATTGGCACTGTAACTTCTCTACTGATATTTACAGTGAAATCACATTATAGTATCAATTACCATGGAAAGAATGTGTTGAGATTAAAACATGAACTAGCCTTCAAAAAACAAGCTTCAAAAGCAAATGTGAAGAGAAAAATATTCAGCTTCAATGGTTCTAGACTAAGTTCCTATGATTGTGGACAATATTAAAATAAGCTGATTCCCAATCTTTCATGTCATCTAGTTTTCTTATGTGTGTATTTACAGCAAACTGCTATCAAACAGTTTCTGTGTGTGTGTGTGTACGTCTGTGCATGTGTGTGTGTGTGTGACACATGGCAGGATAGGTTTCCATAAGAACATGAAGAATGCTTATAAGAGGAAATACTTGTTACTTTGTGTTCAGGACAGGTTTGTTAGGTATACTGCTAAGTCCAGTCAACTTGGTAACAGTCAGTCAGTCAGTCAGTTCAGTCCCTCAGTCGTGTCCGACACTTGGTGACCCCATGAAACGCAGCCCGCCAGGCCTCCCTGTCCATCACCAACTCCCGGAGTCCACCCAAACCCATGTCCATTGAGTCAGTGATGNAAAAAAATCTTATCCTGGCATTTCACTGTTTTGAAGATTAAATAATACATGTGAAGCACTAAGCACAATGATTTACAAAGAATAAGCATTTAATGAGTGTTAGCTATAATGTTTAGTGAATATAAAGCACGCATACTGCTATTATCTGAATGCATGTAATAAGTGAATAATACAACTAAGTTCATAAAAAATCATTATTTTGAAAGTCACAGAAAAGTTGAAATATTTAAACACATATAAGAAACAGAATATATACAAATTTTATGATACATCATGGTCCTTCATTTCTGATTTTATCACTAATTATAAAATGTAAAATAAAATGAGGCATTTATATAAAGTATTATAGAAATGAGCACTAAACAAAAATTCTAAACTTCAATTTACTGTATACTATAACTAATATGACATGTCAGAAATTCTCTAAATCTGGATAATTTATTCCTCCATAAGATCAAAAATATATTAACAATTCTATCTTCCAAAGTTGTTGTCATGTTGAAAGGAACAACGTATTCAAAGTTCACAGAACTTTTAGAGTATCATAGACACATATAAAAAAGATTATTTCATTGTTCTTTTAGCAAGATGAAAATGACCTACCAAATCTTTAAACATCCTAAAATCAAAGTCAATTCTATGATTCAGATGCCATTATATCAGGATCACTAGAATAGCTGGGTCCAAAAATACATTTATAGTGAATAACTAATTATTCAGGAAAAATATTTAACCCATAAGATGCATGTGTGCACAAACAAACAACATTCCTGACTTATTTCTTCAAATAAGTTCAGCAGAGTATCTATTTGGCAAAGCATTTTATACTATACAGAATATTAAAAGAAATTTTAAAATAATCTTTAAAAATTTTTACTATTTCACATTATTTAGTAATTTAAGACTACACTATCACTTAATTTTTCTCTGAATAATGCAGAAATTCAAAACTACATGCTGAATTTCTATATTATTCTTAAAATCCTTACTCCTCATTCTACAGAGTAAAAATTAAGAAACCTCCCTTCTTTCAACATACAAATCCATGCTAAAAAGAGTTGCATAGCAGCTCTAAGGCTGCTACCTTTAGAAGGGCCCACTTACAAAGTTGGCCCTAAGCTGGCATCTGGGAACTTGGTACCAGAACCATTCCCTAACTGAAAATGTGGTTCACTGCCTAAGTTATTTGTATTAACAATGTGATTTATGATAAACACTTGCTTTCAAGAGGAGATGTCTAGAATTTTGTTTCATTCTAGGCAGAGAGTACCTTTTTGAACAGCCCAATAAAAGCCTAATGGACTTTCCTGGGCAGGAAACACTCTACATACATACTATTGCTTTGTTCACTGCTAGATAAAAGAACAAATTTAGTGTGTTCCTCACAGGAGAAAGAGAAAGTAAGAAAGCTTGTGCATGGACTATTCTCCCAATATGTAATAAGTTATACATAAGAATTAACAATGCAAGTCTTTCTCAATTAGGGATTACCATCCTGCAATCACTCAAAAGTTAAAAAATTTCAATAGAAATACTGTATTTGACTGATTTTACTTAAAGTTTACAAACTTGGAAATTAGACTACTTGTCTGGTATAGACTTCATCCTTACTAAAGTATTTCTTTAATTCTATTACACGGCATGATAGCTTTGGACTGGAGTATTTCTAAATTTTAAAGAAAATTATAAAGACAAGTTAATTCACTAACAATCATCATGTACCTCTTATGTATACCAGGTCAAATACTTTGTGTTGACTTATTTTATTTAGTTTCTTACCCAATTTGTAGATAGTTCAGTGCTATTTACCTACATATATAAATATCAATAAGAAGAGAAGATTGTCACAAAGCCTTTTTCCTATTTAGGTCTTTTGCTTTCAGTGAACAAAGAAATAAACTGGGATTCTTTGTAACATTTCTTGAAAATAAAATTCACTAATTTGGGTGCAAGTTAAAGAAAGATAAAATGTCTAGTAAATATCCCCATTTGTAGTCATGGATAACACACGTAATTTCTAAAAAACCTGTTTGTCTTACTGAATAAAATTGCAAGCTGCTAAAAATATGATAAATTTCAAAATATAAATTGTATGTCTAAATTCACATTTAATTATATAAATAAAAATTTAAGTAATTGGAAAAGAAAAAGTTATAGTTATATATTAATTTATATTTCATATGTCTTATCAGTTGCCACCCTTTCTGCTTTATACTAAACCTACTTTGCAGTGACATAATGGATTTGTCAGACAGTAATTCTCTTCTGAATTTCTTTAATTATATAACATAGCATATAAATTTCATTGTTTAATAGACTGTGATTGTAAAAGCGATAAGAAAAAAATTCCCACTAGGGTAACCACAAGATTGAAAAAAGAATATTCATTTAATCACATTTGTACTTCAAACAATTTTTATAACTCTTCAAAAAAAATCTAAAAGTCAATCTCAATTATAAAAAAGACACTGCTATACAGATGGGTAAAGGGAGAGAGCTAGGGAAGAAAAATGCATCAAAACATTAACAGTAATTATTGGGCTTTATTATTTTATTTTTCTGTATTTTCTGAAGTAGTCATACTGTACAGTATATCCAATTTTGATCAACAGGAAAAGTTATTTCAAAATAAAAAATACAACTGTCAAGAAGCTGTAACCTAGGTAGCTTGTATGTAAATCTGATGTCAATTTGTTTCTATGAATATGATCAGTTTTCACTGCTATTACATAGCTACTATAAATGTAATGAAATTCTATAACTGATCACAAGGTGAAAAAGTTTTAATTGCACTTTTCCCTTTTTCACTGATTTCGTATAATAGACATTAAAGAAATATATAGTTCTAATAATTGGCTTATATGAGATTACCAAATTCAACAAACATCACTGCAACTTAAAATGGACAATAAAAATGAAAGATGTTCTCCACTTTATAAAAGCCAGTTTATTCTGAGGTATTTTTCATAAATATAGCTTCCAGATTTTTAATGTTTATAAGTTAATAAATAAAACCTACATTGAGAGCAATCAGGATGATGTCATTTACATTGACTTTGTCAGGAGAACTTGTGCAAGCTTCAATGCCTTCATCTGAAAGATACCTGTTAAAATAAAATAAATGGCTTAATATTTTCTAAAATCAAAGTTAACCAAAATTATTTTCTTAAGTCTACAAGTAGTTTTGTCCTCTACTATAAAATGTTTCTACTGCAAATACCAGAGAGTCCTGGATACTCCCTGTTTACCATCTCTGATAGAATAGGATGGAGAATGCATATTTTTCCTTTCATGTCTTTAAAGGGATATTGTGTTAATAAAAGTATCCATATGTTTTCTAAGAAAAGCTATTTAAACATCAATTTGCTTCTTAAGGAATCAAAAAAATTCCTCTTCGCTGTTACACAAATACAATATCCAACTTAAATATTTAGTTACAGAGTAAACTCTTAAGAGATTGACATGTGCTATAAAAATAGAACTAAAAACAGCATAGTTTTAAATTTAATCCAACAAAACTTTCCTCTNTTAAACATCAATTTGCTTCTTAAGGAATCAAAAAAATTCCTCTTCGCTGTTACACAAATACAATATCCAACTTAAATATTTAGTTACAGAGTAAACTCTTAAGAGATTGACATGTGCTATAAAAATAGAACTAAAAACAGCATAGTTTTAAATTTAATCCAACAAAACTTTCCTCTTGGATACTTTCTCACATTATCTTTTCAACTCCCCTTTGTCTAACATGTTCTAAGAATCTTCAATAAACATTATTGATTCCAAGTGGCACAAAGTTAGGCAACTTTTTACCTTACATCTTTTACTTTTCCTGTCTCTTTTCAGTTTTTTACTCATTGTCATATTGCCCTTTGTTCTTTTATTCAGTCCAAATCAACCATTCATCTGTAGCAATAATTAACTAAAAGGTGAAAAATTATTTAATCCAAAGGCTGGGTGGGAATCATCTCTACCAATTCACCCAGGCACAACACAACCATTTTGAAGTTCTCTGATAACTACAATTCATGTATCATCCCCCCACAAAACTCCACCTGTAAAAATGCCCATTAACATCTGGCACCTTTTGTAATTAGTATTAGATACTCTGGTGCTGGCATTGCCACCACAGATATTCTCCCGCTGAAAAGATACGGGAGTACTAGTCGAACAGAGCTAACTTTGGCTCTTCCATAGTTGATGGTCAGCAATTCCACCATCAACTCCCAACCTCAGTCTGATTCTAAGATACCTTTACCTGAAGACAGTAATCAAAGAGCAAGGAAAAAGAAATATAAATAGAGTACAAAAAGCCATAGAAAATTAAAGCTGAAAAGCCTATGGATAACATCAAGGAGGTAAAAGAAAGCGAACTATATAAAAATCAAAGCATGAAGGTGTTTAAAAAAATTAGATACTATTAAAAGCTTAAGGCAGTGGTAAACTACAATGNTTCCATGGGATGGTCTTGATCCCTGTCTCCTGTAAAATGTCATGAATCTCCATCCATAGTTCATCAGGCGCTCTGTCTATCAGATCCAGTCCCTTAAACCTATTTCTCACTTCCACTGTATAATCATAAAGGATTTGATTTAGGTCATACCTGAATGGTCTAGTGGCTTCCCTACTTCCTTCAATTTAAGTCTGAATTTGACAGTAAGTTCATGACCTGAGCCACAATTAGCTCCTAGTCTTGTTTTTGCTGAATATATAGAGCTTTTCCATCTTTGTAAAATAAATTTACAAAGTTACGCTAAGACATGCTGTATTTTTCATGATCTAAGTAGTATAATGTAGCTGAGTTTACTCTAGAACCATATGGCAATTCTGGAAAAGAAGCAAAAGGGAGAGATCTATATTTTGGTAGAAGGTTACCTGTAAGGATGAATTCACAGATTACTTTGTTTTCTGACTTCCCCTTGGGAAACACAGGCAAAAACAGAAGGGAAGAGTGAGATGAACTCTCTATGGGGTCACTGTGGGTGCCTGTCAGCATCTAACCCCTTTTGTCTCTAGGTTCTTTTGCCCGTTCAGGTTTAGGAGTAATAATAATGCCTTGAACGTCTAGTCCCAAGGTAGAACAATATCTCCTGCAAATATGCTATCTTTGTAAATTGTCTTCTCATTAAACTTCTCTTAAATTACATCGTTTGACTATCCTATTTCATTGCTACTGAAATACTTATCTATTGTCATAAGAGATTGAATGTACTAGTTTCAAGAGATTCTACAATTTTATTCATATTTAAATTTTACTCAGATTGAAAGTGTTTTTGGCTTTAACCCATGATTGAAATCGTTAACAAGAAGAAAATACCACATCATTTTAAAAGAGAGAAGAATAAAAGGGGGCCAAAAGAAACAAACCTATAGAGGATCTAGATATTGAAGTTAGGTGGGAAAATATTTTTAAATAACTGAATGCCATCTCCTAATGATTATCCTTTAAAAGATATCACCAGCCTAGATATCTGTCCCAGACACCAGACTTACGTACAGAATTATCGACGTCACATCTTCAGTTACATGGCACACTCCAAACCTAACATGTACAAAATAAGACTCCTAATGCTACCACTCAAAAGTCATTTCTTCCATAGCCATTCCCATCGGAGTAAATTACAGCTCCACCTTTTGTACCAGTTAAAAACACTGAAGTCATTTTTAAATCTCCTCTTTCTCTCATACCCAAAATCAAACACATCAGAATAGTCTATTTGCTTTTTTTTTTCCAGAATATACCTACAGTTTTGCCTTGTTTTGCTACCTTCATTGCTATTTCCTTGATCTGAACAAGTCATCTCTTGCTCGTATAAATGCAATAACTGTTTTCTCATCTCTTGTGTCTGCCTTCACCCTCTATGCGCTAATCTTAGCACAGAAGCTAGGATTGCCCGCTTGATACAGAATTCAGAATAGTAATCCCTCTGGCTCAAAAAACTCCAAAGATTGCCAGTATGAGGAGCTCCATTGACATGTAGTAATAAACCAACCCCCAAATCTCAGTGCCTTAAAAATATCAAAAGGTTAGTCCTTATTCCCATTATCTTCCTATTATAGATGAGAGGAACACTATTTCGTATCATTTTGTCTTAGACACCCCAGGACCTAGGTTAGGATCCACCAACTGTAACACTGTCAGTCACAGTTCAGAAGAAAGAAGAGGAAGGCGTGTGTCCTCAGAGTAAGGACCTCAAAACCTGCTCAAATTTCATTGGCCAAAGCCAGTCACATGGCAGACCAAGGCCTGTAAGGTCTACAACCCTCTACATTATCTTCTTCCTGTATCACCTTATCTCTATTATTGTATCTTATTACTCTTCCCCTCATTCATGTGGCTCTCAAGTCACATCAGTCTCTTTGACGCTCCTCAAACACAACACACATGCTCCTGACTTAGAGCTTGCTATTCCGTCTGCTTGGAACAGTTTCTGCCCAGTACTCCCTTCCCCAGCTCTTTCAGATCCATATTCAAACCCTTATTCTGTTTTAAATTTCAACTCTTGGAAGCGGCTCGCGGAGGTGCTTCCCTCGTTCGAGTGCGTCAACCGGTGCGCCCGCTGAGCCTCCTCCGCTGAGCCTCCCCCCAACCAGGGCTTGAAGACTCCGGAAATCTGGTGGCGTGCAGATCCTTGCGCTNCTCTTTCAGATCCATATTCAAACCCTTATTCTGTTTTAAATTTCAACTCTTGGAAGCGGCTCGCGGAGGTGCTTCCCTCGTTCGAGTGCGTCAACCGGTGCGCCCGCTGAGCCTCCTCCGCTGAGCCTCCCCCCAACCAGGGCTTGAAGACTCCGGAAATCTGGTGGCGTGCAGATCCTTGCGCTAGTCAAGATGAGTAACCAGCAGGCATGAGAGGCTGAGGCCAGGCCTGGTCGAGATTGTGTGTTTCTCTGTAGGTTGGCGCCAAGGAGCAAAAGAAAACTAACTAACTAAATAAATAAATTTCAACTCTTAATATTTACCCTATCACTCCCTATTTCCTCTCTCTTCTTAATTTTTCTTCTTTATTAGCTGTCTTCTTCACTGGAATATAAGCTTCATGAAGGCAGGAATTTCTTTTTCAGCAAGCATATCCTCAGTACAAATAGGAATTCTTTAGCATCCACATAATGGATGCTAAATAAATATTTGCTCCATAAATATTATGTCCCATCTTATTTTTTATAGAACTTTAAAATGTACAAATCATTCTGATATACATCTTCTCAATTAATATTTACAGCCACCTAGAGAAGTACTAGCATGTGAATATATATATATATGTGTGTGTATATATATATGTGTGTGTGTATGTATGTATATATATATATATATATATATATATATATATAAGATACCTTAATAAGATGCCAAATGTGTAGCTTGGGCAACTGGTCTGAAGTACCCACTGATAATCACCAAGTTTAACATAATGAAGAATGTGCAAGAGAGATGGTGCAAATCATCTACTGAAATGTAAACATTTTACTTCCTGCACATCTCTAATAAGAATTGATGTGGTGTGTCATCTATAATTTAATCACAAGCATTACATCTTGATAGTAAACGAGGATCACTAGACTATTCCCTATAAAGTTAGATTACCACACATACAAAATATACACTGAATTTGGGTAGTATTTCAGGTGTGACACAAGATGATAAATGGAAAGAATTCAAACTTAAAGTAGCACTCTTATAGCTGATCCTATCAAGCCTCTAAATTTTAGTGCTTACTGCAGTGTATCACCAGCCAGGTCCAAACTCAACTGACCCTGAATATCTGGACAGAGGAACATATTAAGTCCTGAATTTTAGTTCTGGATTTAAAGTAATTTTCTTTATTTGGCATGTTGTTTTCATTGATATGAGGAATTTTTATCAGAATTTATGATATAATGACTGGAAATAATTGACCTAAACAACATCACTATCAAAAGGTTCAACAGTTCTTTATAGATTTGAATACTTCAGTTTTTTTAATATTTTAAAGGAGATTTAGCTATTTTACTATATAGCAAACTTTGCATGTATATTGTGTGTAAAGGCTTTTTGTTGATTTCATTGATGCCTTGTGTACAACAAAGTAACAGAATCCATCTGAATGCATAAGCCGAACAAAAACAGAAACACTCACACAGCAGAGATTTACCAAACTGCTCTGGCCTTCTGCAGAGTTAATTTGTGTTTCATTGTTCTACTGTTACACAAAGTTTATTTTTCAGCCATATAAAACCATACCATAATATATGTGACATTAAGCAGTTGATACAAGAAAGGTCAGTAGCTTATAGTGTATATAAGTCACAACTTTATGTGCAAATTAATAAATAAGAAGTTAAGCCAAATATTTACCCTTGAATCAAGTGGAAAAGTAAATGACTATAAGAAGATATTGCACAACAATGTCTTTCACCTTATTTTATATCTGAGATTTTGCTGCTTTTATGGCGTATGATCATCAGGACCATGGACAGCATCTTGGTTTTCCATAGGAATATGTTTTTGTAAAGGAAATTAAGTAGATTCTTAAAAATGCATTATAAGCAATATCATTTGATGTTTGTTCCATTACTATAAATTAAAAATCAGTTATTATTAAAAGGCTTTGCAAATTCACAAAGAACACTGGAGTACCAACATAGCAGTTTCTTTCTTGAAGTGATGTCAAACTACATTTTACATGTTCCCATTTACAGCAATGATCAAATAACCACTTTTAGAGGAAGATTATTTGATTTTCAACAAAAGTAAAATCTAGATCATCAATTGTTTCTAATTTGGTTTGAGGTGGGGAAAGTGGCTAAAAGGGGCTCACACAACATTTCCTCTGCTTTCCTCATCACCCTCTTTTCATTGTAGTAACACAAATATGTTCTTACACACAAAATGATCTCAGATCGCTTCTCAAACTGTGCATCTATTACACTTTTTCTTATATTGATCTTATGAAGCACTCTTCTGATCTCACTTCAAATAAGAAAAGTGAACTTATTCTGAACTTACAGAATCAGGCATTCAAATCACAAGTCCCAGGTAGGGAAGCTGATGTTTGATAATCTTCACTGCAGAGCTGGTGATGTTTGCTTGAGAGCATGTTAGCATTAATGTATTTGTCCTCACATTTAATTCAAAGCATCTTACACGGGCACCATTAATGGTATTTTGCTAGCACTTTCAAATGACTCCTAATGAAATTTAAATCAATTCAATTTAACAGCCATTTATTGTGCAAAGATCTGTACTTTGTGTATTTTGGGTGATATAAAAGCATGGTCCCTATCCTAAAGGATATTTTGATCTATTGAGGGGAAAGGATGTAGGCATCACTCACAATACATAAGGGATGTTATAAAATATACTATAATTGAGGCTCAACATAGTCCTCAACATATGGACTACAAAGGAGATAGATGGATTCTGATGGTGATATTTATAAAACAGGAAGTTTCAAGGAACTGATTAAAGATTTGAAGGAAAGATAGGATTTCAACACCCATAGATATTGAAGGTGGAAGAACTGAGTTAGGATAAACAGATTCTAAGCTTGACGTACTGAACGAAGGTGCAGAAAGAGTGTTATATATAATGTAAGGAAACAGTAAGGTCATCTTGTGTAAGGCACAAGATGTATCTTGTATTCTGGAAGATGTATCTTATGTACCTGGAGAGGTAAATTGGGCCAAACAAAGGAAAATTTCAAACACTCAACTACAGCTGGAGTTATAGTCTTTAGACAATGCAGTTATTGGTGGTTCCGAAGAAGGACATTATGAAAAAATAATCCTAGCATTATATGATGGATGAATTGGAGGAGCAGGAGAGAATTCTGATGTGGAATCTGTCTGTAATTTTAACCCCAAAAATTTAGAAGAAAGCACTGCAACTTTCAGATGCAAGGAACACTAGAGAATAAGTATAGATGGGAGAAATGATGACTTCAACTTCAGACTGTATGAGTTTCAAATTGTAGCCTAATATCTCTGCAAAAATAACTAGTGGGCATTAAAAAATAACTATCTCCAGAGGGAAGTAATTTGTCACAATTATTTTTAGATATTCATTGTTTGTTTCTCAAGAAAAGAAACAAGTTTGTACCATTTCTGGAGGTTTCCAATAGAATTAACCAATTAAAAAAAATTTATAGTAAATACTTTGGAGAAAATTTTTTTAAAGCTAATTTTTTTTCTTTTTGTTTTTCTTTCAGTGAAATAGTTTCCATTGCAGAATTTTGGACAATTCATATCAAAAGGTAAACATAAAATTGCACTTCATTCCAGAGTTCAGAGTCAATGACTATCGATGTTTTGCATAAGATGCTCAAGTTTTGTCCGTGAGTAAATACTCATGTGTTGTGGGGTGGGGAGGAGTGAGGCATCTGTACATGTGCCCTCTTCTAGGGGTTCTTCCAAACCTAGGGATCAAACTCACACCTTTTACATCTCCTGCACTGGCAGGCAGACTCTTTACCACTAGCGCCACCTCGAAAGCCCCAAATAAAAACAAGAGCATAGAACTTTGTGATCTGATTTATCCACTTAATGTATTATGAGCATATTTTGTAAATTAAACAATCTTCTATAACCTCATTTTTAAAAATTAATAGACACTATGGATGAGTATAAGATTTCCAGAAAAACTGGGAAGAAATACAGAGGATTCAGTTATATACCCATCTCCGCCACAGACACAGTTACACATTATATTGCTTCAATATGGTATATCTAATGGTATGCAGGTCAAGAAGCAACTGTTAGAACCGGACATTGAAAATGCACTGGTTCAAAACTGGGAAAGGCTGTATATTGTCACCCTGTTTATTTAACTTATACACAGAGAACATCACATGAAATGCTTGGTTGGATGAAGCACAAGCTGTAATCAAGATTGCAGGGAGAAATATCAATAACCTTGGATATATAGATGACACCACCTTTACGGCAGAAAAGGAAGAGAAATTCAACATCCTCTTGATGAAGGTGAAACAGAAGAGTGAAAAAGCTGGCTTAAAATTCAACATTCAAAAATCTAAGATCATGGCATCTGGTCCTATCACTTCATGGCAAATAGATGGGGAAACAATGGAAACAGTGATAGACTATTTTCTTGGGTTCCAAAATCACTGTGGATGGTGAATGCAGCCATGAAATCAAAAGATGCTTGCTTCTTGGGAGAAAAGCAATGACAAACCTAGACAGCATATTAAGAAGCAGACATTACTTTGCCTACAAAGGTTCATATTACTCAAAGCTATGGTTTTTCCAGTAGTCATGTATGGATGTGAATGAAAGTGAAAGCGAAGTCACTCAGTCATGTCCAACTCTTTGCAACCCCATAGACTGTAGCCTAGCAGGCTTCTCTGTCCATGGGATTTTCCAGGCAATAGTACTGGAGTGGATTGCCATTTCCTTCCAAGGGATCTTCCCAACCCAGGGCTTGAACCCAAGTCTCCCACATTGTAGACAGACGCTCTACCATCTGAGCCACCAGGGAAATCCTGGACAACAAAAAAGGCTGAGCACCAAAGAATTGATGCTTTTGAACTGTGGTACTGGAGAAGACTCTCGAGAGTCCCTAGGACAGCAAAGAGATCAAGCCAGTCAATCCTAAAGGAAATCAACCTGAATTTTCACTGGGAGGATTGATGATGATGCTGAAGTTCCAATATTTTGGCCACCTTATGCAAAGAACTGACTCATTGGAAAAGGTCCTGATGCTGGGAAAGATTGAGGGCAGGAGGAGAAGAGGACGACAGAATACAAGGTTGTTGGATGGCATCACTGACTCAATGGACATGAGTTTGAACAAACTCCTGCAGATGGTTAAGGACTGGGAAGCCTGGCATGCTACAGTCCATGGGTTCACAAAGAGTCAGACACAACTGAGTAATTGAACAACAATGGAATATTTGCTATATTCATTGAATCAATATTGATATATTATTATTAACTAAAAGCTAGAGTTTACATTTAGAGGTCACCCTTTACAGTGTGTTCTATGGATTTTCACAAATACATAATGTCATATATCCATCATTACAGTATCATATACAATAGTTTCACTGTCCTAAAAATTTCCTCTGCTCCCCCAATTCATCCTTCTATACTCTTCCTTCAATCTTTTTTTTTAAACTGTATCAGTAGTTTTGTCTTTTCCAGAATGTCATATAGTTTGAATTACATATCATTTTCAGACTGGCTTCTTTCACTTAGCAATGTGTATTTAAGTTTCCTCTATTTCTTCTCATGACTGATACTCAGTTCTCTTTATCACTGAGTAACACTCCATTGTGTGGAGGTACAACTGTTTGTTTACTCATTCATCTATTTAAACATCTTGGTTAATTCAAATTTGGGGCAATTATTGGGCTTTCCTTGTGTTTCAGCTGGTAAAGAATCCAGCTGCAATGCAGGAGACTTGGTTTCGATCCCTGGTCTGGAAAGATACCCTGGAGTAGGGAAAGGCTACCCACTCCAGTATTCTGGCCTGTATAGTCCATGGGGTCACAAAGAGTCAGACAGGACTCAGTGACTTTCACTTTACAAATAAAGCTGTTCTGAACATTTGTGTACAAGTTTTTGTGTGGATATAAGTTTTTAATTCATTCGGGTAAGTACCTAAGAGTATGATTACTGAGTCACGTGGTGAAACTATATTTACCCTATAAGAAACTGCTAACTTGTCTTCCTAAGGGTACTGCCTGTACCCTTAGTCCCACCAGAAAGGAATGAGAGCTCCAGCTGCCCCACATCCTATCAGCACTTAGAGTTGTCAGTATTTTGGATGTTAGATATTCTATTTGGTGGGGAGTAGATTTTGAAAAAATATTTCATGTTGTTTTAATGTGCATTTCCCTAGTAACATATAAATGGCACCCCACTCCAGTGCTCTTGCCTGGAAAATCCCATGGACGGAGGAGCCTGGTAGGCTGCAGTCCATGGGGTTGCTAAAAGTCGGACATGACTGAACAACTTCACTTTCACTTTTCACTTTCATGCATTGGAGAAGGAAATGGCAACCCATTCCAGCGTTCTTGCCTGGAGAATCCCAGGGACGGGGGAGCTGGTGGGCTGCCATCTACGGGGTCGCACAGAGTCAGACACGACTGAAGCGACGGCAGCAGCAGCAGTGACTGATGTGGAGCATCTTTCCATATGCTTGTTTGCCACCTATGTCTTCTTTGCTGAGGTCTATATTCAAATCTTTTATCCAGTTATTAAAGGTTTTTTTTTTCTTATTGTTGAGTTTTAATTGTTCTTTGTAAATTTTGGATACAAGCCTTTTGTCAGATACGTATTTTGCAAATATCATCTCCCATTCTGGGCCTTTTCATTCTCTTTACATTGTCTTTCACATAACAGTTTTTAATTTTAATGAAGTCCTACTTATCAATCTTTCTTTCATCAATTGTGCCTTTGATACTGTATCTAAAATCATTGTCTAACTTAAGGTTACATAGATTTTCTCCTAGAGCCTCATTTTTAATGATTTCATAATATTTTAGAGCTAATATTAAAGCTTTATTTAGTTTTTATTTTATATTGGAGCATAGTTAATTAACAATGTTGTGTTAGTTTTAGGTGTACACCAAAGCAATTCAATATGTATCTGTTCTTTTTTGAATTCTTTTCTCATTTAGGTTATTACAAAATGTTGAGCAGAGTTCCCTGTGCTATGCAATAGGTCCTTGCTGGTTTCCACTAGTAAAAACAGAACTGTGATGAATATCCTTTTAGCTACATTTTTGGACATATTCATAATTATTTCTTTCAAATTAATTCCTAGAAGTAGAATTGCTGAGAAGCTGAGGGTTAGCTTATCAATATTCTCCTCCCTGAATGCCTTCTTCTACTATAAAAGTGGGAAATCTATGGCTTACTTCACCAGAACCCAACTCAGCTAGAATTCTGGATGTCATTCAGATTCTGCTATGAAACACACTGCTGTGAATTTTGAATTCATAACTAAGAAGAGAAAAGAGGTTTGAGTCCCTCATGAATGAAATCACAGGTGACACAGCAAGAATGATAAGATCCTGGAACCAACACCAAGAGTAGCCTTTTCTCACTTTGATATATCACCTCGATGACTTGCCCTCGGAAACCAGTTCTATGGTGTTTCTCGAGTCATTTTAGGAAGCTCAAACTTGAGTCTCTTTAGATATCTCAATAATTCTATAAGTTGCTTAATGCCCTGTAATAAATCCCTTCCTGTTAAAGATAGGTATTCTGTACTCTGTACCTGGGATCATAGAGTACACATATTTTTAGAGATTTTTTTGGTATATGTTGCCAAAATGCCCTCCAGAAAAACATTCTGTTATGTCAAATTTTCCCTTCAACTATATGAGTGTGAAGTGGTGCCCATTTCCCCAAGCCATTTCCTCAAGTCTATGCTAATGTTGAGCATTATAATTTTAAGCAAAATTTTAAAATTTACAGAATGAAAATTATATGTTTAGATTTTTTTTCACTTTTTTATTTGTTTGCCAGTGACCAACTCTCTCTCTGTTTTTCAAAGTTTTTTTCAGTTCAATTTCTTTTTCCACTTTTCTATTGCAGAAGCAGATAGATTTTGTTTTTTAATCAAAGATATTAAGAGAGACATCAGTTTAGTTCAGTTCAGTTGCTCAGTTGTGTCCGACTCTTCACAACCCCATGGACCAGAGCATGCCAGGCCTCCCTGTCCATCACCAACTCCTGGAGTCTACTCAAATTCATCTCCCTTGAGGCGGTGATGCCATCCAACCATCTCATCTTCTGTCATCCCCTTCTCCTCCTAACTTCGATCTTTCCCAACATCAGGGTCTTTTCAAATGAGTCATAACATAAGTAATAACTGAATTATATAGACACAAGTAGTTATCCATCCTGAAATTTCTATCTCACTATTTTTGGAGGAAAAACTAAAATGAAACTTTTGTAATTTTTTTAAAAATCAAGATAATAAAGTGAAAAAAAGAAGCAAGCAGCTATTAATATATAGTTATTAATAGAAATACCTGTGGAAACAAATTAACACAGATATTTAAGATTAGATGAATTCCATCACTAGTAAAATATTTTAATATTTTTGATTTGGCTTCCCTGGTGGCTCAGATGGTAGAATCTGCCTACAATGCAGGAGACCTGGATTGGATCCCTGGGTTGGGACTATCCCCTGGAAAAGGGAATGGATACCCACTCCAATATTCTTCTGTGAGAAATACCATGAACAGCAGAGTCACATGGGTCGCAAAGAGCTGGACATGACTGAGTGACTAACACTTTCACTTTTGGGCTTCCCAGGAGGCGCTAGTGGTAAAGAACCTGCTTGCCAGTGTAGGAGACATAAGAGACGAGGGTTCAATCCCTGGATCAGTAAGATCCCCTGGAGGAGGCCATGGCAGCCCACTCCAGTATTCTCACCTAGAGAATCCTATGGACAGGGGAGTCTGGCAGGCTATAGTCCATAGGGTCACAAAGAATCAGACACTATAGAAACAACTTATGCTGTGCTTACATGGGATGAAGATCATAATTTTTAACTGTCTCCTTTCATGTTCCCCAGGATGCTAAAGTAAAAAGGGATCCCAGGCTTTAAAGAAGACTTGTCTTCATTTAAATCCCAGATCACTCCCATATCAGCTGTGCAACTGTAGCAAGAGGCTTAATTTCTCTTAGCTTCAGTTTCCTCATCATAGAGTAGTTGTCCTATGATAGTCTGGGGATGAACAGACATAGCGTGAGTAAGCTAACAGTGCCCCCTTTGTTCCTTCCTTCATGATTGAAGCTTACTTCAATTTCCAAGTATCCATATATCAATAACATACCTTCTTACAAAACTTAAATTTCTTTCTCTTTTTAAAATGTCTTCTTTTAAAAAAAGTATTTGCCTGTCTTATACTTAGGAAATAATTAGCAAACTGAATATTCTGTGGCATCTTTATATTGACATGTTATGATATCTTTACATTCTTTATATACACGACTTTGGGAGTATTGACTTAAGAGCACAAAGCCTCCACGTGGCAGTGGGAGAGAATGACCCTTCAGCTCTAAACACAGGTGATCAGTATGCTTTAATTAGAGTTCCCACAGAGCCCAGACAATTTACATTCTTGCCAATGTTGATACAACTGCTTTTTCACAATCCTGTACCACAACTATTGAGCCTGTGCTCAGGAGCCCAGGAGCCACAACTACTGAGCCCCAAAGAGGTAACTACTGAAATCCGCATACCTAGAGTCCGTGCTCTGCAAAAGAGAAGCCACTGCAACCAGAAGCCTACACATGCAACGAAGAGTAGCCCCCACTCTCTGCAACTAGAGAGAAGCCCACAGAGCAACAAAGACGCAATACATCCAGGAATAAATAAATAAATCTTAAAAACCTGCCAGATAAAATGTTACCTGAAAAAAGGTAAATGTCAGATGTCTATGTTTTCATAACAAAATGTCCACGTTAAGTTTTACAGCAATTGTAAGAGTCAACTCTTAGATAGTGCTCACAATAGGTCAAGCACTATTTTGAAGTTTTCGTGTATAAATTCACTTAATATTATTCACAACTTTATCAGATACGCACTACTACTATCCCCATTTTACAGATGAGGACACTAAGGCACAAAGATGTGATCAGTGTCACTAAACTGGTAAATGGAAAACCAGGCAACTTCTGCATTTTTTCCTCTCTTTTACCAAATTGACTTATTCTTCGGAATTTATTTCATTTCAAAACTCAAATAGCTAGTCTTCACAATCACCTAGTTTCCCTTAGCAAGCTCTAAGTACTCTTTTTTTATTTCTAAATAGCATTGTACAAAACGAAGAACTGAAAATAACAAGTGTGCAAGAAATCTGTAACTTCAGATTTATATGATATCCTATCAAGTGGTCACATTAGATACTGAAAAGTCAGTGTCCTTGGAACATTAGAGTGCTTCCTTAAAACAAATGTAGACTTTATTTATAATTCATGTGTAAATTAAAGAGCTATTTTTTAAAAGTTAATAATAAAAGATTTTTAAAAAGTTGATATAGGGTATTACTTATGCATACTTCTTTTTTATGTGTATCACTTTTAAAAAATCAATTTATTTCAGAGATTAGCCAAAATTGGAGTAGAGGAACGAAAATACACACATACACACATATATATGTACATTAAATATATGTTAATACACAGAATTTTTTTCTTTCTTCTGGTTCAATGACTGTATATATGTAATATTTCCTTGCGCTCTGGGATAAGCATGCATTGAAATAGAGAGCTGCAATCTAAGTGTTGCTTTCTGTGTACTAGATTGGATTCTCAGCTCTTTAACCCAAGCTGTAAATTTAGATGTCTTTGTTCAGTCTGCTCTTTGGTCCAGCACACACCGACCGGCCAAGCCCAGACTGTGGAAGGCATTTTCTCCGCCCCTTTGAGAGCTGCCGGACTGATTCCGTATGCTCCAAGCCGGAGGTAATGTAATGTTCAGGGCTTTATTCACTGAGTCAGTCAACCATCCTTTCAGCCTTTGACTTTCTGGCCGCTGCTAATCTGCAGACTTCACAGAAGTCTCTAGACAAGGAAGATCTTTGAAAATGCACCCCAGACTCTGCAAAGCGGCCGCGGGTCCGTGCAACCAGGCGGAGGCCCAGGCCTCTTAAGTATACCGGTCATGCTCCCTGGCTGCAAGACAATCTAAACGCAGAATTGACTATGAAAGTCAGAAATCACCATGATTCCATTAAAAACTGCAAATAAAACACTTTTATAACTTTTCCCTAATGTTGCAAACAAGCAATTGTCCCATAGTACAAATATTTTCCAACCCCTAATAAATGTAACCTTTTTTCTTCTCTTTTGCTCAAGGGGACAAGAAGCTTATATACACACCACCACTTCAAAGAATTGCCTCTATTCTTTTTTTTTTTTTTTTTAAACCAGTCTCAGAGTGTTAAATTGTTCAATTTAAGCTACAAACACAGTGTATGTGATGGTCTTACTGCACTATTTTCCCAGATTTATTTACTGTCTAAAGGGTATATAAAAATATGTGTAACTTTTTATCCTTCGGAAATATAGAGAATTCCAAAAATAATGTTGACCCTTTTTGTTCTCCCTGTTACTAGTGAAGTTTTCTAACAATATGCCCTAGAACCTTATCTTCAGAAAATATGATGCTTCACTGTATTTGATATATGCCCACAAATATTATCATTTGGGCAAATATCACCATTGCTAAAGAATAGTCAAGCCTAGAACTTAGAATCTTTAGTCATAAAAGCTATTTAATTGAACTAATGTCTATTTATCACCAATACTGAAAAAGGAAAGGTATTTATGACACAGGCCTTGCCTTCATTAATTCATAGTCTCATTGGTGAGATAAGAGACAGCAATGCAAAACAGAAGAATAATAAAATCCAGGCTTAGAATAGATAGGCCATCGTGACAATGTTTATAAATAAATACTCATGCAGGCATGCTAAGTTGCTCAGTCGTATCTGACTCTTTGCAACTCTATGGACTATAGCCCACCAGGCTCCTCTGTCCACGGGATTCTCCAGAAAAGAATACTGAAGTGAGTTGCCATGTCCTCTTCCGGAGGATCTTCCTGACCCAGGGATCAAACCGCATCTCCTGCATTGCAGGTGGGTTGTTTTTTTTTTAAAACCATTGAGCCACCAAGGAAGCCCCCTAAGTAAATACGTTAACCTATAAACGGTGAAAGATAAATAAGAAAGTTGAATATACTAGAAAAATTTGCTTTCTGACTCCATCTCTTCATATGGATGTTCAAACTATGTGAGGGATGCAGAATGGGGATCAAATCACCACTATCTTTTGCCCCTGGGGAACCTCTGAAACACATCTTCTAATAGAACTGTCTGTGATGATGGAAATGTTCTTTATATGCTCTGCAGTGTACCACAAGGGTAGCCACAAGATACCTATGGCTGTTGACCTCTTGAAATGTGGCCATTGTAACTGAAGAACTGGATTTTCCATTTTATTTGATTTTCACTCATTTTTATTTAAATAGCCAAAGTGAAAGCAGTGACAGAATTTATTTTCTTGGGCTCCAAAATTACTGTGGACAGTGACTGCAGCCATGAAATTAAAAGACACTTGCACCTTGGGAAAAAAAGCTATGACAAACCTAGACAGTATATTAAAAAGCAGAGACATCACTTTGCAGACAAGGTTCCATTTAGTCAAAGCTATGGTTTTTCCAGTAGTTATGTATGGATGTGAGAGTTGGGCCATAAAAACTAAGTGCCAAAGAACAATGCCTTTGAATTGTAGTGTTGGAAAAGATTCTTGAGAGTCCCTTTGACATCAAGGAGATCAAACCAGTTAATCCTAAAGGAAATCAACCCTGAATATTCATTAGAAGGACTGATACTGAAGCTGCAGGTCCAATACTTTGACCACCTGCTGGGAAGAGCAGACTCATTAGAAAAGACCCTGATCCTGGGAAAGATTGTAGACAAAAGGAGAAAGGAGGGGATTGCAGAGAATGAGGCAATTAGCATCAGTGGCTCTATGGACACGAATTTGAGCAAATTCTGGGAGACAGTGGAAGACAGGGCAACCTGGCATGATATAGTCCATGGGGTCACAAAGAGTTAGATATGACCCAGCAACTGAACAACAGTAACTACTGGCTACTGGATTCTGCATTAGGTCGTGCAGCTCTGCAAGTGTGTTCAGTATCATTTGAGCAAGAAATTGTGCTGTTGCTTTCATGCTGGAAAGTTGACAGCCAGCCCTGGAAGATGTCCAGCCTCTCAGAAGAGCACAGCTCTAGAATTTCTCATTAGACAATGATCTGACTTGCCTGTGTACCTATACAGTGTTTCCTCTTGATCAATGTTTCTCTTCCTCAAAGTAGAATGATAAATGTTAATTTTCTACTCTTTAGATGAGAAATGGTAAAACGGTAAAGCAAACTAAGCTAATAATGACAAATTTTTCCAAAAAGTGTTAATGACTCTATAGATTTTTTCAGAAGAAAATAAAACTTGTCTTTTTATGTAAAACACATTAAGAAGACAAGAACATGAAATGTGTTTATAGTCATTTACACTTGGGGAAAGGTTTTCTTCTAAACCGATGCTATACTGAACATTTCAGCTATAATGATTTAGAAATGTTGAACTAAAAGGGTTGAATGTAACACTGCAGATAACTCTCAGCTGAGGCCTAGGCCCCTTATGGTAAGTCAATGGCAAAGATATTGCTTCCCACTTGGGGACCACGAGGTCAGCTGAGGAGTGTTTGCCAGCTGTCTCCATGTTCAAAGTACTGTTTTAGGCAGCACAGGTAAAGAAGGACACAACTCTTGAAGGCTAGAAGAAGGCCAAAAAGATGTGAATCTATGGCCTCATTTTGAAATGCCTCCCTGAAAGCCTGTTCTAATGAGCCAAGCAAGAGTAGCCGGGCTCCTTGGCTCCTGCACGCATGGCAGACATCGCTAATGAAATATACCATTTTTTCTCGTTGATGGTCTCAGTACAGGGCCCCGCTAACTGTCTATTGGGATTGGTGCTTGAGCTGAAATCTGTTTTCCAACTTCCGTGCTTCTGCGCATACCTTGGTCTTTCTGAAGTGTGTCATAAAAGTGGTAAACAAGTAGCAAGGTCTCATTATGTGTTAAATTGTGGGTGAAAAGCTCTCTGGAGAATCTGGGTACACTTTATCAAAACACTTCAAAAGCAAAGTTTTGTTGTTGTTCTCCACAAATTGTTTCTAACCAGGCATCCCATCTAAGCTTCAGAAACAGCAGGAATTGTGAGTTGAATCAAGGATTTCCAACCAATGAGAAAAAAAAAAAAATGAAGTGAAGTTTTTAGATTCAGTAAAACAGAAATGCTTTTTCTCTTAAATCTCTGGTGCCTATAAGCTTGGGGAACTTCAAGGTAATATGACTATAACAATTTTTTTACAGTAGAAATTGTAATTGAAATTTGCTACATACAAGGATAACTAAAACTCAATCATTTCACACTCTCCCATCCATGCCTGAGGATACTTGGGGGTAAATAGATTTCTTGGAAGCAGCCACTGACTATGGCTAAATTACATCTTACCAAGTAAACTCATTGGCTTTTTAATTATTCTGCTGATGTCCACAAGCTGTAGCCACTATCTCATACTGAAATGATATTGATTTGATTTTTAACTCTGATGCACCAAGGGGAAAAAGGCAGAGAGTATATTTTATTATTTTTTGGTGTATACTTCCTAAGTAAGAGCCAATTTTTAAAAGCACAGGTATTTGTTTATGTTTCAAAAATCTGTCTCTCCTGTAAGTTGTCAACATCTGATATTTGTTTTAGATGGTTCTGTTTGTGTGCAAGCAGTGGAGCGAGACTCATGTGATCACTGTCCTCTACAGAATCTTCACAAAAACAAAAGGCATATCTCCAGACAGCAGAAACCAAATGTGTAAGTAAAGAAAACATTCACAGGTAGAAATACTCATGCACAAGGCTATATTTGGAGATAAAGCAAAGAGAAAAGGGAACTGGCCTCATTCAGTATGGGGTACTTTAAAATTCTGCAACAATTTAAGCACAAGTAAAATAGCTGATTTTCCCAATAAGAAATAATTTTATCTCAGGTTGACAGGAGAAGGCAATGGCAACCCACTCTAGTACTCTTGCCTGGAAAATCCCATGTACAGAGGAGCCTAGTGGGCTTCAGTCTATGGGGTAGCTTAGAGTTGAACACAACTGAGCGACTTCACTTTCACTTTTCACTTTTCACTTTCATGCATTGAAGAAGGAATTGGCAACCCATTCCAGTATTCTTGCCTGGAGAATCCCAGGGATGGGGGAGCCTGGTGGGCTGCCATCTATGGGGTCACACAGAGTCAGACACGACTGAAGCGACTTAGCAGCAGCAGCAACAGGTTGACAGCATTAAAAATATAGTACTGTTCACTTTCGGAAGTCAACCTATAACTGCCATTCCGACTCTTGCCAGGTGCCTTTTGAAATCATTTCTTGTCATCTTTGCTGAAAACTTCATTTCTTTTTTGCTGGCCTGTTTAGTCCTGATGTTGTAGCATGATGGCAAAGCAACATGGGGAATGGTAGGCAACCAAAGAAATGGCAACACA
Source organism: Neotragus moschatus (assembly GCA_006410615.1). Taxonomy (NCBI): domain Eukaryota; kingdom Metazoa; phylum Chordata; class Mammalia; order Artiodactyla; family Bovidae; genus Neotragus; species Neotragus moschatus. Next base: position 254,698 of record SJYA01001479.1, on the reverse strand, counting down.
CTCCAGTATTCTTGCCTAGAAAATTCCATGGGCAGAGGACCCTGGTGGGCTACAGTCCATGGGGTCACAAAGAGTCAGACATGACTAAAGTGACTGAGCACAATAGTATAATTAAAGTCAAAAGCCTCGATAGTTCAGGCCAACAAGAGTTCTGGGTATTAATTATCCAGATAGTTATCACAATCCATCATTTCAATAGAGTAACTCTATTTGCTGATTATCCTTAATTAATAATAGTGCCAGATCTATTAGTTTTAACTTTTTAATTTGTTTCTATAAGTTACACATCATTCTAACTCTTCAAGTTTCATTTTTATAAAGTCAAATTCTTGAATATTGACCATCATGATGTCACATAATTGAACAATAAATAACTCTCTATCAACTAATTGCCTATTTGGGGCTTTCTCTATGGTTCAACTGGTAAAGAATCCGCCTGCAATGTGGGAGACCTAGGTTCAATCCCTGGGTTGGGAAGATCCTCTGATGAAGGGAAAGGCTACACACTCCAGTATTCTGTCTTGGAGAATTCCATGGACTATACAATCCATGTCACCTGACCTGCCTCCTGAGAAATCTGTATGCGGGTCAGGAAGCAACAGTTGGAACTGGACATGGAACAACAGACTGGTTCCAAATAGGAAATGGAGTATGTCAAGGCTGTATACTGTCACCCTGCTTATTTAACTTATATGCAGAGTACGTCATGAGAAATGCTGAGCTGGAAGAAGCACAAGCTGGAATCAAGATTTCCAGGAGAAATATCAATAACCTCAGATATGCAGATGATACCATCCTTATGGCAGAAAGTAAAGAGGAACTAAAGAGCCTCTTGATAAAAGTGAAAGAGGAGAGTGAAAAAGTTGGCTTAAAGATCAACATTCAGAAAATTAAAATCATGGCATCTGGTCCCATCACTTCATGGCAGATAGATGGAGAAAGAGTGGAAACAGTGGCTGACTTTATTTTTCTGGGCTCCAAAATCACTGCAGATGGTGATTGCAGCCATGAAATTAAAAGATGCTTACTCTTTGGAAGGACAGTTATGACCAATCTAGATAGCATATTGAAAAGCAGAGACATTACTTTGCCAACAAAGGTCCATCTAGTTAAAGCTATGGTTTTTCCAGTGTTCATGTATGGATGTGAGAGGTGGACTAAAAAGAAAGCTGAGCACCAAAAAACTGATGCTTTTGAACTGTGGTGTTGGAGAAGACGCTTGAGAGTCCCTTGAACTGCAAGGAGATCCAACCAGTCCATCCTAAGGGAGATCAGTCCTGGGTGTTCATTGAAAGGACAGATGTTGAAGCTGAAACTCCAATACTTTAGCCACCTAATGCGAAGAGCTGACTCATTGGAAAAGACCTTGATGCTGGGAAAGATTGGGGGCAGGAGGAGAAGGGGACAACAGAGGATGTGATGGCTGGATGGTATCACCAACTCAATGGGCATGGGTTTGGGTGGACTCTGGGAATTGGTGATGGACAGGGAGGCCTGGCGTGCTGCGGTTCATGGGGTTGCAAAGAGTAGGACACGACTGAGCGACTGAACTGAACTGAACTGCTACAGTCCATAGTGTTGCAAAGAGTCAGACATGACTGTGCAACTTTCACTACACTATATACTAATTGTCTATTTATATCCAAGCCTTAGGCATAATGAAAGAGATTCTTAGAAAGAATCACAACTTTCCCAATACTCAGGTTAAGTTTTTGCTGCACAGCCGTTAACAAGTTGGGTTCAAAACTGAGATTTTCCTCTCTCATTACAGCATAAAAATTCCTTCATAATCTGGCCCCAATTTACCTCACACGCAGCATATCTCAGCAATTCCCCACCCTCAAGAATCTGAAGCCCAGTCATTCAACAGAAGTTTCTCACTATTTCTAAACAATGCATGCTCATGTCCAACTCTGTACTTTAGAAACTTGGACAGCTCCCTCCTGCAGTAAACTTGTATTGATGCCTTGACACCAAGGTTTTTGTGAGTCTCCCTGCTTCTGCCCCCTTAGCACTTTCTGCATATCTCTGATACCTGTCTTAACACTTACTGCTCAAGTATCAAGTCCCTCTCCTCTACTTCTCCATGAGCTTGACAAAGGACACAAAGCTGTGGCAAACTCTGGGGAAACATCTGATGAAAAAGCCAAGGATGAAAAAATAGTTAAGGATAAGGATGGTGGAACAGGACTCCTTGAGGAGTAACCAGGAACTGGGCTATTTGGCACTCTAGGGTTCTGGGATTTGCTTCAATCAGAGCATGAACCCCTGAACTGTGCAATATAAGTATTTCTCCAACTTTCTAGTTGAAGCTTAATCACAAGTCTCTCTGGTAACCTAGACCATTCATTCACAGATACAGCAAACTGAAAAGTGAGATGAAAGAATCTCTACCTGTTGAATGAACATTATTTAAATAAAGGGGAGGAAAAGCATGAGTTGAACGCTAAACAATGAAACCTTGACCCCAAACTAATTCACCTAATGTAGACCTAATGCTTTGTGTCAGAGGTGACTACAAGCTTGTTGTTGTTGTTTAGTTGTTAAGTCATGTCCAACTTTTTGCAATTCCATGGACTGTAGCATACAAGGCTTCCCCGTCCTTCACTGTTTCCTGGAGTTTGCTCACTCATGTTCCTTGAGTCGGTGATACTATCCAACCATTTCATCCTCCTGTGAAATAGAATTTCTCTCCTTCCTTGGTTCCTGGGATTCCAGCAGGTAGCCAGAGCACTTGTTACCAGGACCCTTCTCCATTTACATTCTGCTACGAGACTTTATGGGGCTTCCCTGGTGGCTCAGCAATAAAGAATCTGCTTGCAATGCAGGAGACATGAATTTGGCCCCTAGATCAGGAAGATTCCCTGGAGGATGAAATGTCAACCCACTCCAGTATTCTTGCCTGGGAAATCCCATGGACAGAGGAGCCTGGAGGGCTACAATCTATGGGATCACAAAAGTTAGACAAGACAGCAACTAAACTACCACCACCACAAGAGACTTGTCTTTCTACATTTTTGATAGAATTTATTTAATAGAATGGTAACAGGATAAAAATGTAATCCACTAATCACATTTTTGTGATGTCTTTTTTAAAACGAATTATATGTATTCATGACTCAGATGGCTCTATTTCCTATGGCAGCCATCTATGCTGACTACATCAGAAGGTACTGTGAATGCTGGTAAATTTTACTGTAACATAAAATAAAGGAATTAAAGAATATGTAGCATAGACTAATTCAAAATAAGTTACATATGATGTTATGTATCTGCTACATGGAAATAAGGAATGTATGTAATTACACAGAACACTTCCAGAATTGAATTATGACTCACTTACCCAGCATTTCATAAATGCCACTTGACATATACATACTATTGATACTAGATATAAAATAGAAAACAAATGAGAACCTACTGTATAGCACAGAGAACTCTACTCAATGCTCTGTGCTGACAAAGAGGGGATATAGGTATCAGTTCAGTTCAGTTCAGTCACTCAGTCATGTCCAACTCTTTGTGACCCCATAGACTGCAGCACATCAGTCTTCCTCATCCATCACCAACTCCCAGAGCTTGCTCAAACTCGTGTCCATCAAGTCAGTGATGCCATCCAACCATCTCATCCTCTGTTGTCCCCTTCTCTTCCTGCCCTCAATCTTTCCCAGCATCAGGGTATTTTCCAATGAGTCAGTTCTTCTCAGCAAGTGGCCAAAGTATTGGAGTTTCAGCTTCAGCATCAGTCCTTCCAATGAGTATTCAGGACTGACTTTCTTTAGGATTGAATGGTTGAATCTCCTTTCTATCCAAGAGACTCTCAAGAGTCTTCTCCAGCACCACAGTTCAAAAGCATCAGTTCTTCGGTGCTCAGCTTTCTTTATTGTCCAACTGTCACATCCATACATGACCACTGAAAAAACGATAGCTTAACTAGATGGACCTTTGTTGGCAAAGTAATGTCTCTGCTTTTTCATATGCTGTCTAGGTTGGGCATAGCTTTTCTTCCAAGGAGCAAGTATCTTTTAATTTCCATGGCTGCAATCACCAGCCGTAGTGATTTTAGAGGCCCCAGAAATAAAGTCTCTCACTGTTTCCATTGTTTCCCCATCGATTTGCCATGAAGTGATGGAACCAAATGACATGATCTTAGTTTTTCGAATGTTGGGTTCTAAGTCAACTTTTTCACGCTTCTCTTTCACTTTCATCAACAGGCTCTTAGGTTCTCCTTCACTTTGTAATTCACTTTGCTGTACAGCAGAAGCTAACACAACATGTAAAGCAACTACGCTCCAATAAAACTGAAGTAAAAAAAAAAAAGAATGAATTGCCAAATAAGGATGGCATGGAAAGTTTGAGTGCTATTATCATTCACATTTTACTTCCTCTATTTGTGGTCTAATATTCAGTCATTATTTTCCATTTTCCTCACACTACTCAGGAAGACAAATTCTAAAAATTAAATGGTGTATGAACTATTACATAATTGTCCTTCCACAGCCAGCAGATACACTGCCCTCCAGTACATTCCTTTGGGAAGTAACTCAGGTTACCTTGGCTATGAAAAGCAGCTCAATAGAAGCACATTCTACTGTGCAGCCAAAAAACCATTAAAGAAATACAGAGTCCTGGGAGGGTCCCTCTAGAAAATTAAACTTCAAGGATTCTTTACGAAGTATTGAAGGTTTCCAGTCAACTAGATGATATTGGAAAAAATCAGCACAAATTGTTTAGAAAAATAACGTAGAATGTTCTTTTGGCTGTTACAGAGTTAGGGTGTTTCTGATGTGACAGATTTTAGTGTTTCATTGGTATTTTAAGTATTAATCTAACATCAACACCTCATAGCTTAAAGCAAGAACAGTTCATCACTTCTCATCATTTTCTGGGCTACTCGAGTGGCCTTTCCACTGATCTTGGCTGGGCTCTCTGTGCAGTTACAGCTCGTCTGGGTTGCAGGTTCCAAAGTGGTCTCACTCCCATGTCTGACAGTTAGTGCTGATGCTGACTGCTGGTTAGGGTAGCCAGAACTCTTTCATCCCAGAGTTCTACACAGCCTCATGGTCTCAGTGTTCCCAGCAGGCAAAGGCAGACTCTGAAATATCTTAAAACCTAGGCTCTGGCACTCATACAATTATCACTTCTGCTACATTCTATTCAAAGCAATTTCTGAGGCCAGCCCAGATTCAACATGGTGGAGAAACTGCCTCTCAGTAGTAGGAGCAGCAGCTTTCCACGACAAAGGGCAGGGACCCAGGATGGCATGATTCATTACAGGCCATTATTGTAATGATTTACTACAATAGGAAATTTCATAGGAGTCAATCTTCATTGTATTAGGTAAGAATAGTGCCAAATTGCCCCTCCAAAAGGAATGGCAGTTGTGATTTCAGAAAGAATTGATATGAAATAAGAGGCTAAATTTTATGCATGTGTTTTGTCTACCATTTTCTAAAACTCGTATTTAAACCATGTTACTTAAAATTTGCTCCCAATGTATGAGAATGGTTCCAGCTACACAGAGGAGAACATAAGATGGTGTGGAATGATCTTTTATGCCAAGAGTTACAGAAACCTATTTCCCTGGATGAGAATATCTAGTTGGCATCAGCCTTAGATCATGACAAGGGATGTGATCTGGAGATATTTTATCATAAAGAATCAACTGGAGATAGAGGAGATAAACTTTCAAAATTCAAAATTTTAATGATTTTTCCTATATAATGTTTTAGATTTAAGAGGATATATTTTTAATAAATTATACCATAAAGTCTAGTAAGGAGCCTTAAAATGATAGAGTTATGGGCATAGTTTCTTGTGCCCATCTCTTGTGGTATCAATAATGACATGTATCATGACATGAAAATTAAAAAATAAACTGACCAACTTCTGTAATAAATGCATTTTGCAGAAATCATCAGGCTTTAACTCAGTAAAAAGTAACACAGACTTCTCTACATAGTACATAGTAACACATGTTACAGAAGGTCACAAAATGAAACCATATCTACAGTGTTCTAAACTAGGTAGCTTTACTAATATAACACTTAAACAATATTGCATTTAACATAGACCAACTATAAATCCTTTTAAGATAGATTAATACATTAATATCTTCATTTTAAATCAAATGTAGTTTTATATAGACTTTCCATCTTTAAAAAATAAAAATAATTCTAGCTAATTATGGGAAATTTCCTTTTTTAACTTCAGGTGACATAAAAGGAAATAGATTGCTGGTAGTTAGCATTTAAATTCATATTTGATTTGTCTTATTTTCAATTTTATTCATATCAAATGTCAAATTCCTATTATATACCAAATCATCTAGAATAATAATTTCAATTTTCAATCATTCAGTTATTCAGGAAACCAACTTTTATTGGGTACCACTCTTACAAAACACTATGTTCAGACCACAAGATGATGCAATGATAAATATTATTGTGCCAGAATTGCACAACTGTATTATGTTCAAACTGCTAACAGTTTTTAATCTTTAATACCAAAGTTTAATTTAACTTTATTAAAGAAATTAAATTCAGTTAAAGAAATTTAACTGGATTGAGTTGTGAAATTGTCGCTATTTTCCTTATAAAATCCTGCACTCTCAAAGATTTATTTCCTATGCTCCTTTCCCTTCATTTTCTCTTCCAAAAGTCAAATCTTAAAGGAAAGTTCAAATTTGAAATCTGATAATAGTCAACCAGATTAGAGACATGTTGTGCCATTTTAAAAAATAATCAAGACAAAAGTCTTGGAGCAACTTTGTGGGTTGCAAATTATTTTCTATGAAAATGATTAGTCCCCTCAAGTGGTTGTATACATACATACCTGGCCACCACTCTTTTCTACAACACCTGAGACATTACCACAATACTAGCTTTAGGTAGTGGCCAGAATTCCTCTATAAAGTACTTTTAGGGTTTTGTATGAAGCTAGGAATAAAATTTATGTACACAGAACTACATTTTTATCTCTGCAAGGTTAAATGGCCTATACAGGAAAACTCAGTCTCAATATCATGATTTCAATAACTGAATTAGCCAATCAACACACACACACACACACACACACACAAAACCATATTATTTAATTATTTAATTAATTATTTAAGTTTTATATTTTTTAAAATAAGTAAAGCAGAATTTATAAAGCGTGAATGCTGCATAGAGACTAAATGGTGGGGAGAGGAGGGGAGCGATATGATTTTAGAAGTACTAAAACACGCATTAACCAAAGAATATTAAAATATTCACCAAAATGGGGAGATATTGTTTCCAAGGTCACTAGGCATAGGATGCTATCCTTCTTTCATGTAACCTGAAGAACTGGCAGAACCCCATAGATTCTAACCTTCAGGATGTGAGGATAAAGAAAGCAAAACTTCAGCTAATTTGAAATAAGGCAAAGCAAAGGGAAGCCTTGTGCAGTTGAAGCCAGAGCAAGATCCCCAAACTATGAAAGAAAAGCAGAGAGTGATAAAGCAGAGATGAAAAAGATAAATGCCCAAATTCACTAATTCATTTATGGCCAGACACGTATGCTCAAAAGACACGTCATTACCTCCACAAACCTGACATCCTTTCCAACTCTTGTGAGGCTGGGGTCCACCACTCTTGGTGATACCAACGTGCTCCAAATCTGGTTTCCACATAAGTCCAGTAGCTCCACCGGATCATCAGTAACAGAAGTCAGAGCTTGTCATTCAGCCCGTGACTCTTCTAGCTAGTTCCATGAGTCAGGGCACTCCATCAGTTTGTCATATGTTCATTTGCTTTGATTCTTCAGTTCCAGCTCAATTGATCTCTGCCAGCCCATGACCATACCATATTCATTCCCCTTCCTGGCCTCTGCTACAGTTGTGTCTTCCTTGATCCAGATACATCCTTTCCTTTAGAGTCCACATCAAGGACCCTCAGTCCCATAAAGTCTTCCCCGAGGATCCCAGACTCTGATGCTGTCCCTCCCTACTCAGAGCCTGACCATTAACGCTTGAGTGGCGTCATGACTGCTAGACAAGCTTGAACTTCTACGAATTTAATCTCTGAGGTATGGAGCCATGACCTCCACTACACCTGATATAGCCCCCCCCCCACAAGAAGTTATTTATTAAACATTTATTGACACATGTTTGAAGTGACTATTGATAAAGTGACGCTCAGCTTGTATTTCAGTTTCTATCTCAATTCCAATTTCCCTTTCAAAGAAATCTTCATGATCAGAGCAATGAAGTTTAGAATCGGATTTCTCACTTTCCACCTGCATGTGTGCTAAGTCCCTTCAGTCATGTCCAACTCTCTGTGACTCTATGGACGATAGCCTGCCAGATTTCTCTGTCCATGGGATTCTCCAGGCAAGAATACTGGAGTGGGTTGCCATGCCCTCCTCCAGGGGGACTTCCCAACCCAGGGATCGAAACCGCATCTTTTATGTCTCCTGTATTACCACAGGTGCCACCTGGGAAGCCTATTTTCCACCTATGTATACATGAATAGCTAAACTTAGTAACAAAATGCCACTCTAAAAGTTGTCATATTGCCAACTAAATATATGCTTACAAAGCACATACATACCTATGTGCTTTAAAGGCTTAATATTCAATGGGGGGGGGTTATAGTTCATTAACTGGTATATTGCATCCTTTTATCTAAACTGTTAGTGTCATTCTTACTAAATTAGAAGATACTGCTTTGATATTAAGACTGTAATCCACACCGCTATTTCTAGTGTACATTCTATTCAAAACTGTAAGTCCTTATGCACAGAGCAGAAAGAATTGCCTTTGAAGATCTTTGCAACTCACTGTGTCATAGGCTCAAAAACAGGGATCACAAATCCAATACAATGACTAACATATATAACAAATGTTGCAATAAAATACACTTGTCAGAAGGGCATACAGGAATTGAAGCTGCATAATTCCCTTAGTAATAGCTCTGAGTTTCATTTTGGATTGAAAATCACATTCATATTCTCAAATATTTTTAAAGAAAGAAGAAGCTACTGGGGAAAATGGGAAAGAAGAAGTTAATTAGAAGAGCCAGATGATTGTCAATAAAAGGTAAGTTGTATTTCAGTAAGCTAAGTTTTAGTCTGAGAAAAAGGCCATGGCACTTTATATTAAGACTTAATCAAAAGCTAATAAGCATTACAGTGAGAGTTATGTTTCAGGGGAGGTAAAGTTTTTTCTTCTGATTATATAATAGAAATAAAAAATGGATTCATTTAACTTAACTTACAGTATGTGCATTGTCTCCTAACCTTTAGAAATACTATTCATTCAAACACTCTCACCTTCTCTTATTACCCACAGTTTGAGACTGTAAGGAAAACTCAGACCCAGTCTGAGTTTACATGAGGATGGCTCAGCTTATTTGACCAGTTTTTAGTTAATGTATCATTATATTATCTGGTAAGACTCCAGTGACATCATTAATTAGCGATTATGCAACTAATCTAGTATAACTATGAAGTAGATAAGAAAATAAACATAGAATCACTGATATTATCATAGTATACATAGATAATCTGTTTCTTTTCATATCTAAATTCTCCAATAACTATAAGAGAACAGAGCTTAATATATATAAACATTTATATATATATAATATATATACTTATATATATTTATTATAAATAGATATCTGTCATTACTCATTAGGCATGCTGCCTAATATTTTCAATCTACCCTAGTTTCTTTTCAATCCTGGGAAATCATACAAGCAATTTCAGCAAGTAAGTGAACAAACCCATAAACAATAAAAAGAAGATCTAAACAATGCTTAGGACACAGAAGCTGAGACTTGAATAGAATTTGAAAAGAAACAAAAAGCCAGAGAAAAAGTCAGAGGACATGAGACAGTGACTTCTAAAACTGAGAGAATAACTTGTCTGGAGCATTTTGGTTTTCCCTGAAGGGAATTCTGAATGTAATGGCCAAGGAAGATTAGGGGTAGGAAGGCGGACTCCAACAGCAGTAAGTAATGATTAAGGGCCAAATACAGATTTCAGTATTTGGGTACGGATAAAATTCTAGCATCATTTCTAAAGCAAATGCTTCTTTCTTCCTTTATGCATGCTTATTTGTAAGTACAAGACCAGAAATGATGCCAAGGTTTTTGGCCTTGGATATGGTGTTCTCTGGAGCCATCCTCAGGGGTTAGTGGCCACCCACTCCCTCCCCCATCGATGGACACAGGCCTCAGGTATCACAAGCACACTGAGCCCCGTGGGTTCAGGACAGAAGGTTTATTTTTCTCGCTGACATCTTTCCTGATTTGAGGTTCCTCCTAAAGCCTACCAATGTTTCTGAAACAAGACTATCACATTTCTTTGCTGGTGTTTTATATTTTTTTTCCAGGGACATTGATAATAAAAGTCATAGGGGAGAAATATATGGTTTCTAAAGAAATATTTTAAAGTAGTGTGGATGGCTTAGTGTACATGGTTAGTGGATATGGGTTTAAAAAATAAACAAAACACTATGCTGTCTCATAAGGACATAGCAATAGCCTGGTCCCAATATAACCTATGCCATTCTGAAATAAGTCAATAAATAAAAAGGCAATGGCATTTTTAACCACATATGCTAACTAGGTCATCTAATAATGATGACATGATTCCAGTCATGCAAGGGTATCATCTACTCATTATGATTCAAGTTATGGTCGATGACATTGATATAACTTAGAAGAGTATAAGATAGAGGGAATATTTCATAGTAAATAGACCAAGAATGATTCCCCTTGGAATAGTAAAGGTACAAATTGCTTTAGTTTTCATTTCCATGGCGCTAAATTTGTATTTCATGTGAGGGTCTGTAATTGATGACTGCTTACTTGTCTGGGTGAAAAGGGACAAAAAAAATAAATTATTATTGTCAAGGTTGTTTGTGTTAGTAGCTAAAATGGTAAGCAGCAACCTGAAATCTTTGTAAACAGAACAGAGATATTTTTCTTTTTAAGGAAAACAAAAAGGCATTGGGAAAAAAGTTGCAAGCCAAAATGCCCCACATAGTCCAGCTGACATGGTTCACCGTTTTTCTTGGTACAATGACTGTATCAAAACAACAAAACAAGCTCCAGTGCCTCTGTCCAGGATTAGCCTTAGATTTTCTCAAGAGCTTTACACAATTGAAGATTTTTTATTCATCATATATTTTTAGAATACAGAATACCTGCCGTTGCTCCACATTTTGGTATTCTCCTTTAAAAAAAAATTCTAAGTTGGTTAACAAAAGCATCTCAATGTTGCTATACTTAATAAATAATTTAAAATTCATAATAATTACTTCCATATGTCAAATTCTCCTCTTCCCCAAATTCCCAATTGCCTCTCATTATCTTAGATAGTCCTATTTCTAAATTTCTCTTGATGTGTTGAAGATACTATTATGTCCTACTTCTGAGAATAATTCATTATCATTCTGTGTATTGAAGTATTAATTTATATAAGCAAAGGGGTAATCACATTTAGTTAGGAAAAATAAGAAGCTGTTGTTGTAGTATTCATTTTGGTCCCTAACCACATAAGGGGTGTGTGTGCAAGTGAGTGTGTGTGTGTGTGTGTGTGTGTGAACTAAATAAAAGACAAATCCTCAAACAACTTTTTCAAATAACCAGTAGGTTTATTTCTCACACTATGACAAAACTATCATTTTAACTGCAAATTTGGAAAATAATAATAAACTCTAGAGTGGCTTTCTTACCACAACATATTTACCCAGTACAGCAATGCTTCTCAAATTACGGTTTTGAAAAAGAAAAATTAAAAAAAATTTTTTTTTCAAATTTCCAGTCGATGATAGGCTACTACTTTCTTAAAAGACAATTCAAATGAATGTTGCAATCACAACTAATGATTACGGAAGTTTCTAAATGCTTGCTCTCGATGTCTATATCATCTCATGGCAGACCAGCAACCAACAAACAGAACTGCTTAGAGGCTGGTGCCTGGTACCTAAGAGGCAACTTCTACGTCTTCCTCAAATGGAAGGTATAGAATTCTGGTTTTAAAAAACTGGATTAAATGTTATAGAAATACCTCAGGTTATTTTTGTGAAAGCAGAAAAACATCGATCTTTTTTTCCTTCTGGCATGCAAGAATAGAGGTTAACAGTTGAGAGAGAATTCTGTATGAGTGACCTGAATAAAAACCAAAGTGGATGGCATTTGGAAGAGGCAATAGGTAAGGAGGGGAATCCACTGAAATTTGGCAACTATTTAAAGCAGCAGGGCACAGGAGCAGAGGGACGTGTGCCTTGAATTGTACAGCATAATTTACTGACACCAGTAAAAAATATTTACAGGGCAGCTCTATTTGGGTAGTCAATAATATTCTAACAGACCTTTTAAAAATTACATTCAATATTTACAAAGTTCGCCCTCATAGTGGTTGGATTGCAACCAACTGATATGATTTTTTATTACTGATAAAAATCTAATTAAAAAGTGGATTAAATAAAATAGAAGCTAATTTTTTACTCAACTAGAAGTTGTCATGATAAAAATGTTGCTGGTAATTGCTTCAGTGGTGAAAGGAATCTGAGCTAAGACCTCTGGATTTCTTGTCCATTTTCTCGTGGTCACAAAATGATTACCACAGCTCCAGCCATCAAATCTGCATACCACGGCTGCAATGGTGGCTTGGTGGTGAAGAGTCTGCCTGCCAATTTGGGAAATACAGGTTTGATCCCTGTTCTGAGAGGATCCCACATGACATGGAGCAACTAGGCCTCTGAGCCACAACTACTGAGCCTGTGCTCTAGAGTCCAGGAACCGCTACTATTGAGCCCACATGCTACAGCTACTAAAACCCGAGTGCTCTAGAGCCTGTTCATGAACCACGATAAGAGAAGCCACTCAGAAGCCTGTGCACTGCAACTAGAGCATAGGCCCTGCTGTCCGCAGCTAAAGAAAAGCCCGCACGGCAATAAAGACCCAGAACAGCCCAAAATAAATAATAAAACAAATTTAAAACGTTTTTTTAAATCTACATACCAGGTAGGGAAGAGAAGGAAGCGAAAAACAGGAAGATATGGTCCCATTATCAGCAAAGTAGATGGCTTCCATTTATGTCACACTGGACAGAACATGTTAAATGGCACTCATATACCACAGGCAGGCTGGGAAATGTGGGCTTTTTAACAGGAGTTGGGCTGAATCAAGAAAAAAGGAGGGGCTTCCTCAGTGGCCCAAATGGTAAAGAATCTGCCTGAAGTGAGGGAGAGCCAGGTTTGATCCCTGGTTTGGGAAGATCCCCTGGAGGAGGAAACGGCAACCTACTCCGGTATTCATGCCTGGAAAATCCCATGGACAGAGGAGTCTGACAAGTAAAAGGAAAGAGGGGAATTAGATAGGCAACTAACTGTGTCTATCATATATGCCAACTCTGGCCTGACTCAAGAGAAAGGTAAGACAATTATTTAGCACTAACTCTTTTTTTGAAGAACTGTATTAGATGCTTTGGTTGAATGATCTCACTTCATACTTTCAATAATCCTACAAAACAAGTGTCATAATCCTGGAAACAGAGTTTTCTAAAAGTTTAAGGGACGGTTACATCATTTAAATGGTCCATCTGTAAAACAAAGTAATAATCACTCAGTCATGTCTGACCCTTTGTGATCCCATGGACTGCAGCCCACCAGGCTCCTCAGTCCATGGAATTCTTCAGGCAAGACTGAAGTGGGTAGCCATTCCCTTCTCCACAGGGGACCTTCCTGACCCAGGGATTGAACCCAGATTTCCCATATTTCAGGCAAATTCTTGACCTTCTGAGCCACATGGGAAGCCCTTGTAATTCAAAACCATTGTTTCTCCACTGAGCCAATCAGAATTAGTGTCTACCAGAATTAGGCTCTGCCAGAGCACAGTTTGGAACCAAATGAATTGGTGGGATTTCCCCCCACTTAACCATGAGATACATCCCATTCACTGTAAATTTCTTAATCTGAAGATATAAACTATATTGAGGAATACATGAAGTTTAATTCACACCTTAGACTGACCTCCCCTGAGGAAGAAGGAATTTTGCCTTTGGTCTTGAACTGCAACATCAGTATTCCCACAGATTTCCAGCTTCCTGGGCTGCCTTGCAGATTGCCAACCTGCCAGCTGCCACAATCAAGTGAGCCAGGTGCTTAGGGTAAATATTAAAATCAGTTTCTCAAGAATGGGAAGATGGATAAAGGACTGATAGATAACAGAGATCATGTGATATACATCCTATTGTTTCTGTTTCCCTAGAGAATCTAACTAGTACACATTCTGATGCTCCACTTGCCTCTCTCCCTCCCCTTCCCTTTCCTTGTTGTTGTTATTTCCTTCACCTGGATACTTTGTACATTGCAGTACAAAGTCTATTTTCTCTAGGCTTATGAAGGTATTTATATCTTCCTTCAAAGCACTTTGTTTATGTAAGAAAAGATTAACCTACAACCAAGAAGATCACTCCACACATTTCTTCTAGACCAAAGATAAACACACACTTATACATATACACACTCACAGTCACTCTTGTTTGTATTGCTTTCTAGCTTATGTCCTGGTAATAGAACTGGTTGGGTTTTTTCCCAAAAAAGAATAGGCCACCTCAAGGATCAAACCTCTCCACTAAATAGCAACAGAAATGGTGTTAAAATATTCTCAGACCCTTACTATCCACAGTACAGTTTTTACCCAGAGACTTTCAATTTATACAGTAACTTACTGGCTATGTTAGAAAATAAAGAGAAATGGCCTTTGGGCTCCCTCTGACATATAGGAGTTAGAAAGCCAGGTCAGAGTACCTGCCCTGCTGGCTTCTCCATCCAGTCTAACTGCTCCCTGCTGCTGTCACACGCCCTCCTGAGGACCTGCTCTAGACAGTACCATGCACCTCAATGCTCCCTGCTCCCAGCTCCCAGCTGCAGACTTCTTCTGCCCCTGAGGGAGCTGACAAGAGCTCACCTCTTTCACAAAAGCAACTAACTAGAGCACGCCGAACGAAAGAACCACACCCCTTAAAATATGTGTTTGGTTCAGTTCAGTCGCTCAGTTGTGTCTGACTCTTTGCAACCCCATGGACTGCAGCACTCCAGGCTTCCCTGTCCATCACAACTCCCAGAGCTTGCTCAAACTCATGTCCATCGAGTCTGTGATGCCATCCAACCATCTCATCCTCTATCGTCCCCTTCTCCTCCTGCCTTCAATCTTTCCTAGTATGAGGGTCTTCTCCAATGAGTCAGTTCTTCGCATCAGGTGGCCAAAGTAGTGGAACATAAATATGTGTTACCAGTTTCCGAGGGCTCACTATCGAGTTCTTAGAGTAATAACACAGTCTTTTTGCTTATCAAGCTCAAAGTTTTAGAGGTTGTGTTAAACATCCCAGTTACAGGGAAACATAGATTATATATACATACACATATATATGCACACACACACACACACATATATACACGTACATACATATTAACTCAAAGCATATTTATTAAGCCCCTACTATGAGCAAGAAAATGTCCCCAGCACTGAGATGTTCTGCATTGCTTCCTCTGAATTTCCTCACACTCTTGTGTTACCTAAAATGCTTTTCAGAGGAGCCAGAAGTGATAAACATGCAAAATAGGTATCATTTATTCAAAGTTTTTCTCAAGGCAGTTAAACAAAGGATCCAAACAAATAAAACAGAAATGTTTTATTCTGCTATTTATTTCACAAGCAGATATTGAACTCCTAAATGCCAGGTACAAGGCTGAGTGCCCAGGAAACAGAGGAAATGGACCTATTTTCTATCCATCAGCTGCTCCCAGACTAGGGGCAAAGAAGGTGAGGATTCCTTTTTATTTCTCCAACTGAAGTTGTATTGCAGGATAACTTTTTATTGATTCACAGAAATGGAAAATGCAATGCACTAAATAGTCACTGATAACTACACAGAAATTATGCAAATGGTAAGAATATTGTGAGGTCTCCCTATCTTTGTTTTTTTTTCTTTCAGTGTGGCCTCATCTGGCCCATCTTTGAGTTTTGGGTTTTTTTTTTCATGAGTTACACAAATATTAGTATGCTGTTGCTGCTGCCAAGTCGCTTCAGTCGTGTCCAACCCTGTGCGACCCTATAGACAGCAGCCCACCAGGCTCCCCCGTCCCTGGGATTCTCCAGGCAAGAACACTGGAGTGGGTTGCCATTTCCTTCTCCAATGCATGAAAGTGAAAAGTCAAAGTGAAGCCACTCAGTCGTGTCTGACTTTTAGGAATCCCATGGACTGCAGCCCACCAGGCTCCTCTGTCCATGGGATTTTCCAAGCAAGAGTACTGGAGTGGGGTGCCATTGCCTTCTCCACGAGTTACACAAGTATTAGTATAGGTAGACGCTAATTTTTTTTTTTTAACTGAGTCATGTAAAGGTCCTAAGAAAAACCCTTGATTAAAATTGTCTTTGGCCTAATGAGCCAAATTAGCCAAATCACAAAGTGAAACCACTTTGTGGTTGGAGGAGGAGATGGAACCCAAAAGAAATTAGACCTTAACACTTTCTTCAAGTAACCTCTTTTCTAGCAGAAGAGCTTAAACTGATGTCTTGTACACACTGTGTATCTTTGGACCCTTTCATGTGTTTGCCTTTGTACTAGAACAAAGTGGCATACAGTCAAGACAGGTGCTCACACAAAGTTCGAATTCTGATATGTGCTCACACAAAATTCCCCCCTCCCAGATTCTGCCAGTTTAAAGGCAAGAGTTTCCTTATTGAGATGACTATCTTATGAGCTTCCTTCCCTAAGTCAACGAATTGGATATGTACCAACGGAGCAGTATGGTAGAAGAGTGGTCTCTTGCATCTTTTCTTATATATTTTTTTAAATGTATTTGGCTGCATCGGGTCTTGTTGAGGCATGCAAGGCCTTTAGTTGTGGCATGTGGGATCTAATTCCCCAACCAGGAATCGAACCCGCACCCCATGCTTTGGGAGCAGATTCTTAGCCTCTGGACCTCCAGTGAAGTTCCAATTTCCTCTATCTTTACGCATCACGGGGGCTGCTAGACTGGACCTGAGCAGCACTGGCTTTGGGCTCTGATTCCTCAGGCTAGGCTGCCCCTCAGCCAGCCATCTCATCTACCAAATCTCCAAGGAAGAGATTCACAGCTTCCCGGGCTATCTGTGACACCATCTGGGAACTCTAGTAGATGAAGCCAGCTCTAGGTGGAAGAGAAGAATATGTCCCTTACTCGTCTCACCACTCCTTCCCGCAGGTTTCTTGGTCCTGCATACCTTCACTTTCAAACCTAAACCCCCAAATCTAAAACTTGAAAAACGTTCAAGAGCTTATCTATAGATGTATTTCTACTTAAATAAGACAATCTGAAATACCTAGAAGCTTCCATGGGACACAGAAATAAATCTCTAATAGCAGAATATGCAGAATGTGGGAGATGGGAGTGATATTTGGGGGAAGGCATGGCATTTTGTCCATGCTCCTCGAGTCACAACCTGTCAACGGCTGTGTACGACACCTCTGTCATCTGTAAGATTTTTTTCTAGGGCAGTCATAATCCAAAATATTCCATCCGTCTGTCAGATTGTGTGTCAAGCCATGTGTCTCAACTTCTAGTTCAGAAAGTATGGCCCCTGTACCTACGTCAGTCCTGTTCACAGTCAATTCTAACCCAAATGCCACCGGGTTCTTGTGTTTTGGGCGTTATACTTAGGTGACAGGTCATCTACCTCACCTTATGCTGGAAAGCTAGTGCTAACTTCTCTTTTTGTTTTTAATTGGAGGATAATTGCTTTACAATGTTGTGTTAGCTTCTGCTGTACAACAAAATGAATCAGCTATATGTATACAGATATCCCCTCCCTCGTGAGCCTCCCTCATACCCAACCCCCTATCCCACCCGACTAGGTCATCACAGAGAACTGAGCTGAGCCCCGTGTGCTATACGGCATATACAATGAAATATTATCCAGCCATAAAATGGAACAAAATTGGGTCCTTTGCAGTGATGTAGATGAACCTAGAGTCTGTCATACATAGTGAAGTAAGTCAGAAAGAGAAAGAAAATATCGTATATTAACGCATGTATATGGAATCTATAAAAGGGGCACTGATGAACTGATTTGCAGAGCAGGAGTAGAGCCTCAGTCGTAGAGGACAGATTTGTGGTTACTTCTTGCTTCTACTTTTCTTCTCTTGCTCAAGGACCCCCATGCATCGGGCTTGCAAATGGAGCCAGTGTAGCCTCTGGCATTAAGAAGTACTAAACAAATATCTTTTACAAAAACAAATGACGATTTTTTTTCCTCTTCGTCCCTTTTTTCCCTTTTCATCCCCTCTTCTCTTTCCCCTGAGGAATAGATGCTTTAACGGACCTCCAGAACTAAGTGGAATTTGTGAAAATGAATCACTGAGAAGATTTCAGTGGGGGGAGAAGAAAGATGAAGTCTTTACTGCCATGTGACACGTATCTGAATGCGCCAGCAGAGATCAGGTTTCTAAATGAGGGAGGGTGTTGCGTGTTGGACGTTAGTTACCTCCATTGCTACTAAAATGTCACTTAGAATCATGACAGTGGATCCCAACTTAAGGAATGATTATGAGATACCATTCAGTCACGTCTGAATCTTTGCGACCCCACAGTCTATACAGTCCATGGGATTCTCCAGGCCAGAATACTGGAGTGGGTAGCCTTTCCCTTCTCCAGGGGACCTTCCCAACCCAGGGATCAAACCCAGGTTTCCCTCATTGCAGGTGGCTTCTTTACAAGCTGAGCCACAAGGGAAGCCCAAATAGCTAAGAAAAATAGTGTGCTTGGAAGTTGAGCTAATTATCCACAAATATTTCTATCTGTCCAATGAACTGCACTTCCCTGGAAGCTGTTTGGGGAAGTTTGCAGACGATTCAGGCTCTGACACGTCTGGGTCTCAGGCTCTCAGTTTGTCCTCTGGGTGTGTCTGGATGCTGCACGGATGTGAACAGACAGAGCGACACAACCTGTCCCGGATCACTCCTAGCACTTGTTAAAGACTTTGTCTGAATGAACATAATAAGTGTTGTCAAAACAAATCAACGTGAACTCTTTCACGTATTAATTAAAACATGCCCTTATTGAATACCTACTATGTGCCAAATACTATATACTATTTTTCCTGCTGAGGATAAAGTAGTGAACAAGATAGATGAGGCCACTGCTCTCATATCATTCACAGCCTAGTACATGAAGCACATTTAAACATATAAGTAAAGAAATAAGTCATTCTAGCAGGAAGTGATCAGCAGAATGAAGGAAAAATGGAGGTCCTGGGACTCTATCCTGAGATGTCAATGAGTTCTCTCTTTTTCTTTCTCCTCCCATGAGGCTGCGGGGTTGGATGAGGGTGAGGATGAAGCCAGAGCATTTTATCTGTCCTGGGAACCACTAAGGGTCCTCAGTGGCCCCTGGAGCCAGCTCTGCTCAGGGTTTCAGGGCAAAGAGCCCCTTATTCTTCTGCCAGAGTCTTCTCATCTCTCCCGAGAGCAGACAAGCTGAGGAGAGAGCACAAGGAGGCAACAGAGTCCTCGGAGTTCATGACCGACCAGCCAGTTACTCCAAGTGGGGCCAAGAACAATGGATTCTTGTCATTTGTTAGTCCCTGACTCTCTGAGATATGATCGAAGTGATAGGCCATCTACACACACACACACACACACACACACACACACACACATTACATGTGCTAGCAAGGAGGTAGTGATTAGGAATTGCTGCCTGTCAGATGGTTTAGAGTATGATATAAGTTTATTACCAGACAGGCTTGTCCATAGGTGATCCTCCTGGGCCCACCTCCAACTGCAGAAGCAATGGATCACTTACTGAGAGAGCCTACTCCAGGCTCCTTCAATCACAGGAAAGTTAAGTTATGTCACTCAGTTGTGTCTGATGCTTTGCGACCCCTGTGGACAGTAGCCCACCAGGCTCCTGCATCCATGGGAGTCTCCAGGCAAGAACACTGGAGTGGGTTGCCATTTCCTTCTCCAGGTGATCTTCCCGACCTGGATATTGAACCCAGGTCTCCCACATTGCAGGCAGACTCTTTAACCTCTGAGCCACCAGGGAATCACAGGAGCACTATCCAAAAACTAAGATCAAAATCTCACCAAACATCAAATTACAAAGGAAAAATAGCATTTTGTAATCAATACCCCATCACCCTTATGATCAACAGACACTTGCTGAAGGCCCACCAGGATCAGCTGTGTGCTGGGCCAGCCACAGAGTAACAAGGACATTTTTCCTAACCTCCGGGAGCTTAGAAAGGAGTTAGTGAATTAGAACACATGTGCAACAGTGCTTAACACTAAAGCTCTAAAGCAAAACAATGCAACCATAGAAGCACAAGAAAGGAAATACAGACGAATATTTTTCAGTCTGAAGATGCTGACGGTCTTACTAGACATGACAACAAAGACAGAAACCATTACTAATAATATTTACAGCAGTTAGTATACTAATGAGGACAATAATGAAAGTTGTAGACTATCAATTCTAGTCCACTCGGCAGGCACAGCACTTCCAGTGTTAGCAAAGACAAGGGGTCGATCAAAACAAAAAGGAGTGCAAACCACCCAGATCCTGGATCGATGCCCACTGCCTCCAGGTAACACCACTGCCTAGTCCTGCCTGAGGTTTCTAATGTGACGATGTCAACTGAACAAAAGATCAGCAGGAGGAACCCTGAGTACACAGCATCCCAGAAATGTTCGGCCAGACCTGCTGATCTACTAAGTCAGAAAGAGGAAAACAAGTATGGTATATTAATGCATATTCGTGGAATCTAGAAAAAATGGTAAATGGTACAGATGATCTTATCTGCCAACCAGAGTTATAGAAGTAGAGAAGAAACATAGACACCAAGGGTGGAACGGGGTGGGTGCGATGAACTTGGAGATTGGGATTTGACATATATATACTATTGAAACTAGGTAATAAACAGATAGCTAATGAAAATCTACTGTATGGCTCTGGGAACTCTACTTGGTACTCTGTGGTGAGCTAAATGGAAAAGAAATCCAAGCTGAGGGGATATATGTATACATATAGCGGATTCATTGCCATACAGTAAAAATGACCACAACATTAGCAACTGTACTCCAATAAAAATTAATTAAAAAGGAAGGTCCACCTTATCTGCTCTCACTTTTGATGCCAGGTCACTTCTACCTTGGAATACCACACTTGAGGCGACCTGGACCAATCCCTCAGTGCTGCCAGTTGCATTGCCTCAAGCTGATACACACAACCACCTCTATGTATCACGGTGATGTTGTGATTTATAAGAAATACATATTTTTCAGATAAACGGTGTTTGTCCTAGCTTCTGGCACAGAACTCCCAAAACTCTTGGAATATCCTAAGTGAGGAAAGCTATTGAGAAGTTTTTCTGTTATATTAGTAGGGTGACGTTTGGAAAGCACCTAAGGATGGGGCTGGTTTCCAGTGAAGCCCTGTGATTCCAATAATCACCATGAGATTAGAGAGCTGGAGTGTCCAGTTTCACCCCCAGACCAGGAGGGAAATGGGGCTGGAGATTGAGTTCAATAGCTATGGCCAATAACTTAATCAGTCATGCTTTTGTAATGAAATTTCCATAAAAACCCAGAAGGAGAGCGTTTGGAGAGCTCCCAGGTTGGTGAACATGTGGAGATGCGGGGAGACCAGAGTGGGCATGGAAGCTCTGTGCCCCTCCCACTTGCCACATACCTCACGCCACGCATCTCTCCCATCTGACTGCTCCTGAGCTGTATAAACTGGTGATGTATTCTGTAAAATGTTTATAATATCATATATGAAATGAATCGCCAGTCCAGGTTCGATGCATGATACTGGATGCTTGGGGCTGGTGCACTGGGACAACCCAGAGGGATGGTATGGGGAGGGAGGAGGGAGGGGGGTTCAGGATGGGGAACATGTGTATACCTGTGGCGGATTCATGTTGATGTATGGCAAAACCAATACAATATTGTAAAGTAACTAATCTCCAATTAAAGTAAATTAATATTAAAAAAAATGTTCTGAGTTCTGGAAGCCCCTCTTGCAAATTAACTGTACCTGAGGAGAGAGTTTGTAGGAATCTTGGACTTATAGAACCGGAGGTAGCAGCTTGGACTTGTGCTGCTGCTGCTGCCACTGCTAAGTCGCTTCAGTCGTGTCCGACTCTGTGCGACCCCAGAGACGACAGCCCACCAGGCTCCTCCATCCCTGGGATTCTCCAGGCAAGAACACTAGAGTGGGTTGCCATTTCCTTCTCCAATGCATGAAAGTGAAAAGTGAAAGGGAAGTCACTCAGTTATGTCTGACTCTTCATGACCCCATGAACAGCAGCCCACCAGGCTGCTCCATCCATGGGATTTTCCAGGCAAGAGTACTGGAGTGGGGTGCCATCGCCTTCTCCGTGGGCTTGTGACTGGTATCTAAAATGTGTGTGTGTGTGTTGGGGGATAGAGAGGGGCAAAAAGTCTGGTAGAACCAAACTCTTACCCTGTAAAGTCTGATGCTCTCTCCTTGTAGACAGTGTCACAATTGAGTGAATTCTTGGACACACTGCTGTGTCTGAGAATTATTTGTGGATGTGGGGAATCGCCCCACCCACACTGGAAATTGAGTCTCAAAAGAATAACCTTTCCATTATAATACAGGCATGTTTTAAAGTCCCAGATTTTCTTATATGGAGCCTAGACACTTCTTCTTAGGAGATAAGGCTAGCTAGTTTTCTTCCAAGTGTGGGTAAACCATATTTTGCTTCTGTGATTAGAATATTCTAAGTACCAGAGACTTATTTTCTACTACCACTTATAGACGGCATTAAACTGAATTTTCTGTTTTCTACTCACCTTGCAATTGTTTGGTTCTGGAATTTAGTGCAACATTTTTTCTCCCCCGATGGTTAATTTTACTTATTTCTAAAATATTATTTGAACTTGAACTTACAAATGCATTTTATTTACAATTTCATTTGCCATATTTACTCTCCAGTAATAGCAACAATAACTAATACTTTATACATTTATTGTGCCTAACACTATTCCTTCTGTCAATTATTTAATGTCTATAATGAGGTAGGTGCCACTGTTCTCCTTATAATACAGGGAAGGGAATTGATACACAAATAAAGCAAATGACCTGCCTGTGACCATACAGGTAATAAGTGGCAGAGATAGGATTCAAACTTGGGCAATGTGATTTGAAAACTTAAACACTGTACTGTACCAATGGAAAACATTGACAACTAAAATTACAGAAATATCTAAAACCTTTCTAATGGCCTAAAACAATCACAGCAACACCATGAATAAAGTTGCAAGACAGGCAACAAACTGAGGAGGAAAAGGAATATATATTTCAAATAATGTGTTAGCATGTAACCAAGACGGAATAGGACTCTATGGTTCTTTCCCACCATGTCTTCTGCCTGCCTTTTGTCTGTGAAAAAAACTTTAGCCAAAGAATAAGTTTAATCAGAGAGGTGAGAAAATGCAGAAACAAAGCAAAATAGTCTAAGAAGACTAAAAAACACCAATATTTCAGTTATTAAGCATAGTCAAGTCCCTTTAGTTCCTCCACAAGGGCTATAGATAATATTCTGAGCCGTAAGCTATGAGCTGTCTTATAGACATTAAAACCTCCAGAAGGTAGAAGAAGTTAACTGCATGATGACCAGACGGTAGCCAGGACATAAGCTGCCACAATTCCAAGAACTGGCTTCAAGAAAATGGGAACAAACCAGCTCTGGAACTGAATATTAACTGTACCTAAAACAATCAAGATGATGCTGGCCAGATCATCGATGACCAATTTCAAAATAACTGTCAGAGCTGATTGTGCTGTTTCTACACATACCCGCCTCCCTCTGCCTGCAAGAAAACTTGTTCCCCTCATTGTCACCTGGGGGAAGGAATCAGCCTTTAGACGGAAGTCCACCTTCCCCACCCCAAACCCAGTTGCTGGTATCCTAAAATATCCTAGTTCCTTTTTACCAAACTTCCCTTTTTATTGGCTTTTGAATGGCAAGCAGCCCAACTCCTACTTTCAATTATTTAACAATCTTTATAAATGAAAAAATAAAAGCTTCTATATGGACAGAGGAGCCTGATGGGCTATAGCCCATGGGGTCACAAGAGTTGGACACCACTTAGCAACTAAACCACCACCATGTAACACATCAAGAGCTCCTGTCTACAGGAGACAGGAAGAAATGGTAATGGGTGACTCCCAAATGAGAGATCCCAAAAGGCTCTCAGAGTTTTGCTTCCACCCTCCACTGTCTTGAAGCCCCAGACCCAGCTCTTCAATTACTTGCCCAGCATTTCTACACACATGTCCCAAAGGCACCTGAAAGTAGGGTGTCCAAAATCTGGACTCCTGGATCTCTTCCAAGTGTTGATAATTCTCTGTGAGTGTTCTACTGACCTTATTCCACCCCAGTGTTCACTGAAGCAATTTAACAAGAGCCAAAAAAAGAAGAAGCCTGAATGTCCCTCAACAAAGGAATGCATAAAGAAGCTGTGGTACTTGTAGACAATGGAATATTACACAGCCAGTTGTTTTAAAAAAAAAAAAAGGTAATGCCGTTTGCAGCAACATCGATGGAAACCTCAGGCTTCTTCTGGAAACAGGCTCAACTCACCTCCTGTATTGCATCCACCAGCAAATGCTGACTCTGTTCTCTCTCAAGTCTGTCCTCTCACCTCTTCTCCACCATCTCCACCTTTTGTCCAAACCATTGTCTGTCAGCAGCCCCTGTAACAGTTTCCACCCAGCTCTGACATCTACGCAGAGCCTTCTAATCCCTTTCGCACCATGGTTCCATACATGGAAACATGTGACTCTCGCTGCTGTCTGCTTCCCACCCTAGACAGAGCGCTTGGCGCCTGCCCTCCGACTTGGGTCCACCTTCTGGCCCACATGACTGGCCCCACCTTCCTTTCCAGCCTCACCTCACCCTCCTAGTGCTTGCTTTCTGAATGCTGGTCACACCTTTCCCCCATCCCCACATTGTCCCACCCTGGAAAAGGAAATGGCACCCCACTCCGGTACTCTTGCCTGGAAAACCCCATGGGCAGAGGAGCCTGGTAGGCTGCAGTCCATGGGGTCATGAAGAGTTGGACATGACTGAGAGACTTCACTCTCACTTTTCACTTTCCTGCATTGGAGAAGGAAACGGCAACCCACTCCAGTGTTCTTGCCTGGAAAATCCCAGGGACGGAGGAGCCTGGTGGGCTGCTGCCTATGGGGTCGCATAGAGTCGGACACGACTGAAGCGACTTAGCAGCAGCAGCAGTAGCAGCCCTCCAGTCACCTTTGTTCTGCTGGGAGCCCTGCTGGTGGCTCTTCCTCCTCAGGCAGGCTGATTCAGCTTTTCTGTCTTATATAAATCATCCACCCCAGGAATGCCTTCACTGAGCTTCTTGACTGGGTGGCCTCTCTGTCAACCCTTTTCTCTCTCAGCCCCGTCGTGTACCTCTCCTTCAGGGCAGGACTCCAGATGAAATTTTTTGACTGCTTACTTCATTAATGCCTGGGTCCTTCTTATGAGCTCAACTATGTCTACCTTCCCCCTCAAAAAAAAAAATATATATATATATACATATATATCTCCTAAATCCCAGTACTGTGGAATATAACCCTACTTGAAACTAAAGCCCTTGCAGATGCAATTAGTTAAAATGAGGTTTCCCTGGAGTGGGCGGTCCCATAATCCAATGAGACTGGTTTCTTTACAAAAATATATCCAAAAGAAGAGAGGGACTCGGGGAGAGAGCCATGTGAAGATGGGGGTCTGGGTGATGAATCTTCAGGCCAAGGAACATCAGAGGTGACCGATGAACAACAGAAGCTAGGAACAGGTGCAGAAAGCTTCTCGGACAGGCTTCAGAGGGAGCCCCGCTTGCCAACACCTTGATTTCAGACTTCTATCCTCTAGAACTGAGACAATACATCTGTGTTGTTTTAAGGCCACCTGGTGTGCACAGCTTGTTGTGGCAGTCCTAGGAAAAGAATACAGTGTCTCTCAGACCCTAAGCCCCTGAAGGTGGGAACTCTTTTCTTTTCTTCACTGTTGCTTCCCAGGTCATACCACAAAGGCGGCAACATTTGTTGTTGTTGCTTAGCTGCTAAGTTGTGTCTGACATTTTTGTGACCCTATGGACTGTAATCCATTGGGCTTCTCTGTCCACAGGATTTTCCAGGCAGGAATACTGGAGTGGGTTGCCATTTCCCTCTCCAGGGGATCTTCCTGACCCAAAGATCAAACCCACATCTCCTGTGTCCCCTACATTGGCAGGCAGATTCTTTACCACTTAGCCACCTGAGAAAACCCCAGTGCCTGCACATACTAGCCAATAAATAGATAATTGAAAATGAGTGAAAATAAGCTAATAAATAAATGAATGGCAAGACCTTAAATGTCACTGATAATCAAAGTAAAATAAAACAACAAATTCATTGACAAATTTCAAAATGTTGTTAACACCTTAGTTTTCACCAGGCAAGCATATAGAGAAGAAGACCTGGTGAGAATTGAGAAAATGGGCACTCATATGCTGCTGCTGGCAAAAAAAAAAGAAAGAAAGAAAAAGAACTGAGGCAGTCTCTCTGGAGACTGTCATATACATTTCAAGCCTCTAAAGAGCTTATACACTTTGAGCCAGAAATTAGACTTCTAGGAGTTTATTATAAGGAAAAATGTTACAAGTGAAAAAGATGTATTTACAATGGTGTTCACTTTGATTATTTAAGATCAAAAATGTTTAAATATCAGAAACAAGTCAAAAACCTACCAGCAATGGAGAGCTTGAGTCAATTATGGTTCAGCTGCATTATGAAAACTATGAGTCCAAAAAATAGTAATCAAGATCTGTATTCACTGATATAGAAAAAAAAAAAGATGTTTCCTAAATAGCTTGCATAGTATAGTAAAATTTTAAACAAATGAATATGTGTGTATTAATATAAAGTTAAATTTTAAAGAATAAATCAGGCATATTAACAGTAGTTACTTCTAGATAATGACATGATGATTTTTAATTTATCCCCTATAGATTTTCTGTCTGTATGGCCTAAGATTTTTCAGAAATATAATCAAGAAAAACTATTTTCAGAAAGGTAAGTAACAATGTAAAATATTATGCATTAAGTGTCAAATGAATGATATAATTCTTGAAGCACAGACATTATCTTCCGTACTTTCTAGATCTGAATGTTGAAAATTCAAAAATGGTGATCACTCTCTCAGTTTCAGATTGTTATGCCAATGCAATTAAAAAGGGTTCAAGGAAACTCCATACTATTCTCCTTAGTGGCGGTACCAATTAAGATTCCCTTTTCCTCCTTAAAAAATTCAAAATAGAACTACCTATCATATGATCCAGCAATCCCACTCCTGGTGATAATTTAGAGAAAGCATAATTCAACATACATGCACCCCAAGGGGCTTCCCTAGTGACTCAGATGGTAAAGAACCTGCCTGCCAATGTAGGAGACTTAGGTTCGATCCCTCAGTCTGGAAGATCCTGTGGAGAAGGAAATGGCAACCCACTCCAGTATTCTTCTCTGGGAAATCCTGTGGACAGAGGAACCCGGTGGGCCACGGTCCATGGGGTCACAAAAGAGCTGGACATGATTTAGTGCCTAAACATCAACAAACATACACCCCAGTGTTCACCGCAGCACTATTCACCGTAGCCAGGATATGCAAGCAGCCCAAATGTCCATCAACAGAGGAATGCATAAAGGAGATGGAATGGAATATTACCCGACCATAAAAAGCAACATGGGTGGAGCTAGAGATCGTCATATCGAGAGGTTACATCTTACAGAGAAAGATAAATATTATATGATATCACCTATGTGTGGAATCTAAAAAAAGGTACAAATTAACTTAGCTATAAAACAGAAATAGAGTCACAGAAGTAGAAAACAAATTTATGACTGCCAAGGAGGACAGTGTGGAGGAGGGATAAAGCGGGAGATTTGGATTGACATACACACACTATTATATTTAATATAGATAAGTAAGAAGGGCCTGCTATAGAGTGCAGGGAACTCTACTCAGTATGTTTTAATGACCCG
The DNA here is from genome assembly GCA_006410615.1 of Neotragus moschatus. NCBI lineage: Eukaryota > Metazoa > Chordata > Mammalia > Artiodactyla > Bovidae > Neotragus > Neotragus moschatus. The sequence continues at coordinate 226,617 of SJYA01001479.1, read as the reverse complement.
CATGGGAAGATTATCTAAAAAAGAGTGGAGATATATGTCTGTGTAACTGACTCACTTTGCTGTATAGCAGAAACTAACACAACATTATAAATCACCTATATTGCAATAATTTTTTTAAAAAAATTAGGGCTTCCCTAGCCATCCAGTGGTTAAGAATCCACCTTGCAATGCAAGGGACACCAGTTCAGTCCCTGGCTAGGAAGGTCCCACCTGTCACAGAGCAATTAATCCTGTACGCCCTAGAGCCTGTTCTCTGCAACAAGAGAAGCCACCACAATGAGAAGCCCATACACTGTAACCAAGAGTAGCCCCTCTCATCTCAACTAGAGCAAGCCCACATGCAGGAACAAAGACTCATCACAGTTTAAAAAAAATAGATAAAACTTAAAAAAAAAATTTTTAAAGCTCAAAAGCCAAGAACTGGTCCCAGAGCTTTCTCAGAAGTTTATAGCAACTCCTCAGGCAAGCTGCAGGGAGAACCCAAAAAGAGATGGCTAATCCCCCAAAGGCAGTGGCCCACCAACCACAGGAAGGAGAAAACTGGGATGCTGGCTTTTCTAACCCAGGGACCCAAGGTTAGGGATGGGAAACAGGCCAGGGATGGGGGGGAAATATCCCATTTCTCAAAAGTCTTATTATTGCCAGCTTTTTCACTGTGTATTTTTTCATCTCTCAGCTGGTCTTCTTGCCCATAGCAAAAGGCCAGAGACTGTTCTTAGTGCTTCACAAATGCAGAATTCAACAAAAGGATGCTGGTGAACTGTCAAAACCCCCAGAACCCCAGTGGCTTCTTCTTACATGTGTGCCTTTGTTATCCTGGGCACGTTCTTCTAGGCCTCAAAGTGACAGTAGTGTCGCTGCAGCTCACGACAGCCAGAGCTGCTGGGCGTGGAGGCCGGACCTTGCCAGGACTCAGCCTAGGACAGCAGGAGGGGCCCGCTGCCCTGGTCATGTGTCCTCCTCACAGTACTGCATCCTGCACTAACGGGAAATCTTTCTCTCCTAACACTCACTAAGGTGAAAATGACATGATGGCACACTAGATGCCATCAAAGGGGCATTTCGGCTGAGCCTGTTAACCCGCAGACAGAGAAACAGCTTCCTTTGGGAAAATTTCCCATGAGATGGTGTCACAAAGGCTGCCTTGGATTAGCACCCCTCAGAATGAGTTCTCTGGAGCGTGGGTCTTCCCCTCCAGAGGGGAGGGGTGGTCAGTTCTTGATTTTTGCTCTTCATCTCTCCTCTGCTAACATGCTCATATAGAGTGCCTTGGGTGCTCCCGAAATATTTGCAAAATTGAATTGAAACTCATTTCTGGAATTTCCCTCTTGTTTTGATGTGAAGTGCATCCTGAACATCAGAAAAAATGAAAAGAAAAATGAAGTTGCCAATCCAGAAGAGACATTCATCCTTTGATAGAAGAGCAAGAATTGGTGCGAATTTCTGCCTTGCTCCCTGTTCATGAACAGAGCTGCCCTGACATCTGCCTGCTGCTGTCCTTTCCCCCGCCCCTCCCCCCACGCTCTCTGCTCCATAGGCAAGAGCAACCCAGTGCCCACTGGCACACGAGACAAATGGACTTTGTTGCCTCGGTCTTCACTATAAACGGAGTTACCCTCAAGTCTGTCTGCACTTCCTGAATTCATCCAAAGCCATCAAGCCATAGTGGAGGGCTGTGTGTGTGTGAACGTCAGGCTTGGCAAAGCTGACACGAACAGGCGTACGCCTGTGAAACCCACCTGAAATGCTCCAGTACCTTTTCTTATTTTTCATATCAGATTTTCAGAGTAAGCTCTTTAAGATTCATTTCCCTGTTTATGCCATAAATAGTTGCGTTCCTGACACCTTTCCAGAGGATGGTTCTACGCAGTGCCCTTTTAGCAGAAGGCCCTGCAGCCTAAGCAATTTTGGTCACAATACCAACTGCACTGATTAAATTAAAAAAGACACCTGTGAGATTCTTTTTTTTTTTTTCCCCTCCTTTTGTTTCTCAGCTCCAATAAATAGACTAAATTATCTGTGTCTTAAGCAAGAGGTGATACTGGCTCCTCGGCCTCTTCCTCTATTACTCTGCTTTAATAGAAACCAACCTTCATTCCCCACAGTGCCCTTCATCCAATTAACAGCCTCCCAGCATCAAAATTCTTCTCATAATTAACCGATAACTATTATTCCCCACCCCAAAGTCACCTCAATGCACTTACTAGCCCTGTGTACTTCTACTCCCGTCACAGACCTCAACTAAATCAATACTAGAGAGCATAAAAGGTTGTTCCCCACCGCACTGGCTTACTTATCAGTAGTTCTTTCTGGCAACTTCCAGAAGCTTACCTGAGTGCAGGCCTGAACTTGGCCAGTTACCACAGGTGAAACAGACCAGTGCTTCTGAGGACAGTTTGATCAGCTTGCCTTCTCCTGGCTCTCACTTTCTGGTTAGAATTTCTGAAGTCTGCAGCATTTCCTGGAGACTTCAGAGCTGTTACTTTCTTTAGGAGTGCAGAGGAAAGGGCAGGAAGATGGGACTCTAATCAAAGTCAGACTCTATGAGCTGGACAATCGGTGGGTTTTCACAACTGGGTCTGGACTGTTTGCTCAGCTTCAGTGTTAGGCCTGTGGATAACAGTGGCCGATAAAGTGTAAAAGCATATATTCTATGACATCGCTTCTCCTTGTTATCCGGAGGACCCTGGAGAATCATGTCATTAGTAGGAATGTGCCATTTACAGAAAGGATAAGAGCAAAGGAGACAAGTTTACTTCTGCAAATAAGTAACTTAAGTACAGCTTAATCCAGCAGCCCGGTGGACCATCGGAAACCCTTTTACACCAAAAGCAGGAGCGATGGAGTCAAGAGTTAGAGCTAACTGAGAGGCAGGAAAATGGAAAAGTTGTATGTTGCCTAATGGGTACATCTAAGTCAACACTGTATCTTTGCCAAAACATTTTCATTTTTGGCCTCTTGGAAGTTTTTTTTGTGTGTGAATATCAGTGTACCGTGCAAAGAAACATGCTTCGATTTTATAGTCACAGAGGACAGCTTTGTGGGAGAGGAGGAGCTTCAAATAACATCGAAGTAAGTGGAAATGTGTTATTTTTGCCCATAAAAGTGAAAGTGAAAGTGCTAGCTGTTCAGTCGTGTCCGACTCCTTGCTACCCCATGGACTGTAGCCTGCCAGGCTCCTCTGTCCATGGAATCCTCCAGGCAAGAATGCTGGAGTAGGTAGCCATTCCCCTCTCCAGAGGATCTTCCCAGCCCAGGGATTGAACCTGGGTCTCCTACATTTCAGGCAGATGCTTTACCATCTGAGCCACCAGGGAGATACCCATTACAACAGAATAATAATAACACCAGCTAACGTGTGCCAAGATCTTCCCTTAACATGCTCAGTCTCTGAACACAGATTCCATCTAATGCTCACAGCAACCTCATGAGGCATGCTCTGCTGCTATCCCCCACCTTCCAGATGAAGAAACTGAAGCTGAAAGAGGATAAACAATTATCTCGGGTCATAGCGCTGGGAAGGGGCTGGACCAGGAGGCGACTCCAAAGCCACACAGTGGGTCACCATCCTTCACATCCCTTTACATCTTCACTCAAAGGGAGGTTTTAGAAATGGATTTCTTCATGAAAAACTCTTCTGGTAGGAGCATTTATTGCAACCCTATCCAGTACTCTTGCCTGGAAAATCCCATGGACGGAGGAACCTGGTGGGCCGCAGTCCATGAGGTCGCTAAGGGTCGGACACAATTGAGCGACTTCACTTTCACTTTTCACTTTCATGCATTGGAGAAGGAAATGGAAACCCACTCCAGTGTTCTTGCCTGGAGAATCCCAGGGACGGGGGAGCCTGGTGGGCTGCCATCTCTGAGATCGCACAGAGTCGGACACGACTGAAGTGACTTAGCAGCAGCAGCAGATCATCAAAAATATTGGCCTGGAAAAGTGTGGAGATGAACTTAGTGCATAGATTTTTGCTCTCACTGGACCACAGGGAAATACATTGCCTGGGACCCTCTCCCTCTATCACTGTGACCTTGCATGTTTATCCCATGATCCCTTCTCCTGAAATTTTCATCTTCTCTGAACTTCCATCTCAGAAAAAAATACTATTGTAAACCGTACATATTATCTTATGCTCAGCATTTAAATGGAGAGGAGCATGTTGCTAGCGATTGTATTTTCCTCCCCACAGCTGCCTCTTCTGAGATTTCTCCCGACGTGTCTTGGATGCTCCCACCCACTCTTCTCATTTTATTATCTTTTCTGCCACACTGTTCCTTGCTTTTTCCCTGATTTTTCTCTCCTGAAATCATGGCCGCCAGAGATTACATACACGATGCATTCATTAAGTTCATCTCTATTCTACCCACTCTCCTGGGCCCATCCCAAGTTATTTGCTTCTTTGATTTTAAAATTACATTCCCAGCATGAAATCCATCAGAGCAAGGTATCCAGAAACTGTACATGTGTAGGGTTATCCTTTCTTTAAGTACATTTCTTATCATGCGGAATTCTTCCTGAGTGGCTCTGTCCCTTCTTTCTGCTGCTATTTTTGTTTGTTAATTTAGTGTTTTTCTTCTATTTATTATTATTATTTGCAAATTTGAAAGAAAGAAGTGAAATGAGAAGGAAGCTTATTAAAAAAAAAAAAAAGAGAGAGACAGGATATTGGAGGGTTGCTGCTAAGTCACTTCAGTCGTGTCCGACTCTGTGTGACCCCATAGACAGCAGCCCACCAGGCTCCTCTGTCCCTGGGATTCTCCAGGCAAGAACACTGGAGTGGGTTTCCATTTCCTTCTCCAATGCATGAAAGTGAAAAGTGAAAGTGAAGTCGCTCAGTCATGCCCGACTCTTAGCGACCCCATGGACTGCAGTCTACCAGGCTCCTCCATCCATGGGATTTTCCAGGCAAGAGTACTGGAGTGGGGTGCCATTGCCTTCTCCAACTGGAGGGTTAGCAAGACAGTTTCTTGGGCAATACCTGATAGTCCTACTTTTCTCGCTCTTCCAGGCCCCATGCATAACCCACCTTCTTGGTACCCACACATTCAGACAGAACACCATGTGTGATCCAAAGTGTTAGTGAGCTGATTTCATAAACTCCTCTACTGAGATACAAACGAAAGTCACAAATGGAGCACAGGGGAGAGAATTAGCCTTCAGTCTTCTATATTCTACTTTGCTTTATTACCTAATGCCAAGTAATAGTATCTGTGAGGACAGGGATTTATCCAGGTATAGGATCTCAGAAGCACAAATGACCTGTCCATGGATACAGGCTTCTCCTTAAGCATCTTCCAGATCATTCCCATAGATGACTGCCTTGGCCAGTTCTAAAATACTGAATTCAAACAAAAGACCAAACTTTTCCTTCCACTGAGCCCATCTTCTATGCCCTGTTTATGGTACTTTGGGAACAATTAGTGGTGTGTGAATGTAGAGTGAGTTCACCACACGTATTTACAGTCTGAAGATCCCCTGAGTATCACTGTGGGTATTTGCCAAAAGCCAAGAACCCGGTTTGATCAGAAATTCTCAGAAAATTCTTGTTCTGTTATAGTTTTAGTCTCCGAAGTCAACTCCGCAATGAACCAAATCTCCAGGAATTTGTACCCTTGTGTAAATCCCCTCCCCCTGAATCTGAACTGGCCCCTTGTGATTCATTCTGGCCAGCAGAACTCAGCAGAGGTGATCCTGATGACTTTATAGATTAAGTCATAAAAATACCTGCAGCTTCATCTGGGTCTCTTGGAATTCTTATTCTGAGGGAAACCAGCTACTGGCTAAGAAATAGAATAAACTTTGAATAAGCCCAAACTAGCCAGGCTGAGATGCTACATAGAGAGAGAGGTATACCCAGCCAATCCTGGCTGGACTGTTCCCACACTCCCAGCAGAGGTGCCATCTTGAACATCCAGAGCCTTTAAATTACTCAGTGCCAGCCTGACTGTAACTGCATGAGACATGGAGCCCAATCAGTACAAATAAGAATGAGAGACCACAATAAATACTCATTTTAAGCCACTAAGTTTTGGGTTGAGTTATTACAGTGAAAACTAACTAAAACATCTGCCTTTCATCAAAGCCAGTCCTCAAACCCAAAATAGATTCAGCAATGACTGTTTCCCCCCAAGGCCTTCTTTCAGTCCTATAAGGATTCATAGCATATCAAGCTCCATGCTGGGGGCTAAGAAAGAGCCCTATGGAACACCTCCACAACAGGGCCTAAAGGGTCCCAAGGGAGGCAGTTACAAGACCCAGTAAGTTAGCCTCACTAGTCTGCCCCTTTTTTACTTTGGCTAATGCCTAATATCAAAGCATCAAAAAATCAGTCAGATTTTGGGAAAAACAAGCCAATATAGAGACTTCATGATACCCAACTTTTCTCAATCTAGGTTAATAACTCTCATTTGCATCTCATTTGCATCATTAGAATATATGATAGCTTGCTGAGGGCATCATCATCAGAAATGAAATGAGGGCTGTTTGTTTGAGACATCTGACCATATCGTGCCTCCTGCTCTTAAGAGGGTCAAGATACAAACCCTCCCAGTGTCTTTTATAAAGCTGGCCAAATATACCTTCTAACCCCACTTCTGGTTGAGGGTCAAAGGAGATCTCCAGTGATCTAGAAGGGTCTGATTAAAGATATCATTTCTAAACAGCATCTTTGTTGTATGTTCTACACACAGGATTCAATAAATTTCTGCTCAAATCTAACTGTAAAAGAAAAGTATTTTTCTTATGCTGATTATCTCCATAAATAAATGTGTCTATTGTGAGCAGTCAGAAAGTGAGACTTCTATAAAGTGTCTTTGTTTGCCTTCGCATCTAGAAAACAGAGCCAACATAATACCTGAAACCCTTGTTGTCTTCTCCTGCCTTGAGAGAGTTGATTTTATTCTGAAGCATTATACCAAGTTTAGTCTGTAAACTCTCTCAAGCATTGTTGAAAATAGGACAGTGTCCAAGTTTAATACATTCAGTAGGCTCTAGCTATAAACCCATCAGCAAAACTAAATCATCTTTAAAATGGTGATGCTGTGTGCACCAGTACCAGTGCTACATGGGTATTTCTGGGGCTCCTGACTATTCATGAGGTCTTGAGGATACCTACTGAAATCTGGACCTGGTGCCTCCACAGCAAGCCCTCCCACTTCCATCCTGCTGCCTCCTGGATGGTCTTTCAAACAAAACATTTTTTAAAGGGGAGGGGTATCCCCTACATATTTATAACAAAGTTTCTCTTTCAAAATGCAAATACCTCTATGGAGAATTTGGTCTATGAGGCTTCCACACTTTAAAAACAGCATCTGTGATCAGACTCTCCTGGATCACTTCACTCTGTGTATCTCCTTTACCCCCTACTTTCTGGAAGAGTATGGGAGGAGGCAAGAACAGTCATTGTGCCGCTATGACAGCTTGCCAAGTGTGTACGGTTATCCCTTTCTTTGTGTTCAAGGAAGATTTGGCTCGGGTGCTGCCATGCACAAGATCTAGTCTCCCAGGGTCTGCTCCTCCAAAAGAATGAGAGTCATGATACACACTCACCAAGCACAGACACAGTGGGCATTCAGGGAGGGTTTGCAGAAGGGTTCAAATCAGGATTAAATTAACTTTGGAAATTAGTTGCTAGAATCTTGGACAAATATCAGAAACGATGCATATATTGGGTCTTAGGGACTTACTTAAACTGTATTCAGTAATTGAACAGAAATCAAAGAAAGTAACACATATTAAGTATTCAATACAATATTCATTCTTTCTCTTTCATATCAGAAAGTGTGTATGCTACAGACAAGCACAAAGCACCATGAGATTGAATGATGGGTGAAAAGGGGAAAGAGCAGATTTAGAAGACATGGAAATTAAAAGTAGCATGACCAATATTTTCTAGTTTCACAGGTTAGAAAAGTCTACTTACTTAAAAGTACTCTTGTCTTCTTTATATATGGAGTACATTCCAATGTAACTGACACTCATATTACTACACATCAATGTGATTTTGCTATTCTTACTGAGCTAAAAAGAAACCAGGGCATGCTCCAGGGTATAACATCTGCAGCAGAAGCCCATATGTGCTGTTTATTTTTATGAATCAAGCACTCTGTTTATAGTTATTTGCCCTTAATTTGAGCCCTGAACTAGAATTCTTTCTTTTGAAGCTATCTAGTTAATTATAAGAGCACATAAACTAGAGACTGAAACACATCCCAAGAATATTATGTATGTTTGTAATTTGTGTTGAAAACAACTCATTTACTTTTTGAAATCTATAGAAACAAAAGCAAAGGCATCTATATCAGAAAAAGTAAACACTGAATTAGAATTTGGTGTCCTTCATGTTAGTGTTAGGCACCCAGTTGTGTCCAACTCTTTCCAACCCTGTGGACTGTAGCCCACCAGGCTCCTCTGTCCATGGGATTCTCCAGGCAAGACTACTGGAGTGGGTAGCCATTCCCTCCTCCAGGGATCTTCTTGAGCAAGGGATTGAACCCAAGTCTGCCGTATCACTGGTAGATTCTAACTGTCTGAGCTACCAGGGAAGCCATTAATGTTAATCACAAACTGTGACTACAGTTGGGATTCCCCTCAAAAAAGAATACATTTATTTACCATAGATTCATCTCAACCAGATAAAGGTTTAAATGACCTCAATGACAAACTAATGATGGAACAAAAAAGTCACCTGGCAGTGAGCCTTGACTTTTGGTTTGGCCAGTTTTCTGCTGATTACTGATTTCTGGTAGGTCATAATACACTGATTCTAATTTTCTGATTAGCGTCATTCTTTAAGCCATTTTACCCATTTAGTAAAACTCCCTTTAATTAATAACTTATCATCAAGACCCTAGTTTTCATTATACTCATTTTAAGGAGAAAAACAAGGTTTCTCAGCCAGAGACCCCGCCTAACTCAAGTCACATTGTAAACATGCTTTCATATATCTATCCTCAACCCCCATAGATGTCTGGACTTGCCAGACATATATCCTGATTTATTTTAGGTCTGAAAGTTTAGTACTAATTAAAAAAAGGACTGAGAAAGAGTTTATATCTAAACTTGTCACCACCACCAAAAAAAAATAAATTCTAAACCAAAAACTAGAATGAAGAAAGTTAAGTTTTGAAATATTTGCCTTTTTCTTTAATTTTCTAAATACTTAAATATCTTTACAATATAAAACTTTCTTAAGAACAGTCAACAGTATGCTCATCTGCTACACAGCCTTGATATACTCGAACAGTGTCCCTAACATATGCAGTATATTTTATGTATTCTTTCCTGATCTTCACTTAGCCCAACACTGGAATCAAATAGTGCACTTTGGTTAAATATTTCTTAAATAGTCTTGATAAACACCAATGGCTTTAAAAAAAAGAAAAACCTTGTATAGTTTCCACTTATTATGCAACATAAAGTGATTTCTTTACAAGACATTTTTATTTGAGGATCAAATGAGATCAAGTATATAAAATGCTATTTTAAATTGCAAGCTGGTCTATCGACAGAACTTTTTATCCATATCGTCAGCTAATTCATATCACTATAAGTCTCTGAGCATGAGTTTAAAAGGAAGAAATAAAAGTTTAAAAAACAAAACAGATTTCCTACCTTAAAGTAGATTACAGCAAAAAAAAAAAAGCAAACAAAAAAAATTCCTTGAACCTCGAGGTGGGCAGAGAGAGCTTCTGCAGGTGTTTGGGCTGCACCGTGGGTGTCTGCCAGGGACCCCCAGTTACAAGTTAGGGGCACAGCTTTAACACCACACAGCCGCCAAGCCCACCTGCCTCTCACCAGCCTTGGACTCTGCCATCTGCTGCCTCACATAGAAGAAACAGGCTTTCCAACAAGTCAGGAAATAAACTAAAGTGATAAAGAGCACAGAAGGGCTTTTTTTTTTCCACTTAGGAAAATCTCTGTGACCGTGAAAATATAAAATGTAGCATCAAATGAAACTAGGAACAGTGGACTATCAATAGTTCAGAAAATCAAGCTGCTGAGGCAAAGTCTGATGTAAACTACATTCAGTCCCTCAAGGAAATTGATTTTTATTTTCTGTGATTGTTTTCTGTGAAACGTGCTTGGCATCTAGGCTTAGCACTGCGGAAGGTACCTACTTCAGGAAACACCATCCTGCTCAAGCTCTATTGCGGCATTCGGCGTTGGTGCTATTTCAGATTTCGCCGATTTCTCACAAACTATCAGAACTAAATTTAAAATGTGAGAGGCTGTTATAATTCAGTTCGGATGACTAGGCAGGCTGGAGGCCCAGCATCCTAAAACTGGCTTCGTCGACACTTACCAAATCTACTTCTCCAAAACCGTCTCAGTCCCACTTGGGGTTATCGAGCTTGGTCTGTCTCCATTCCAGTGAAGCCACTTCGTCTGTCCTCTTCACGTCCGCGTGTTTTCAGCCCCCTCGTCCGCAACAGCACGGCTCACCATGCTTACTTCACTGAGTCTCTCCCGGAAGTTCTGTGACTGACATGACCCCATTCTTAACTTTGCATTCTTTGCTCTGCAAATTCCTGTCTCCTACTTGCCCCCTTAAATGGTGATATTCATCTAGTTTCCTTCCTCCATCTTCAGATCTTTCTTCATCTCTTCTTGGTCAGAAAAACTATCAAGTCACAGGAATCCCAGGATTTGGATATCTGAGGATTCAGCCTGACTCCATTTTTTTTCATCATTATACCCCTGGAGACAGCTCTTCCCTTCAAGTGCCTCAGACATCACTTGAACGCTGATAAACTCCATATTCAAATCTCCCACATCCAATCTGTCGTGCAATCCTGCCTAGTGTAACTCTGCAGTCTTTCTGACGACCCCCTTTTCTCCATTCCCACGGATGCTGCCTTGAATCAGGGCTTTTTCATTTCTGCTTCATAACTAAGGTAGTATTGTCACTGGTCCCCCACCCCACCTTCGACTCCAGCCTTTAGTCCTTCCGATACTTCCGATCAAGTCATCCTACTACTGCCTGACAGTCTTTCTTTTTTTTCAGTTTTAAAATAGGATATGTATCTTTTCAAGGTATGCCACATGATGATTTGCTGCACATACAGTTAGTGATATGGTTACTATAGTTAAGTGGATTAATATATTGTCTCCTCACATAGCTGCTATTTTTGTGTGTGTAATGAGAGCACCTTAAATCTACCATCCTAGCAAATTTCTATTATTCAATACAGTATTATTAACTATAGTCATTATTCTGGACATTAAACCTCTAGATGTATTCATCCCATATGATGGCCACTTGGTACCTACATCTCTACATTTTCCCCACTTCTCCAACCCTGGTACCCATGTTTCTGCTCTCTGCTTCTACGTACAGCATTTGACATTTTTAGATTCCATGTTTAAGTAAAATCATGAAGGCTTTTCTGTCCGTGTCTGACATTTCACTTGGCATCGTGTCCTCCATGTTCATTAACTGCTAATCTGATCACACTGCTTCCAAGCTTCAACTAGCTGGAGAAGCCCGTTACCCGTGGGTGGAGGCCAGGGCTGTTGGGCATCCCCATCTGGATGTTCTGCAAAGCAGCTCAGAGTCATCCAGTGCCCTGAGAGGCCCTCCATAGCTTCTGCTTCCTTCTCCAGCTTTATCCTTTTTCTTTCTCTCACGTGTATTCATATCTCCAGCCCAATCACAAATAGTCCAAGATCTCTCTTGCCCCTATATCTTTTCATACGCTGTCTCCTCAGCCTTGAATCCCCTTTACCTACTTTTTGTTCCTGTTTAACCTCTCCTGACACTCCTCCAGGGAGCTTTCGTTGCGTGCCCCACTCTGGGTTGGGTGTCGCTCCACTGTGCTGCCGTTCTAGCGCTGGTGTGATCCTCTCAGCCCTCAGCAAACTGCATTACGCCATCCACAAGGACAGGGACCACACTTCTGTGACTTTGCACCCAAAGCCAAGCTTAAAATCTGACAAATTGTTGATGCCAATCTCTTCATAAATGAACAAATAAGTGAATGAGCTGAAGTATAACTTCGCTGAATGATGTCCACATCTATATCCTGAGATCTGAACTCTCCTGGTAATCCCATATTTCCAACCAAATAGCTGTACATATCTACTGTGGTATCCCACTGTCACCTCAGAATTCAAGTACCTAAAAATAAATTTGTCATCTTCACTCTGAAACAAGCTCCTTTTCTGTCATCCCTATTTCTATTCCTGGTACCAGCATTCTATCAATCAAGCCTTCTCGAAGCCGTCAAGTCATCCCGGGCAGCCTCCTGCTTTCCCCTTGCATATGAAGTCTGTTTCCACATCCAGTCAACCCCTCTTTTGGACACATGCTCCTCCTTCCCCAATGCCAGTGCCCCTATCCAAGTCTTTCACATCCAAATCTGAAAATCTCAAGGGCTCTCTTGTTGATTTTCCCAGGCCATTCCCTGTCATGTACATGTAACACACAATTGCCAGGGTCTTGGTAAAATATAACCTCATTTCAGCAGGCCCTTTGCAAGAGTAGGCACCAGATCCCTACTCTGTAAGGAATGAAGTGAGAACTCCTGAAACTGGACTTCGTTTTACATATAGGGCTTGCACTAAAAATGAGTTCCTTGGGACAGAAATGTGGGTTCCTCTGTAAACCCACTGTCCAGCACTCAGCAGCAGAGTTAGACCCTTGAGATATATTAGTCAAATAGATAGGCCAAAAGATGCATGACACACAAAAAAAGTTACAAAACATCACTAAGAAAAATTAAGAAACACCTAAATAAATGCAAAGACGGATAATGTTCATGAATCAAAAGAGGTCAGTTTTCCCAAAATTGTTCTAAAGAGTCAACATATTCTCAGTCAAAATCTCAACATTTGTTTTTAGAGAAACTGACAAGTTAGTTATAACATGTATAAGGAAATTATATGGACCTAAAAATATCCAAAACAACTTTGAAGAAAATTTTAAAAAAACTTATCCTACTTCAAATTTTTGAGAGATTTGTTTTATAGCTATAATAATCAAGACAGTATGGTATATATACAAAGATAAATAGATTAATGAAACAAAACAGAGAGTCCAGAAATAGGCCCCTATATGTATATATACAATTGATTTTGAACACTTGTGGATAGGCAATTGAGTAGAGAATTGATACAGAGTCTTCAACAAATATTGTTGGGAAAACTGAATATCCATTTGAAAGAAAAAAATTAGCTTCATTGTATACCTCACAGTACATACAAGATTTCACTCAAAATGGATCATAAACCTAAATGTAAAGACTAAAATTCTAAAACTTCTTGAAGAAAACTTCTGAAACTTTAGGTTAAGCAAAACGTGTAACATGATCCATAAGAGAACTAATTGGTAAACGGACCTCATCAAAGTTAAAAATTCAGCTCTACAAATGACTCTAAGAACCACAGAAAGGGATGAGATAATTTTAAATTCTGTATCTGATAAAGGATTTATACCCCCAATATCTGAAGATCTCTCAAAACTCAAAAAACAATTCAATTTTTTTAATGGGCAAAAGAATAGATATTTCACCAAAGAAGATATGCGGGTGGCAAATAAGCACAGGAAAATATGCTGAGCACCATTATTCAACTGGGGAAATGAAAATTAAATCACAATTAGACTACTATTTATATTTCTTTAATTCTAAAAAATGGAAATTAATCTATAGTAACAGAAAATGGATTAGTGATTGCCTTGGAGGAGGTGCAGGGAAGATGGGGAAGGAGAGATTACAAAGGAGCAAGGCCAAACTTTAGGGAGTAATGGGTATGCTCATTACCTTGATTGTATGATATAGGGATGATATTGTGATGCCTGACCTATGTATACATTTCACAAATGTAAAGATAGCTCAAAACTCAGCTAAAGATACACTCTAAGTATGGACAGTTTATCATCTGTCAATAGTACATTAACCACGCTGTTTTTTAAATCTCTGTTTTACAAATGATTAGAATGTCTGCTAGTCAATATGGCTCCCAGGGACTTCCCTTAGAAATATAGAGCATTTGGGGTGGTTTCAAGTCCTATTGCCTCACTTAGCACAGTGAACTGTGAAGAACAGAGTAGAAAAGTAAGCCAGGACTCTTCAGTCAGACTTGGTTCACATCCAGGTTCCAACCTCTTCACTCCTTTGAATCCCAATTCTTTCAAATCTAAACTGAGGCTAACAGAAGTTGTCTCTTAAGGTCTTTGTGAGGGTGAAATGAAATGATATCTGTAAAGTACTTAGCCAGCAAGTAGCATGTACTCTAAAACTGGCAGCTGTTATTAGGAAACTGAAGCCCAGGAAGATGAAAGGCCTCGCTCAAGGTCACACAATGATGTCAGAGCAAGAAGAAACTTAGAGCCATCTCAGCTGCCTTCAAGTTCTATGGGTTTTCCTCCATGAGCTGTGATTCTTCAACTATAGTTTGCAAAGTCAAATACGTTAATTAACAACAAAATGAAATGAAGAGAATCACAACCAAAATACAGCACCAAGTCTATCCAGCTGCCACACCAGAGAGTAATAGTGTTGGCATCCAAAATTCTAAACAATTTTGGTGCAGTGCCACGGACACAGACATCATGTTGGGGCCACTTATATGTGATACTTGACACAGCCTTAGCTGGGATTCATGTGGGAGCCTCCCTGGTGGCCCACAAGGTAAAGAATTCACCAGCAGTGCAGGAGATCCGGGTTCGATCCCTGAGTTGGGAAGATCCTCTGGAGAAGGGAAAGGCTACCCACCTCAGTATTCTTGCTAGGAGAATTTCATGGACAGGGAGACTGGCAGGCTACAGTCCATGGGGTTGCAAAGAGCTGGACATGACTGAGCGACTTTCACTTTCACTTTTCGCATATGGGTATAGGTCAGAAAGTGGGGTGGTAAAACTCAAGAATGTCTATATCATTATGGTGAATCCATCATCTGAGGCCCAAGAACCTTAGAGGGCTCATGCACAATCTTTCAGGATTTTCTGAAATATCCCGTAACGTGTATACAAGAAAGTATACGTATACATACACACTCATTGATATATACATATTTCAACTTTATAGCTTTTATAAAATTCTTCAAGAGGTAAGGGATCTTCCTAAAACATTAAAGATGGTTATTATAGAGAGTAAGTAGAGACAAGAATAAGTTAGAAAAAAATCATCACCATTAAGAAGTCATATTGAAATATGAATTGAAATGATGGATTTGATCTGTTTCCCTTGACTCAGTGTGAAATGAAATCAATAAGCCGCAATAATGCAGCCTCTAAGTTTACAAGCCGAGGGAAGACTCCATCAAAGGCGGGGGCCACACCACTGGCCTGACAGTTTGGGTTGGCTTAAACAGTAGGCAGCTGGTTAATTGAGTGAAAACAANGCTCCGTTTCTCCACCAAACTCTGTAAAAATAATTCATGTTATTTGTAGCCTGGTTGCCCATAAAAGTTTCAACAACTGAAAAAATATCTGAGTTCAGTCCTGTCTTTGTTTCAATTTACTTGCTTACCAGCCAGCCCCTTTCCATTGCCCCTACATGGAACACCAGGAGCCCCATTCTTAGAGGCATTAATAGGCATTGAGTGCTTAATTTCTTGCATGCTGCATATAAAAGTACTCTTATGTGTCAGGTTCCAAAATATGAAAAGGAATAAACACTGGTTTTATATGGAATCCTTCATACACAGATTATCCCAAAGAGCTTTACAAACAATGAATTTGACACTGGCAGCCCAGGAGGGTGATGTAAACAAATGTGGCAGCCATTGAGCACTCAGCAATAAGTCACACAGAGGCCTCCTTGAAATGTCAAAAAGCATATATCTTCCCCAGTACTCCTTCCCAAAACAGAGTGTCTGCACATAAGCTTGCTGTCAATCACAGAACTCCACAGAACTCCATACTTCATCTAAGGGACTTGAAAATCCCTTATTTCAAGGACTGATAGAATTACCTGCACAGAAACTTCCCACAGGAAATTGATTTCACCAAAGTTAACTAAATTTACTTGGTACCAGGTTTACTATACCTATTGATTGCTGGTGGTTAGAATTTAAATATGACTCACCACACCTACCTCATCCTCATTTTCCCCAGCCCCTCCTCATGCATAGACACCCTAAATATCAGTTTCGAACAACCAAAGAGTACTTTAATACTTAACTTCACTCAGCCTTTTCCCTGCCCTTCATTTTCTTATTATTCATTTCCTTTTAGAGTTGTGTACATGTCTTACTCACCAAATTAATAGTAAGAGATCCAGTGTTGGTGTTTTTCTAGCCACCACTCCCCTCAACTGACAGCATCTACCCAAGTTCAACTGAGCTAGTAGCACTTCCATGAGAGGTTCTCAATATAAGCTGACTAATAAATACAGTTAAGTTATTCCAGGGCATAGACATCAAGAGACACAAAGTGAAACTTTCTAGCTTTACTTTTGCAGAGCCTGTATCTGCTCTCTACAAGACCGGTCTTTTTTTAATGTTAGTGGAAAAAGTGAGCCTTTCCAACAATCCACTTAGTAACATCCAGATACCCTTCATCAAAACTTGTATGAATTCCTCTGGGTCCAGCAAGCTCGTTCTGATGGAACAGAGTGAAAGGCACAGCTTCCACTTTGAATCACCAGCGGTTGCCCTGGGAAGCATCTCCAAAGCATTCGTTCCTTAGCAGCACTGTACACTGTCCTCTTGGACCCAAGCACAGGAACTGGCAGGATTTTTGATGTCATGATCTCCCTGAAGGTTGCCAGAAAGGAAAGAGGAGGGCTCTCTTCTCCCCTTGTGTTTTGCAAAAATGGTCTTTGTGAGCTAGTCTCAGGTCACCTCAACCAGGACTGACACCCATGCAGAACTTTTAAGGTCAGAAATCAATAGGGACACAGAGCAGCTGGATAAAATGAATGCTCCACCCCTCCCCTCCCTCCCATCTGCACTGTGCTCCTCTCAGTAGAGGACAGTCTCTAAAGGAACAGCCTTCCTGGGACTGCAGTGACCCTGTAAGTTCAAGAGTCTCTTTCCCTCAGTCTCCACTGAGCTGCTACTTTGTGGTACCAGGCACAGCTCATCAGCCCATCTGTCCCATAGCTCTGAGCTCCATAAGCTCAGATCATAATTCATTTTGTCTCTTAACCACCCCATGACCCTCCTCTCCCCTTCCCTTGGCCAGTTCCTCCTTTCTTTTATCTGTGTTCAGGGCTCAGAGACCCATGGCAATCAGGATGCTCACATATGTGCCAAAAATCTTACATTCTTTTGATTAAAGAATCTTGGTCTTCTAAAAGACTTCTAAAAGAACCTTACATCAGAGGAAACCTTTCAGAAGCTAAAACAGTAGTCTCTGGACACATGCTGCCAAAGTTCAAATGTTGTCCAAATAAGCTCTGGTGTGTGATCTTGAGTAAGTTCACTGGGCCTCATCTCTAAGTAGGGATAATAAGAGTATCTATTTCATATGTTTTTATTTCAGTTAACTGAGTTAACATATGCGAAGTATTCTTGGCCGTAGAAGCACTATATATAGATTGGTTGCTTCCATTATCAACAGAGCTGAATTAGGCTATGCTAGCAGCTATAACAGGCAAACACTAACATCTCAGTGGCTTAATAAATTAAAAGTTCATTTCTTGGCCTCATAAAGTTCAATTTGGTATTCTGATCAGTGATAAGGAGTTCTTCTTGGTGTTAATTCAATACACAGTTACCTTGTGACTCTGCCATCCCTGGTCCTCTGATTGATCTTCTGTTCCAGAGCGCAGAAGAGAGAGAACAGGGAGGAAGGAAAATGGGAGGGCAGTGTTTAAGGGTCTGGATGGGAAGGGGTGCACTCTGCTCCCTTGTACATCCCATTGGTGGCCAACACACAAGTCACGTGGCCACACATAATGAAGGGGAGCTTCAATCTAGTCTTGTGCCCAAGAAGAAGAAGGCTTTCCCACAGTCACTTCATGACCCTCAAGGGAAATGTTCCTGAACAGACCTCAGGGCTAATTTAAGACTGAAGCAATTTAGACACTAATTGACTCACTTTGCTTTATCAACTGTTGATATTATCTCCCATGAACCCTAAACCATCCTTTTTCTCATTTCCTTATCCTTATCAGCATGGAGCAATGGAGTCTTCTAGCTGGATGATTTCTGGGTTAAGGAGTTGGGAAGGTGCCTTAGATTTCTAGATTGATTGTTTATGTCATAGGGAATTTTACGATAAAGGATTCACTAAACCAAGTCTGGCCTGGCCCTCCGAAGCTGAGTTGCCATTGTACACAATACTGGAAAGTACCCCCAAGACTCAACATAATTATTATACTTCCCAATCCCAGCCTTGTCTCTCACTGAGGAGTCCTGCCACACTCTCTCTTCAGTGAGCTGCTGGACTGCCAAGTGGAATTTAAGTTACCTCCCTTCTGCCAGGCCAAGCATAGAACCATCTCTATGGTCCAGGGCCCTCTAACCCTGTCTCTTTCTGAGTTGATCTCCTGATTACCTGAAAAACCCTTCTTATCTAGGGACAGAAACCATTGTATAAAACAGTTCTGCACCAAATCCTGCCTTTTCCTGAATATTACTACTTTTATGCTCAAAAATCAAGGGATTCAATTTTCCTATTCCTTCTGCCTAAAATCTGTCATGACTTTGTGTTGGAAGAATTTATCTTTTCCAGATCCCAACCCTGACCTTGGTCTGATGCCTGCTTTTGGTGAGATTTTTCCACTGCCAAGAATTTTCTTAAAGCATTAGGGATCCAGAAGGTTTGGTGCCATATTATACATACTATTGGCACAGTTCACCCCTCTTGCACCATAGCAATACAGAGTAACGGTTAAGAGTAAAATTCCAGAGCCAGGTGCTCAGAGTTTGTCACTTACTATGACAAATATGTGACCTCTGGCTAATAGCTTAGTCCTCACATACCTCAGTCTCCTCTCAGGTATTATGGGAATAACAATAACATCTACCTCATGTGTTATGTAAGCATTAAATGATTCAATACAAATGGAGTGCATAGAACAGGGTTTGGCACACAGTAAATATATGCCATCATCATTACAAGCTAGGATATAACATTGTCCACCAGGTCATAGACATCATGCCCCTAAAACAAGCCTCTGAGCTAAACAAGCCTCTGGATATATGGAGGATATACACCCCAAGGGTCCTCAGAGAGCCTGGGCTAGACCTTCAGGTGCCCCCTGCTAGAACAGCCGCAATACTTCACCCAAAGCTTTATACCAACATCACCATTCTTCTACATACCATGATGTGATGAAGCAGGGAATGCACTCCCTCAAAGATTCCTACACAAAATGTGATCAAAAAAAGGAGATCTTACTCTACTGAAGTTGAAATGGAAGAAGCAAGGATATCCTCACTGAATTTTCTATCACACTAAGGTCATTAAACTTCTGACCCAGGTTGCCTAGAAATCATTCGCAGGGCAGAGGATCACACTAGAAGAGAAAAGACCGAATGCCAGAATTTCTTAAGCACTTGCCTGAAACTTTCTACCTGTGGTTCCTGAACTGGGACTGACGGAGAGTGTCTAACATAGGGAGACTCACGTTGCCAGCCCCAGGATGACATTCATCCCAAGCCTGGCTGTGATTCCCACAAGGACGTATCGTGCTCTCTCCACTATGATTGGGCCAGTCTGACTCTCCCAACCTTGGAAACATCCTCATCAGCATGGAGCAATGGGGTCTTCTAGCTGGATGAAGTTGAAATGGAGAAAGCAAGGATATCCTTGCTTCCAGTGGTCATTCTGAATGTGAGAGTTGGACTATAAAGAAAGCTGAGTGTCAAAGAATTAATGCTTTTGAACTGTGGTGTTGGAGAAGACTCTTGGAGAGTCCCTTGGACTGCAAGGAGATCCAACCAGTCCATCCTAAAGGAGATCAGTCCTGGGTGTTCATTGGAAGGACTGATGTTGAAGCGGAAACTCCAATATTTTGGCCATCTAATGCAAAGAGTTGACTCATTTGAAAAGACCCTGATGTTTGGAAAGATTGAGGGCAGGAGGAGAAGGGGACGACAAAGGATGAGATGGTTGGATGGCATCAACTGATGCATCCCTGCTCACACTCAGGGCCAAGTCCTCCACATTCCCCAGCCCTGTCTGGTTCCTAAAGGCACTCATGAAGAGGATGAGTTCAGGCGGTGGCTCCCTAGTTACTCAGATGTCAAACATTACAAAAAAGAAAACTGTGTGCACAAACTGTGTCCACAGTTGTGGGCTCAAAGACAGCGATGTTAAGATTAAGTTTTATACAAAAAATAAAGAATTGTACCAGATATCCAAGAGCCATTCCAGCACTGGTTCAGTCAAGCTCTGAGTCGCTTCAGGTCTCCTTAAATCAGCCCCTCATCAGACCATCCCACAACAAGATAGGTGGTTAATGTAGTGCTTACAGCCTCAAGTCCACTACAAAAAGACTTTTGCAAAAAACAAGACTCACAGTGGTTTGTCTTTTACACTTTACAATTTACTGATAAATGTTAGTTCCTCCTTGTGTTATGGGGCTTAATTTGGAAGAAGACGATGGTGAGAGTCTTGCTGGAGTCCAAACACCAAAAGGGATTTTTCCTCATATTCAGGTCAGTTCAGTTGAGTCACTCAGTCATGTCTGACTCTTTGCAACCCCATGAACCACAGCATGTCAGGCCTCCCTGTCCATCACCAACTGCTGGAGCCCACCCAAACCCAGGTCCATTGAGTCAGTGATGCCATCCAACCATCTCATCCTCTGTCGTCCCCTTCTCCTCCTGCCCTCAATCTTTCCAAACATCAGGGTCTTTTCAAATGAGTCAACTATTTGCTTTAGATGGCCAAAATATTCGAGTTTCAGCTTCAACATCAGTCCTTCCAATGAACACCCAGGACTGATCTCCTTTAGAATGGACTGGTTGGATCTCCTTGCAGTCCACGGGACTCTCCAAGAGTCTTCTCCAATACCACAGTTCAAAAGCATTAATTCTTCAACACTCAGCTTTCTTTATAGTCCAACTCTCACATTCAACATGACCACTGGAAAGACCATAGCCTTGACTAGATGGACCTTTGTTGACAAAGTATTGTCTATGCTTTTTAATATGCTATCTAGGTTGGTCATAACTTTCCTTCCAAGGAGTAAGCGTCTTTTAATTACATGGCTGCAGTCACCATCTGCAGTGATTTTGGAGCCCAGAAAAATAAAGTCAGCCACTGTTTCCCCATCTATTTGCCATTACAAATGATTAATAGAGTAATTTAAAGAGCTATCATTTCCTGAGCTCTTAATACATGCCAGGAAAATGCCTCTAATATTAAACAGCTTGTCTGTTTCCCTCACTAAACTGTAAACCTAGTATCCATCAAAGAACAAGGGGATTCCCATTTTCTTAATGGAGCAGCTTGATACTTCCACTGCTGTTGCTGTTCAGTTGCTTAGTCATGTCTGACTCTGCGACCCCATGGACTGCAGCACACCAGACCTCCCTGTCCATCAACAACTACCAGAGTTTACTCAGACTCATTCCATTGAGTCAGTGATGCCATCCAGCTATCTCATCCTATGTCATCCCCTTCTCCTCCTGCCTTCAATCTTTCCCATCATCAGGGTCTTTTCCAATGAGTCAGTTCTTNTCTGATGCTGGGAGGGATTGGGGGCAGGAGGAGAAGGAGACAACAGAGGATGAGATGGCTGGATGGCATCACTGACTCGATGGGCATGAGTCTGAGTGAACTCCGGGAGTTGGTGATGGACAGGGAGGCCTGGCGTGCTGCGATTCATGGGGTGGCAAAAAGTCAGACACGACTGAGCTACTGAACTGAACTGAACTGAACTGAGAGTACATCATACAAAATGCCAAGCTGGATGAAGTACAAGCTGGAATCAAGATTTCCAGGAGAAATGTCAATAACCTCAGACATTCAGGTGGTCTCACCCTTATGGCAGAAACCAAGGAGGAATTAAAAGGCCTATTCATGACCGTGAAAGAGAAGAGTGAAAAAGCTGGCTTAAAACTCAACATTCAGAAAACAAGATGGCATCTGGTCCCATCACTTCATGGCAAAAAGATGGGAAACAAATGAAACAGTGACAGACTTTATTTTCTTGGGCTCCATGATCACTGCAAATGGTGACTGCAGCCATGAAATTAAAAGATTCTTGCTCCTTGGAAGAGAAGTGATGAGATGACCAACCTAGGTAGCATATTAAAAAACAGAGACATTGCTGACAAAGGTCCGTCTAATCAAAGCTATGGATTTTCCAGTAGTNTCTTGGGCTCCATGATCACTGCAAATGGTGACTGCAGCCATGAAATTAAAAGATTCTTGCTCCTTGGAAGAGAAGTGATGAGATGACCAACCTAGGTAGCATATTAAAAAACAGAGACATTGCTGACAAAGGTCCGTCTAATCAAAGCTATGGATTTTCCAGTAGTCATGCATGGATGTGAGCGTTGGACCATAAAGAAAGCTGAGTGCTGAAGAATTAATGCTTTTGAACTGTGATATTGGAGAAGACTCTTGAGAGTCCCTTGGACAGAAAGGAGATCAAACCAGCCAATTATAAAGGAAATCAGTCCTGCATATTCATTGGAAGAACTGATGTTAAAGCTGAAGCTCCAATACTTTGGCTGCCTGATGTGAAGAGCTGACTCACTGGAAACGACCCTGATGTTGGGAAGGATTGAAGGCAGGAGGAGAAGGGGACAACAGAGGATAAGATGGTTGGAGGGCATCACCAACTCGATGGACATGAGTTTGAGCAAGCTCTGGTAGCTGGTGATGGACAGGGAAGCCTGGCATGCTGCAGTCCATGGGGTCGCAAAGAGTTGGACATGACTGAGTGACTGAACTGAACTTGGGACTTCCCTAGCAGTCCAGTGGTTAAGACTCCAGGCTTCCACTAAAGGGGTCATGGGTTCAATCCCAGTTCGGGGATGCCAGCAAGCTTTGGCATATGCCCAAAAAATAAAAATAAAAAAAGAATTTCATATGGTTTGATCTAATACAAGGACATATCCCAGCCTTAAATTATGGCAATTAATTTTTTTTTTATTCTGGGAGATTGCCTGGCATAACAGAAAGGTTACAAATAGGGAAGTTAGTTAAACATAGTTTTGAATCTCCCTCTGCCTACATACTAGCTCTATGATATTGGAACACTTCTTAGCTTCTCTGAGCTCTTAATTTCTTCACCTGTCAAACATAATTACTACCTGGAAGGTTATCATAAGAATTAAATTTAAAATATATATTTAAAATACAAGCACATTGCCTGGCACCAAGAAGACAGTCAACAAATAGTCTGCCTTTCCTCTTTCTTTCTTCTTTTTCCTAAATGGAAATCTAATCAACTCTAAAAACTGTAGTCTGAAGGGAAACTGACAAATTGATCAAATAAACAGCTCTAATTTGTTGTGTGAGTCAGGGGTGTGTGTGTGTGTGGTAAGAGTAGCTACATGTCACGCTCTAATTTGATTTGCTTTTCTGGCAAGAGTTGATCTTACTAAGTGCCTCCCATTTATTTTTACCTCAAGTGTAAATTCAGGAAAATTTTCATTTTTTGTTACAAAAGACTTTTATGAATTATTAATCATTTAGCAGATTCATTAGATTATGTCAGCGTTACTAACTTTGTGCTTTTAAAATATATTAGCTACCTGAATTTTATTACTATGACACTGACTGGCAAAGAAAACTGGAAACTTTTTCCCTTCCAAATGATTTCCTTATTGTTCACCTTGAGAAACCAATGGGCAGCAAGTTTTAGCCCTTTCTGGACTGAAATTCTCCTTTCTTTTAGATGTCCACTAAGAATTTGTATCACGTCTATTGGTGATTTGAAAAATCTATGACTCTAGGGGGAAAATGATATTTTTAAATTATTTCTACTTAAATTGTTTTCAAAGAAGGCACAATGAAAAGAATCGCAATTTTTAACATTCCAGCATCACAGGGCCAAATGCTTTGTTTGTGCTTTCTATTCTTTGTTTAAAAAAAAAAATCTGTCCAGTTTCATTTCTGAGTTTTACTGAAACCTTACCAAGTTTTCAGTGCAGGCTTTGGTGCTTTATATAGTCCCTGTTTTGTTCTTTGATCTCCTGTTTTAGTCCTCCAGAGTCAAAGTGGAAGTCGGAATTAAACCTTCCTCATTCCCGACTTTGAAGGAGGAGAAGCTAGAGGCAGTTAAAATGTCTAAGAGTAAAAATATTCAGAGCATTTATACCATACTTGATCAAGTTTTAAATTCTAGCTACTATATGAAAGAAGGGATTATCTTGTTATAGACATTATATTTAAACTTTCTGGGGTTGATGTTTTTCTTACTTATGTCTAAGACTGGAGTACAAGGTCAAGTGCATGCATGCATGTTAAGTCGCTTCAGTTGTATCTGACTCTTTGCCACCCCATAGTCTGTAGCCCACCAGGCTCCTCTGTCCATGAGGATTCTTCAGGTAAGAATACTAGAGTGGGCTGCCATGCCTTCCTCCAGGGCATCCTCCCAACCGAGGGATCAAACCCGTGTCTCCAACACTGCAAGGTGAATTCTTTACCACTGAAATACAGGGCAAGCCCACAAGGTCAAAAACAGCAACCAAAGAGATCTTAATATAAAACATAGAACTATGTCCCCTTCCCTGCCAAAAAATGTTCTTGACCTCCCCTGCACCTAAATAAAACCTAGATTCCTTACCATGGGTTGGTGGCCATTTAACTACACAGCAACTGAATCTCCTTCCTATTTGAAGGAAGATCCCCATTTTGTGAGTCTTCCTGAAACCAAGGATCCAATCATTTCCTTCTCCACTCCCAGGAAGCAAGGGCACACAGCCATGACCTATGTTTAGCAAGGTAGGCGCCTCCAGGTGGGATGCTCAGTTCTGAAAGGAAGTCATAAAGCTGTCAAGATGGGTGAGAAATTCTTCCTTACTGACATTAATTAGCAGCACTAAATATCCAGTGGAGGCACAAACACCAGCATCATCTAAGAGATAATTTCTCCTCTACCATTCCTTGGTACCTGCTTATTTTCCAATCCTGTTCTCCACAGTTCCCATCAACTGTGGATGCAGAGACTCTCTACTACATTCTTTTTTGTTTGTTTGTTTAATTAATTGACTTATTCTAATTGGAGTCTAGTTACTTTACAGTATTGTGGTGGTTTTTGCCATACATTCATATGAATCAGCCAAGGGGGTGCATGTGTCCCCCATCCTGAACCCCCCTCCCACCTCCATCCCCATCCCATCCCTCTGGGTCATCCCAGTGCACCAGCCCTGAGTGCCCTGTCTCATGCATCGAACCTGGACTGGCGATCTATTTCACATTTGGTAATATACATGTTTCAATGCTATTCTCGCAAATCATCCCACACTTGCCTTCTCCCACAGAGTCCAAAAGTCTGTTCTTTACATCTATCTCTTTTGCTGTCTTGCATATAGGGTCATTGTTACCATCTTTCTAAATTCCATATATATGTGTCAATATAATGTATTGGTGTTT
Organism: Neotragus moschatus; assembly: GCA_006410615.1. Lineage (NCBI taxonomy): Eukaryota > Metazoa > Chordata > Mammalia > Artiodactyla > Bovidae > Neotragus > Neotragus moschatus. The sequence goes on along the minus strand of SJYA01001479.1, from coordinate 201,164 downwards.
TTCTTTCTGATTTACTTCACTCTGAATAATAGGCTCCAGTTTCATCCACCTCATTAGAACTGATTCAAATGCATTCTTTTTAATAGCTGAGTAATATTCCATTGTGTATAAGTACCACAGCTTTCTTATCCATTCATCTGCCAATTGACATCTTGGTTGTTTCCATGTTCTAGCTATTGTAAACAGTGCTGCAATGAACAATGGGGTACACATGTCTCTTTCAATTCTGGTTCCTCTGTGTGTATGCCCTGCAGTGGGATTGCTGGGTCATATGGCAGTTCTATTTCCAGTTTTTTAAGGAATCTCCACACTGTTCTCCATAGTAGCTCTACTAGTTTGCATTCCACTACAATCTTTAGCATAAATTTCCTTCTGCTCAGGATAGCTCTTATGCCTTCCTTTGGCAACCACTGACTGATCCATGGTCTATGAATACTCATTTTTATCAAATTCTCCCTAGAGTCCTTGAGTTTATTCAGGTTCACTGGACTTTTTTTCCCTTATTCAAACATTCAAAGGAGAAGGCAATGGCAACCCATTCTAGTATTCTTGCCTGGAAAATCCCATGGACGGAGGAGCCTGGTAGGCTGTAGTCCATGGGGTCGCTAAGAGTCGGACACAACTGAGCGACTTCACCTTCCCTTTCCACTTTAGTGCATTGGAGAAGGAAATGGCAACCCACTCCAGTATTCTTGCCTGGAGAATCCCAGGGACTGGGGGGCCTGGTGAGCTGCTGTCTGTGGGGTAGCACAGAGTCGGATATGACCGAAACAACTTAGCAGCAGCAGTAAACATTCGAATCTGCTTTCCTTCCTTTTTTGCTCATCCAGTTTCACTCAAAAGAGGTCANGGAAGTCATAAAGCTGTCAAGATGGGTGAGAAATTCTTCCTTACTGACATTAATTAGCAGCACTAAATATCCAGTGGAGGCACAAACACCAGCATCATCTAAGAGATAATTTCTCCTCTACCATTCCTTGGTACCTGCTTATTTTCCAATCCTGTTCTCCACAGTTCCCATCAACTGTGGATGCAGAGACTCTCTACTACATTCTTTTTTGTTTGTTTGTTTAATTAATTGACTTATTCTAATTGGAGTCTAGTTACTTTACAGTATTGTGGTGGTTTTTGCCATACATTCATATGAATCAGCCAAGGGGGTGCATGTGTCCCCCATCCTGAACCCCCCTCCCACCTCCATCCCCATCCCATCCCTCTGGGTCATCCCAGTGCACCAGCCCTGAGTGCCCTGTCTCATGCATCGAACCTGGACTGGCGATCTATTTCACATTTGGTAATATACATGTTTCAATGCTATTCTCGCAAATCATCCCACACTTGCCTTCTCCCACAGAGTCCAAAAGTCTGTTCTTTACATCTATCTCTTTTGCTGTCTTGCATATAGGGTCATTGTTACCATCTTTCTAAATTCCATATATATGTGTCAATATAATGTATTGGTGTTTTTCTTTCTGATTTACTTCACTCTGAATAATAGGCTCCAGTTTCATCCACCTCATTAGAACTGATTCAAATGCATTCTTTTTAATAGCTGAGTAATATTCCATTGTGTATAAGTACCACAGCTTTCTTATCCATTCATCTGCCAATTGACATCTTGGTTGTTTCCATGTTCTAGCTATTGTAAACAGTGCTGCAATGAACAATGGGGTACACATGTCTCTTTCAATTCTGGTTCCTCTGTGTGTATGCCCTGCAGTGGGATTGCTGGGTCATATGGCAGTTCTATTTCCAGTTTTTTAAGGAATCTCCACACTGTTCTCCATAGTAGCTCTACTAGTTTGCATTCCACTACAATCTTTAGCATAAATTTCCTTCTGCTCAGGATAGCTCTTATGCCTTCCTTTGGCAACCACTGACTGATCCATGGTCTATGAATACTCATTTTTATCAAATTCTCCCTAGAGTCCTTGAGTTTATTCAGGTTCACTGGACTTTTTTTCCCTTATTCAAACATTCAAAGGAGAAGGCAATGGCAACCCATTCTAGTATTCTTGCCTGGAAAATCCCATGGACGGAGGAGCCTGGTAGGCTGTAGTCCATGGGGTCGCTAAGAGTCGGACACAACTGAGCGACTTCACCTTCCCTTTCCACTTTAGTGCATTGGAGAAGGAAATGGCAACCCACTCCAGTATTCTTGCCTGGAGAATCCCAGGGACTGGGGGGCCTGGTGAGCTGCTGTCTGTGGGGTAGCACAGAGTCGGATATGACCGAAACAACTTAGCAGCAGCAGTAAACATTCGAATCTGCTTTCCTTCCTTTTTTGCTCATCCAGTTTCACTCAAAAGAGGTCACTTTTTTTTTTTCCTTCCTCACATGGCTAGCTAATTATTTTGGGTCTCAATTCAAATATCACTAATTCAGAGGGACTATTCAATGTGATAGAAATTGTTGCTTCCTTCTTTTCTCCTTCCCTTTTTTCTTCCTTCGCATGCATATTAGTCCATAACTTGGCAACTGTTAATTTCTGGGAAGCATACAAACAGCAAATCACATATTCCTTAGGTCATAAATAACGAAGAGGCTAAAATTCTATATCTACCACCATTGTCAACATTAACCGAACATATATTGCATGCAGAATGTACATCACTTTGAAGTTTAGTGTTAACAAAGGTATAAATATCACACTTTGTGTAAATTTTCTTATCACAAGTAGTCAGGTCCCGCCACAACTCAGGAGGAGCCCTGTTGTTTCCTCCTCAGCTGGAGACAAGGGTTCCTTTCCCTGCTTCCTCGGGAAAGGATTCCCGGCATTCCCGTCGCATCTCAGGAGGAGGCGGTCTCCACAGGAAAGGCCAAAGGCACTCCCGGGGTCGTGCCGCCTTTCCTAAAGACCCGCAAATGTGTCAGTCCGCTTCAGATGAACCTGATTTCCCTGCACTACCTCGACTGTCAACCCGAGTATCGACTCACACCTCGGTGGCACGTGTGACAGTCCTTGTCACTTCGAGGGAAAGCCACAGATTTCTGTGTCAACTCCACGGGAAGCCTGACACTGATTCGAGTGCTCGGCAGGAAAGCGGAAGTGTGTGTCTCCACTCGAGAAGAGGCCTGAATCCCCTCTGGGGACCCCAGAGGAACGCCAAGATCCATGTGAGCACTGGAGAGGAAACCTCAGGTTCCGGCCTCAGGTCCTGACAAAGACGTAGGACTCACCACCGACTTGAGAGGAATGCCGAGAGGCTCCTTACAACTCCCATGGAGACTGGCCTTCGGTTTGAACAAAAGGAGACTGGAAACTTAGAAATATTTGAAATTCTAAAAATCAGAATGTAGTCTTTCATCTGAATGCTATAAACTTTATGCCAAAGAACATTTTCTTGATAGTTATTTTAATGCCAATAAAACAAAAGCCTGATGGCTCAGGTTTCTTGAGCTTCTCTAGATAAGCAAGCTTAAAAGGCTTTCTGCTGGGCTTTGTTAAAGCAAGAGTATTACAAGATTCTTACATTTTCCCTATGCTTGGGGACATTAAAATGAATATTTTCCTACCATAAATTAGAATTCCTGAGACTTGGGGGGCACTGAATTAATCTGTGCTGAAGAAGCAAGTAAAGATGACAACAGAGATTGAAGGATCACCTCGGCTTGCTGGAGACCCCTGTGTGGAGGACATATATCATAAGTATGATATGGGTATTATATATGTACTGTGGGACGTTAGCATAGAGCCTTCTGAGAAAGGCATGCTGGAAATCTGCAATAGGCATGCTAAACAGCATGAGAGTTGGGCACAACGCCCATTTATGGAATAAAAAAAATTTTTTTTTCCTCACTGGAGCAAGGAGAAGAGTGCCTCCAGATTTTGTCAGTTCCACTTCACGTTATTATGCTCTTCAACCCCTGCATTACAGCACTGGTATGCAAGTGATCACTCCTAATAATAGCCTCTCCACTATTAGAAGTGGGCCTTTTTCATTTTTCACCAAATTATAAAATAGCTTCCCATTATAACTTATGTTCTGTATACTCCAGCCAAGACTTTTTTCTCATCTTAAAATGTTCTGCTTTAAATGGGCCTCTAATGTATAATTTTATTGTTTGAGCATTTCGTTTTCTTTTTGATTTATGTTTCTTTATAGCTGGTTAGACAGCTCTTTGTGATCTTTTGATGAAAGATTCTACATAAATAAAATTGACTGAGAAGAGAGACCTTGATGCAAGCTTCGAAGAATGCACTCTGCGAACTGGAGATCGAGATTCAAATCTCAAATGAAAGATTCAAAGAAAGCTCTAGCATTCTTTCTTTCTAATTTTTAGTTTTAAAAATTTTATTTTAAAACTTAATGTTAGTAATTTTACCCTATGCTGAATTTAACCTGCTATATAATGTCTGAAGGGGTGGTTTGTTTGTTTTTTTTTTTTAACCATAATGTATCAAACTGCTAAGACTATAATAAAGAAATAATTGTAATCATTATGCTGACTGAATTCAATACCACTTAGCCTTTAAAATTCCAATTTAAAATACATAGATATAATATGTAGAACAGACAACTAAATAGATGCCATCATTTGAAAAGGAATAGTTATCTAAAAACTTTGAGATCTTTATGCTATTTCCAAAGTCATCTTAAGAAAAAATTTTAGTACTTCCTTATTTATAGTCTACATTCATTTAGTTTTAATTCTTGATGCTACCTAAGAAAACCCCTCTTTTCTTCTACACTTTCAGATACTCATGAATGTCTTCATGATTATCTGATTTATTTTTTANGAGATCTTTATGCTATTTCCAAAGTCATCTTAAGAAAAAATTTTAGTACTTCCTTATTTATAGTCTACATTCATTTAGTTTTAATTCTTGATGCTACCTAAGAAAACCCCTCTTTTCTTCTACACTTTCAGATACTCATGAATGTCTTCATGATTATCTGGTTTATTTTTTATCTTTCTACACTTTCAGATACTCATGAATGTCTTCATGATTATCTGATTTATTTATCTTTTTTTTTTTTCACCTAGAGTATCAATCAATAGAATGTGCCTTGTTTAAGGAGAAATCTGAACTTTCTGCAGTGAACTTTAGAAAAATACTGTATACTTGTTGTAGTTTGTATTTTAACCTAAATATTCTTTTCTTTCTTTTTTTTCTTCTCTAAAACAGCAACATTCCATTTTGAATAATGACAACTGCTATTATTAACAACTGTTTTTTGAAGAATCATCATGAAAGATAAAGAACAAATTTTTTTTCATTTTTTTAAAATATAAATTTATTTATTTTAATTGGAGGTTAATTACTTTACAATATTGTATTGGTTTTGCCATATATCAACATGAATCTGCCACAGCTATACACGTGTTCCCCATCTTGAATCCTCCTCCTGCCTCCTTCCCCATACCATGCCTCTGGGTCGACCCAGTGCACCAGCCCCAAATATCCAGTATCATGCATCGAACCTGGACTAGTGATTCATTTCATATATGATATTATACATGTTCCAATGCTATTCTCCCAAATCATCCCACCCTTTCTCTCTCCCACAGAGTCCAAAAGCCTGTTCTATACATCTGTGTCTCTTTTGCGTACAGGGTTATCATTACTATCTCTCTAAATTCCATATATATGTGTTAGTATACTGCATTGGTGTTTGTTTTTTTTTTTCTGGCTTACTTCACTCTGTATAATCGGCTCCAGTTTCATC